>JABSTQ010010288.1:0-337410 GCA_013358835.2 Ixodes persulcatus
CGCGGGCGTTTCTTGCCCGTATTTCTCACGAGGTTCAGTGAGCTGGGTTCCAATATGGCAGGGATGCTTGTTGCCGGGTGGCAGAAGAAAACGTTTCCGACGCGGAGCACGCCGTAGCAGCTGGAGGCAGTCCTGCCGAGGTCAGCAGCGAAGCAGAAACGACGAGACAATAATTCGGACGCGGGCGTTTCTTGCCCGTATTTCTCACGAGGTTCAGTGAGCTGGGGTTCCAATATTGCAGGGATGCTTGTTTCCGGGTGGCAGAAGAAAACGTTCCGACACGGAGCACGCCGTAGCAGCTTGATCCAGTCCTGCGGAGGTCAGCAGCGAAGCAGAAATGACGAAACATAGAATTCGGACGCGGGCGTTTCTCGCCCGTATTTCTCACGAAGTTTAGTGAGCTGGGGTTCCAATATGGCAGGAATGCTTGTTGCGGGGTAGCAGAAGAAAAAGTTCCGACACGGAGCACGCCGTAGCAGCTTGAGGCAGTCCTGCGGAGGTCAGCAGCGAAGCAGAAACGACGAAGCATAGAATTCGGACGCGGGCGTTTGTTGCCCGTATTTCTCACGAGGTTCAGTGAGCTGGGGTTCCAATATGGCAGGAATGCTTGTTGCGGGGTGGCAGAAGAAAACGTTCCGACGCGGAGCACACCGTAGCAGCTTGAAGCAGTCCTGCGGAGGTCAGCAGCGAAGCAGAAACAACGAAACATAAAATTCGGACGCGGGCGTTTCTTTCCCGTATCTCTCACGAGGTTCAGTGGGCTGGGGTTCCAATATGGCAGGGATGCTTGTTGCAGGATGGCAGAAGAAAAGGTTCCGACGCGGAGCACGCCATAGCAGCTTCAGGCAGTCCTACGGAGGTCAGCAGCGAAGCAGAAATGACGAAACATAGAATTCGGACGTGGGCGTTTCTTGCCCGTATTTCTCTCGAGGTTCAGTGAGCTGGGGTTCCAATATGGCAGGGATGCTTGTTGCCGGGTGGCAGAAGAAAAAATTCCAACGCGGAGCACGCCGTAGCAGCTTGAGGCAGTCCTGCTGAGGTCAGCAGCGAAGCAGAAATGACGAAACATAGAATTCGGACGCGGGCGTTTCTTGCCCGTATTTCTCACGAGGTTCAGTGAGCTGGGGTTCCAATAAGGCAGGGATGCTTGTTGCGGGGTGGCAGAAGAAAACGTTCCGACGCGGAGCACGCCGTAGCAGGCCGAGGCAGTCCTGCGGAGGTCAACAGCGAAGCAGAAATGACGAAACATAGAATTCGGACGCGGGCCTTTCTTGCCCGTATTTCTCACGAAGTTCAGTGAGCTGGGGTTCCAATATGGCAGGGATGCTTGTTGCGGGTGGCAGAAGAAAACTTTCCGACACGGAGCACGCCGTAGCAGCTTGAGGCAGTCCTGCGGAGGTCAGCAGCGAAGCAGAAATGACGAAACATAGAATTCGCACGGGGGCGTTTCTTGCCCGCATTTCTCACTGGTTCAGTGAGCTGGGTTTCCAATATTGCCGCGAGCGCAGCTGACCAAGTAGGCAGCGCGCTCGTGGCCTAACGGTTATCGCGCGTGCCTTCCGCGCAGAAAGCCAGGGTTCGATTCCTGGCCGCGGGGACGCATTTGTTGTGGACTCTGACGTAAATGTTCTGATAAATTCGAGAACCGTGTTTCTTGTTCGAGGTCAGAATGTTCTACACGCAGAACCTTCTACGCCGATTCTTCCAGAACCCCACGCGTGTACATAAGGGGCTCCGCGTTGCGATCCGCAGTCAGTTTCGCCTCAGTGTTCGATCTTGCTGCTTCGCCGCCTTCGACGCCCGCGACGCTCTCTTGTTATCTTTCTTTTCCCTTTTATTTTTGGGCACAAGTTCGCCCCATTAAACGTTCAGTTTACTCAGTTATTATCGCCTCATCACTTGTCATTCGTGACATTTTGGTGGAGGTGCGGGGTATCGCATTCTATGCCCGTGGAGCGTACCACTCCGAAAACACGCCCGCCAAGTGACGTGCTCAGCCCCGGGAGGTTACCCTTCGCAGGAGACGCCAAAGCCCGATCAAGCCGCCGTGCCAAAGGTCAATCCCCGGAATTTGGACCCTTGCCACCGAAACCGAGGAAGAAGACCGCGACGATGACCATGCCACCTGTCGTTGTCCTACCCGTCGCCGCCCGTACGCCCGTGTCCTCCCATGGTGAGCCCTATGAAGACGTCGAGGACTGGCTGCAGCAGTACGAGCGAGTGGCCCAGCACAACCGATGGACAGAAGAACAGCGCCTACATAGTCTTTATTTCGCACTCGAAGGAACCGCCCGGCACTGGTTCGAGAATCGCGAAACTTCCCTGAACTCGTGGACCGCCTGCAAGGACGCGCTGATACGGACTTTCATCAACCAGTACCGACGGGAGAGGGCCGAGAACCTCCTTCGAATGAAGAACCAGGGCGCAAGCGAGACGGTCACCAGCTTTGTAGAAGATGTTCTGCGCCTGGTCGCTCGCGCCGACCCTCTAGCCACCGACGAAAAGAAGCTTCAGATCCTAATGCGAGGCGTAAAAGACGACATCTTCGGTGGCCTTGTCCGCAACCCCCAGCCACCGTCGAAGATTTCGTCAAGGAAGCCATAAACATCGAACGTGCGCTTCAAGCACGGGCCTCCCATTACCAGCGACTTCCCGGCGTCGCTGCCCTCTCGACTTCCAGCTGCAACGGCCCGGACCTCCGCGAGATCATCCGGGGCGTCGTGCGAGAGGAAATCAGGAATCTTCTTCCTGCTGCCGCAAGCCCGGATTCGCCCTCAATCGCCGAGGTTGTCCGGGCAGAAGTTCAGCAGGCGCTGCAGCCACAAGTTCTTGTCAGCGCCACTCCCGAACCACCGACGCTGAGCTACGCCGCAGCTACCCGACGACCACCGCCCCCTGCTCACCCGTATGCGGCGCCACCCCAACGGGAACCTCCGGCACCGCAGTTTTCCCGACGCCAGGAAGATCGGGCGCACGCCCAGCCAGAACCAGCAGCGCCACGAAAGACCGACGTGTGGAGGACGGCCGATCGACGCCCGTTGTGCTATCACAGCGGTGAAGCCGGCCACATTTACCGCCGATGCCCCTACAGACAACTGGGGCTGCGCGGGTTCCACCCGAACGACCCGCGCCCAAGGTACGACAAGCGCCCTCGCGACATCGAGGAGTACCTCCGTCGTTCGCCCTCCCCAGTGTCGTCTCTCCGTCGTGAAGCCCGCTCCCCATCGCCACGATGTTCAGCGTCCCCAGCGCCACGACCTCGCCGAGAGAGCCTGTCTCCCCTCCGTCGCCGGGAAAACTAAGTGCGGCAACGCCTGGAGGTGACGTTGCCGAAGACGACGGAAGCAAACAGCCTCCGAAAACGCCGGAGCGCTCCCACTCTCCCGACGCCCCGCATCACACCGACGCCCCTGCCACGGTGTCCAACAACCTAAAAGTTGTTATCGACGGCCACGACGCATCGGCACTCGTCGACACCGGAGAAGACTACTCCGTTTTGAGTGGGAGGCTCTCTCACCGCCTTCGCAAAGTCATGACGCCCTGGGATGGACCCCAA
Organism: Ixodes persulcatus; assembly: GCA_013358835.2. Lineage (NCBI taxonomy): Eukaryota > Metazoa > Arthropoda > Arachnida > Ixodida > Ixodidae > Ixodes > Ixodes persulcatus. The sequence goes on from JABSTQ010010288.1 coordinate 3,557, forward strand.
ATACGAACCGCAGGAGGACATTTCATCACGCCCGTCGGAAGGTGCACTGCTCGCGTCGAGATTCACGGCGAGACGTGTCCGGTAAAGTTCGTCGTTCTACAGGACTGTTCCAGAGATGTCATTCTTGGCATGGACTTTCTGTGCGAATACGGAGCCGTCATCGACCTGGGTGGGAACAGATTGACGCTGCGGAAGCCTGTTTCGCCTTCAGAAAAACCCCAAACAGCGTAAGCCGCCGTCCGAGTCACCGCCGCCCACGTGAACCTGCCGCCGCGATCAAGTGTTGTCGTACCCGTCGTGGCCGATACAGCTACCTGCGGCGAAGTTGTCCTGGAAGGCAACCTTCAATTGCTTCTGGGAAGAGGAATAGGCGTCGCAATGGAGTGACCGAACTTCAGGATGGGCGTACTGTGGTCCTCGTGACGAACTTCCGAAATCAAACGCAACACCTCACGAAAGGTGCAGCCATGGGCCACGTCGAGGAACTTCGAAACGCCGCCGATATCGCCACGATTACTGACGAAACCTCGGCACCTCAGCAAAGACAGTACGTCGCCAGCGAAGCTCGACATTGACCCTAAGCTTCCGGCCCCGAAACGACGGCAGCTGCTTAACCTCCTCGTCGAATACAGCGACTGAGGCAGTTTGATACTTTAGACCCATGTTGCGGATAAAAAAACAGGACGCGGGATGGCCAAAAAAACGTGCTTTTCGTGTAAGGCTCGTCAAATTATGAGGCGCTGGAAAAATTCAGCCTTCTGCGTTAAGTCCTTATTTCGAACTCTTTTCGTTCGCCTTCCGCCCATTGAAAAGCATGCGGGAAGGGCCTTAGAACGCACCTGGTATCGCTGCGCCGCAGCGTTCTTCCGCACGTCTGCTTTCCTCGCCGTCACCATGGCAACGAACGCCGAATTAATGGAAGCACGCACGGTACCGCCGCGTGAAGCCAGCAACAGCTGACGCCATTTTACGAACGCCGTCTGCTAGCCAAAGCCGAACGCGGTATGTCAGATCAACCGTCGTGTGCCGCTTGGAACGCCACGTGAAAGACAAAAAAGCGCCAGATGTCAGGGTGTCAGATGTCTGGATGCCCGCAGTGAGCGAGCCAGAGATGTCAGAACAACAAGAGGGAGGCTGCGGGTGCACCACAGCTACTTTCGCGCGCGTTCTACTGTGCGTCGGTACACATGCCTGACGCGATCCAAATGAAATGGGCGCCACGAAATGCATTCTGTCGTTTCAGATTCCGCCACGTATGAGAAAACATTTGAATGTTTTTTTATCACTTGCGAAAATCATTTTCGCAATCACACATGCTTGTCGGAATGGTTTGACTATATTTTGTTTCAAAAACCACCTCGATGGCTCTTAAGTTGCAATGATATTAAAACAAAACACAAATGATCAAATCGTATCAGTGTCTCTGAGCCAACGCGCTGGCCCATGAATCCATATTTGTCGGGTTTAAATATCAGCCGAGTTGCCCGCTATCCGACGGAGGCCAATCTGAGATTTCGGTTGCAGGTCAAATGATCTGCAGTTAGTCAAAATAAACCCGCAATCATTTCGTTTATTTTTATTGGGGCGTGTTAAGTGATCTTTGTTGGTTTGACTTGTGAAACCCTAAGATCTTAATATTTGCTTTGCTTTACCTTAGTTCGGAGCGCAGCCAACGCTACCGGCTGATGAAGCCTAGCTCTGAAGCAGCGCCAAGAGCGCGAGGTTAAGCTGTTCGTTCTCTTTCTGTGCCTATGCGGTCGGGCTAAACTATAAGGCACTAAATAAGCTACGCTTCATACACCTTTTGGTGTTTAATACCCTTGTCAGATGGCAGCTAAAATGGCCTTTACGCCAAATGACAGTCAGTGTAAATGTCATTTAAACACTGCCACATGGCAACTCAAATGCCATTCAACCCAAATGCCATTTCAGGCAAACTGAGTTCGTAAAGCGTACTCTCGTCGGCAGCGCTCGGCACATGTTACGGGATTTTTTTTAAAAAAAGAAGGCATATATTGCGGAAACAATTTTTACGTCGTTTTAATTACGAAAATAATTCGTTTAACGCATATTTTGCACACACTTTACGTCCCTAAAGCGTGTTTCACATGCAGCGGTTTTGGCCCTAGAGCGGCGCGAGTTCTGCCGTCGCGGCGCTCTGGCCAGCACCAGCGGTTGAGCGGCACGAGCGCCGCGACGGCAGAAATCGCGCCGCTCTAGGGCCAAAATCGCTGCATGTGAAACCCGCTTAATTGTTTAACCTACTCACGGCTCCAGTCACAGTGGCTCCAGTTATCCAGTAGGCCTAATGGCGCTAATGGCTCTGAACTGCTGAAACTGTCGTGTGCTCGCCTCGGTCGGCTGTTGGTTCCAGTTGCGCTCAGCATTTACGCGTTTTTACGATGTCGGAAGGAGCGCCTGCCGGCAAGAAAAGGCCACCTGCCAATTATACTACACGCGAGATGTCGGCACAACTTTGTGAGACAAGCACCTCGAATGTCTTCGATAGCAGAAGCGGAACGGCAGGGTTTTGCACTGACATTCGGGCGTTTTTAGAAGCCCTCGGTTTCCTCAAGACACATGTCGCAGTCCATCACAACACCGAAACCTCAAGGAACATGTTTGGGTAAGATATAACTTTGACGGTGGGCGTAACCAACAGGAGCACGCAAGACAAAAAGCGGGGCGGACGGCCGCCTAGTGTTTGTTTTGCGAGTGTGGGTCGTCCAGGCACTGCGTACCTCGAACGAGTTCATTGCACGATCGGCTTGGTCGTGGTTCATAGTAGCTGTTTCGTCTAGCAGCGCTTTAAATTTCGCGTTTGTTGCTCAGACAACAGCTTCCGAGGTTGGCTGACATACCTTGTCAAATGTAGTACCGCAGGGTAGAGATTCTGGGAAGAATGCAAGATGACAAAAAGAGGTTACTTTTCTTTAAGTGGTACAAATCTTGTAAATGGTCTGTTGTTCTAATAAACGTAGTGTAGGTATTCACCACCGTTACCTTTTACCGGCGTTTACATCTTCATTGACATGCTCCAAAAGAAATAAAAAGGAATGCTGCATAAAGTCAGTCTCTGAATGTTTCAATTTCTAGATTTCTTTGATGTTGGATAATCCCATACTGTTTCAAAGCTAAATATTCGATTTATTTTTATTTATTCACTTTCCCACAGCGCCGGGTGGCATTACAGTGGGGGGGGGGGAGGGGGGATGTACATCAATGCGATACATTTAAGCAATACAAAGGAGCATAACAGAACGCGCACAACAGAACGCGCACATGCATACCCAGTACACGGGAAACAAAAAAGAAAACACTTCTCACAATGCAGCAAAGAAAGCGTCATTGTCCAAAATGTCAACAACCTCCGAAGGCAATTGATTCCATTCGCTAATAGATTTGGGGAAAAAACAAGATTTAAACTGGTTTGTATTACATTTATATTCACGTACCTTTTGTGTGTTTACATGATACGTGCACAATTTTATTCCAAAACATCCTAAAATTGTTTGATAAGGTATTGCATACATACATTGAATACAGTTGCTGCACAGTTGCTACTTACGATATCTACGTGTTCCAGAAAACATCTGCTGCTGGGGGCCACCATAGAAGTAGGCAAAGTGATCTGGCTACATTACGAAACAATCTACAAGTTCCTGAGATCGCTGCCTCTAAATAACAAGTGGCAGTTTGTTGCAGCCATGGCAACTTGTGTGACATTCTCCTCAATTGTTTTGAGACGTGCTGTGCAAACGCACTGCAGGAAGAGCAACCTGTGTGAGGTACCTTTTGGAAAAGCAGCAATAAAAAAAATGTGTGGGGCGGACGAGGACAGTGCAATGGCCAGCATCAGGGCCGCCACTAGTATTGACCCCAAGATACCAGTGGCAATGTCAGTGATGATGCCACGAGTTCCAGAACAGGCCGACGAAGCAGGTCTTTTAATGCCATCTTCTCTCACTTGGCTCAGTACAGCTCCCAGTCCGGACGGAGAGGCATCGCAGGCCAGCACTATGGGAAGTGACACATCGTAGTGTGCTATAACATCTGAGGATTCTAGCAGACCCTTGGCATGCTTGTATGCCTCTGCTTCCGTCTTCACCGAGGCCCACACCTTATGCTTATCTAGAAGGCGATAAAAGGTTCCAACACATGAGCGGCCCCCTTTAAAAAAAAAAAAAAAAAAAAAACGACTATAGAGGTTCAGAGCTCGCAAGAATGACTTTAGTTCTGTCTTGTTCGTCGTGTTCCAGAGCTTTTTTCATGGCCTCCACCTTTTCGGCCGAAAGACTGACGTCGTCCTTGTTGGTATGGTACCACAGGTACGATACTTCCTTGACTCGGAAAGCGCACATGTCAGCGTTCAGACGCAGGCCGTTGTACTGGATGCGCTGCAGCACCCTCTGCAGCCAGTCGTCGTGCTCAAGTACCGTTTGTCCGCCGACGAGAATATCATCCGAAATACCCTACACTCCTTCAAGGCCGTTCAAGAGGTCTTCCAGATGAAGATGTGAGTTTCTACCGGGCACTGTTAGTATGTTAGTAAAGGTAAGAAGGGAAAGAGAAGTGCCTAAGGAACGGAGTGGAACGACGTTTCAACCACACGATCTTATTCAGGTATACTAAAAGGGGAGACGACAGATCAAAATATATATACAATGTATATACAAAAGGCGGAGGTAACACTTGACAGATGTGACGTCATACAGTCAGAGAGGGAGGAAAGTTGTCGAGTAAGGTGGAGAAGGTCTGCAAGTCAACAAGTGAAGGAACGCGGGCCGGGGAGGGGGAAGCTTAGGGCACCCCTTTTCACCACCCAAATTTTATATATATATATATATATATATATATATATATATATATATATATATATATATATATTAAGAAAAAAAGGGAGAGAGAGCCGAGCAGTTGAAAGGGTAATGTACCCCTACTGAAAAAAATCATTTGGTGCCTATGTGAAAGTAAACGGGTTCATACCGTTAACAGTTTAGCCATGCTGGCCACCAGTTTGTCAAAGGGGTTGCCCGTATGTCTCAAAGGGGACCCCCGTATGAGCCATAACGGTCACCTATTTGGGCAAACAGGTCACTTCTTTGGCAAACGGGTCAGTTGTCTGGGCAAATGGGTCAATCGTTTGGGCGAGGTTGTCGCACGTGTGCTCAAACCGGTGACCATGTTGCACAAACGGGTGAACGGTGACTGGCAAGCTGTACAGGTTTAATCAAACGGCTCTCCGGAGCCCGTTTAATACTGAACGTACAGGTCGGGGGCATGGGCACGCCAGTTTCAGCAGTGGCAGCCTGTTTCGGGAAAGCCGGGAGCGTCGGTTCATCGATTTACAATCGTCCGCGTAATGCAAGTAATTATATTTATATTTTGATTGAGCTGATGTTCGCTTATACTACAACAACAATAAACATTTTTTTCACGTAAACGTGCGACGTTGCCGAGCCGATATTTCTCACAAAATTTTAAAACTTTGGCGTTTTTTGTTGCCTCAATTTACTTATTCAGCTCGAATCTCTCTCGCAGAGGACGCGACCGCGTGAAAGAATATACTTCTTGACTCGTTTCGCCTCAATTCAAGACTCAGCGAAGGTAACGCGCGAACACGCGGCTGTACGAACATCGAGCATTGCGAGAGCAGGCCCGCTGTTGCAGCAGTCAAATTACGAGCTCGCGCTGGGTGCTTTTTTTCGCTCGGGCGCAAGCCGAGCTTCAGGCCGGCGCGCTATTTCCAGGTTTCAAGCTGCTAAAAAACTTCGCCTGCTTTCCGAGGCTGCAAACGCGGCATAGTCAACGTTCTGTTGCAATTCAAAGAGAGGAGGAAAGCGCGTGTACAGCGGTACAGCGGTGGCTGCACCCTCTCCCCTAGCATTCACTGCAAAAAAAAACAAAAAAAAAACTAACCGCGTGTCTTTTTTTATGTTGTTTTCTTTAGAAGGATGGGGTGCGCCCAGCTGTCCTTCGCCTTGACCTTGCCCCCTTCCTCCTCTCTGGTCAGCTCTGTCACGTGAACCACAGCAGCGCGCGAGCTACACGCTGACAAGCGTCGAGATCCGGAAGGGAGCGCCCAGCAGCCGCTTTTTTCTTTGTCTGCTTGTTCTCAGTTGCAGTTTGAACTTCGCTCGTCCTACCAGCTTCGATCTGTCTAACCCTGCGGTCTTATTAGGATGTCTCGCGACAACGTATTGGATGTGTGTACACCAAAGCTATCAGTGTTCGAAAAGTCCTACGCGTATATCGGCAACAAGCGACTCTTCAAAGAAGTCAGAAATTCTTGCGATTTGGTTGTGTTCCGCAAATGACAGCTTGTGCGCCGCATCGTGTTGAAACTTCAAGGAGCCTTCTTTCTCGTTTTTGTGTTTATTACGGTAAGTGCACTGCAACCTGCTCGTTGGCAACGATTGACCGTTCTTTTACGCGTACTCTTCCAGGTTATCTATAGAATTATGCAGCGTCTAATGTCGCGGCAGCCGGGAGAATAATTGTTCCCAAAGTGTGCCATATAGTCTGAAATTACCTCGGCAGTAAACGCTTGCACGTTTGTACTTGTCTACAGAATAAGTTGTAATAAACGTCTAGGCGAATTGAAAACGATCTTTTGTGTCTGTTTTCCTGCCCATTTGCAAGCACCTGCGCAAGCACGATTTTTTCCACGTGTTTCCTCCATGTTAGAAATAGGTCTATGAGTTTCAGGACGTCTTAAATAAGTTTAAGATAACCAACCTTCCAGACGATACCCAATTAGGGCTAGCGAATAAATTTCCTATCCGAATGGCGCGTTCAAATGTGTGGTCACGTGCCTGGTCGAACGGGCACCCGTATCAAACGGGTACCCGTATCAAACGGGTACCGTTTCAAACGGGTACCCTTATCTCATAATCACGTTTGATCCAAACGGATCGACAGGTTTGCCACCCATTTGATTCGAACGGGCGACCAGTTTCCCACCCGTTTGAATTTCAAATGTTTTTTTTTTTTTCAGTAGGGCGTCTAATAGCCGAAAGAAAGTTTCTTGTTGAGACCGGAAAGGAATGCCGTCCTTAGGTTCAACATTAATCTGTTTTATTTCTTTTTGCGTGAGGTGGGTGTGTGCAAGCCTGATTTCCCGATGCATACTCGCACGTTGAGTTCGGAATGATTCGTGAAGGAGAAGTGTTTAGAGACGTGTGTGGAGAGGTCGTGTTAAAGTTAGCCCGCTATTTTTAGTGTGACAAGTCTATCTCTGAAGCGTTCGTGGAGTCGGTGGTCAATTCCGCCGATATATAATAAGATCGGACATAGTGTGCAGGAAATAATGTATATCAGATTAGAAGATTTACAGGTGTGATTGCCAGTGATTCTCATTGGCAAGCAGGGAGGAGGGCGCCGCATGGCATGGTACAGGTGAGCAAGGTCAGAGGTTTTGTGGACTAGTTGCTGTGCACTAGAAGGGATCGTAAGTTGGGCCGCCGACGGTAGTTAGGGCAGAAGCTTTATAAATAACTTTAGAGTCTACAGGTAAGAAGTGGCGCCCATGATTATTTTGGCAGGCCTGGGTATGGAGGGATGGAACGTGAAGATGTGGGGGTTGCCCGGTTTAGATCTTGGTAGGAGAAAGAGGGCGTCGTGCCGCGAAATGTTAGAAAAGCGACTGCTCGCATTGCGCAGAAGGCCGAGTGGGTAACTATGTTCAGTAAAGAAGGCGGTCATCGTCTTAAGCTGTTGACGGAAATCTATGTCGTCGCTGCAAATCCTGCGGAGGCGAAGGAGTTGTGAAAAAGGAATAGAGTTGATTTGGGATCTAGGTTGGTTCGAGGAGTAAAGAAGGTAGCTATGGCTCTCAGTGGGTTTATAGTGCACAGAAGTGGAGGAGAAGTGTTTAGAGACGTGTGTGGAGAGGTCGTGTTAAAGTTGGCCCACTATTTCTAGTGTGACAATCGATTTATGACCGTCACTAGTGATTTTTAAGTCTGGGAAGTTGACAGAGCGTTTCGGTATCACTGAGGTGAACTTGAGGGAGGGGTGGGCGTTACAGTGAGCATTGGTGAATCGGTCAACTGCGGGAGGGGGGTCAAAACCAAAGATGTCGTAAAATAATGACCAAAGAGTTGAGGGTGCGTGTGTGGGAAGGAATCAAAGAACTAGTGCTCGACGAAGCCAACAAAAAGGTTTGCGAACAAGGGACCCCTCGTAGTGCCCATCGCTACGCCACATTTTTGGCGATAGAAGGAGTAGTTGAATTGGAAGGCGTTTAGTGTTAGGACTAGTTCGGCGAGGCGGATTATGGAGTGAGACGGGGGATTTTTGAGAGGGACGCTGATCAAGGAAGTGTGAGAGAGCCTGTAGTCCTTCGGCGTGAGGAATTACAGTGTAGAGAGATGTGATGTACATTGTGAAGAGGATAGTGTCGGGAGTCGGCGCCAGATTAGACAGGCGCTGGAGGATGCTTGTTGTGTCTTTAACGTAACTGGGCGGGTTTTGTACAATAGGCTAAAGGACCAAATCAACAAAAGCGAAGATGAAGTAAGTGGGGCAGGATATGGCGGACAGAATATATCAGCCAGGGGATCCTGCTTTGTGAATTTTGGGAACGAAGTAGAATGAAGCTGCGTGGGGATGACGAACAATTAGGCAATTTGCAGCGGGGGGAAGGGAGTTGGTTTCGATTAGGAGACTTCTAGGAAGACTTCGATTAGGAAGACTTCTAGGAAGTCTTCAACTTCCTAGAAGAACGAAAACACCAAAAGATGCAAGTCTTTTCAATTGACATTAAGGACCTCTATTATGCATTGCCCCAAGACCGTCTCTTAACAAGTATTGAAGATAGCATCGACACCTTTGGTGCTATTGCATTCCAGAATGCCTCAGGCATGCCCCAAAATAAGTTTTTGGAATTGCTGACCATCTATCTTAAATCCACCTTTGCTGCCTGGGATGGACACACTTACTTGCAAAAGAGAGGAGTGTGCATAGGTTCGTGCATTGCACCCGTACTCAGCGACCTATATCTTGCACATCTCGATCGGATTCTACAACAGAGGTTAGATGACACAGAAGTAGTGCGAGTGTTTAGATACGTGGACGATTTTTTTAATTTTTCTAGCCACCGATGAAAACAATTGTCCAAGCTTGGTGGACAACGTCCTCTCGACATTTAAAGACTGCCTGAGACCCTTAGAAATCACCCACGAGTTGCCGGTTGAAGGAACCCTAAGATTCTTGAATCTCCGACTTGTGGTGCTACCCCACCACGTTTGCTGGTTCTATGAACCCAGGGGTAAAAAACCACTCCTTCCTTTCAACTCCGCGCACTCAAAACTTGTAAAAAGAGGCATAGTGCGGTCATGCCTTAAGAGCTCAATCACAAAGTCGTGCTCACATTCCATACAAAAGAGTTTCGACGGGCAAATTGCAAGGCTGAAGTCCGCAGGGTACCCTGTTTACTTATTGGTGTCAGTGGTCGAAACCATTCTTAAAGAAATGAAGCAAGGGAACGGCGTCAAACAAACACACAGCGACAGGACAAGAAGACCATTCATCGTCCCTTACATCCACAATTTTTCCCACGGCCTTAAGAAAACAGCGAACAGAGTCAATGTTGATGTCGTGTTTTCAGCACCCAGCAAACTGTCCAGCCTTTGCAAACACGTCAACACACCCTCAAATCCTGCAATCGGCTGCTCCAAAAAGCATAGGACCAACTTTGTGCCTTGCGTTGAGGGGGTTGTATATTCATTCCCCCTTTCCTGCGGAAGGCAATACGTGGGACAAACTGGGCGATGTCTAAATGACCGCCTTCGAGAACACAGTAACAACATCGTAAACGCCAACTCTGGCCACTTGGGGATACACTGTCGGGATTGTGGGTGTGTCGCACATTTCAACAACAGCACCGTGTTGGGCAAAAATGTAAACCAATTAACAAGAGAAATCATCGAAGCCGATAACATCAGACGACTAGAGAACAAATGTGTTAGTACGCCGTCAATAACATTATCACGAAAAGAGATTAATTATTTAGCCGCAAATTAGCCTAAGTGTTAGACGGGAATTTTTTTGGCTCATATTTCGTCTTTTTCTTTTTTCTTTTTGCAAATCGTCTCAAACAGAAGTAGAAGCCGAAGTTAAACACGAAATACAAAGTTGTTAGTGAGCGCTGTGTGAGAGGTGTGTTCTTTGGTGTGTGGATGCTTGAGTGACAGTTTTTCGAGTGCGCTACGTCGACAAGCATGAATAACCAACTCGCCCAATCTCAAGTTCTTACAGCTTTTATTTCTAGTACATCGGGCCCTTTCTATCATCTTCCTTTACAACCAAGCGTCTTAATCCTGTGGATCGCCATTTGCATCGGTCAAGCACGGTCGTACGGGTACTGCATCCGACTACACATGTTACCTCCTGAAGTCAAGAACCTCTTCGGGGGTTGTGCCCCGTCTTTAGGCCATGGAAAAAGAATTTGTAAGGTTCTCCAGGCAGAATGGCATAGGCAGGCCAGGCATTACAAGAATTGTCTCTTCATACAAATGAGAGGTAACGGAAGTTTCTCCATTGGTAGACAAAGATTGCGAGAAACTTCCCTCTTACTGGACCATACTACAGAACATCTCTGGAGAAATACCTTATGGCATCTCCGCATCAACACAACTGGAAAAGAGAGAGGCTCGTGCAACCCAGTGCACACGATAGATGCGGTCAAAGTACCAGATTTTGTGCAGCACGTCCTCAGTCTCGGTCCTAAGTGTGCTGTGGAACCTAAAAAATCGCCACCGGAGCTACTTTCTACTGTGAGACAAGTGTCAAGGCAAGCTCCCGAAGCTGAGATAGATCGCTGCACCTCTGAAGGCGTGGACCTACTCCTTCGACATAAACCACCTGTCAAACCACTACCTGTAAAGAGAGTAGAGAAGTACCTAAAGGAGCATTCCCTCGCACTCATGCCTGCTGACAAAGAAGGAGGTTTTGTCCTTATGCGCGGAGATACATTCAGCGAAAAGGCAAAAGCAGCAATTGAATCCGTCTTCAACAGCCATGACGAGATTGCATTAGGTAAGGTAAAACAAGCCGCAAGGCAATTTTGCCAATCGCTTGAACTCAAAAAACTTTGCTCCAACATTGACCGCAGCAAAACGTTATCCTTAGAAGTATTTTTTAGTGCAAAAACCCTCAAGCCTGACTGCCCCCTAAGAGTCATCGTTTCAGAGTGGGGAACGTGGCAAAAATCAGTTGCCTTATTCCTACAAGACAGACTAAATCTTTTAACCGTAGACGACCCCTACCTAATCCGAAGTTCCTTCGAAGTCTTCAACTTCCTAGAAGAACGAAAACACCAAAAGATGCAAGTCTTTTCAATTGACATTAAGGACCTCTATTATGCATTGCCCCAAGACCGTCTCTTAACAAGTATTGAAGATAGCATCGACACCTTTGGTGCTATTGCATTCCAGAATGCCTCAGGCATGCCCCAAAATAAGTTTTTGGAATTGCTGACCATCTATCTTAAATCCACCTTTGCTGCCTGGGATGGACACACTTACTTGCAAAAGAGAGGAGTGTGCATAGGTTCGTGCATTGCACCCGTACTCAGCGACCTATATCTTGCACATCTCGATCGGATTCTACAACAGAGGTTAGATGACACAGAAGTAGTGCGAGTGTTTAGATATGTGGACGATTTTTTTAATTTTTCTAGCCACCGATGAAAACAATTGTCCAAGCTTGGTGGACAACGTCCTCTCGACATTTAAAGACTGCATGAGACCCCTAGAAATCACCCACGAGTTGCCGGTTGAAGGAACCCTAAGATTCTTGGATCTCCGACTGGTGGTGCTACCCCACCACATTTGCTGGTTCTATGAACCCAGGGGTAAAAAACCACTCCTTCCTTTCAACTCCGCGCACTCAAAACTTGTAAAAAGAGGCATAGTGCGGTCATGCCTTAAGAGCTCAATCACAAAGTCGTGCTCACATTCCATACAAAAGAGTTTCGACGGGCAAATTGCAAGGCTGAAGTCCGCAGGGTACCCTGTTTACTTATTGGTGTCAGTGGTCGAAACCATTCTTAAAGAAATGAAGCAAGGGAACGGCGTCAAACAAACACACAGCGACAGGACAAGAAGACCAGTAATCGTACCTTACATCCACAATTTTTCCCACGGCCTTAAGAAAACAGCGAACAGAGTCGATGTTGATGTCGTGTTTTCAGCACCCAGCAAACTATCCAGCCTTTGCAAACACGTCAACACACCCTCAAATCCTGCAATCGGCTGCTCCAAAAAGCATAGGACCAACTTTGTGCCTTGCGTTGAGGGGGTTGTATATTCATTCCCCGTTTCCTGCGGAAGGCAATACGTGGGACAAACTGGGCGATGTCTAAATGACCGCCTTCGAGAACACAGTAACAACATCGTAAACGCCAACTCTGGCCACTTGGGGATACACTGTCGGGATTGTGGGTGTGTCGCACATTTCAACAACAGAACCGTGTTAGGCAAAAGTGTAAACCAATTAACAAGAGAAATCATCGAAGCCGATAACATCATACGACTAGGGGACAAATGTGTTAGTACGCCGTCAATAACATTATCACGAAAAGAGATTAATTATTTAGCCGCAAATTAGCCTAAGCGTTAGACGGGAATTTTTTGGCTCATATTTCGTCTTTTCTTTTTTCTTTTTGCAAATCGTCTCAAACAGAAGCAGAAGCCGAAGTTAAACACGAAATACAAAGTTGTTAGTGAGCGCTGTGTGAGAGGTGTGTTCTTTGGGTGTGTGGATGCTTGAGTGACAGTTTTTCGAGTGCGCTACGTCGACAAGCATGGTCATGGTGGTTGAACTGGTCATACTGGTTGAACTGGTCATGGTGGTTCAACTGGTCACATTGGTGTACTTGTCACGCTGGTTCAGCTAGTATGTACTTGCCGTTGTGCAAATAATTCCACTGTGAAACGGTATAAGGAATCACCTCTATTTTATTATTTCGGAGCCTGCACCCTCCTTTTGCCCTGCCTCGCAACATCACCCTATTGCAAACATTTGCAAACTGGGCCAGTTCAAACAGGATTATTGCCACTGGTTAAATTGGTTGAACTGGACAAACTGTAACTGTGCATACTGGTCTTACTGTGAAACTGTGCATACAGGTCTTACTGTGAAAATGTGTATACTGGTAATACTGTACGACTGCGTATACTGGTCCACTCCAAGCACACTCTAAAAAAAAAAAGGGAATCAACGCTGACTCCCTTTGGGGGAGTCAAAATCTGTCCCTGTGGTGGCTTCTTTAAAAGACTCAAATGACTCTAGCGCCCGGTGGAGTCATCAGACGCCCTCTCCACTAGAGTCCGCTGACTCTATCAGCTGGGGGTGTCACGTGACGCCTTCCCTCTCTGGGGTCAACTGATCCCCTCTCACAGAGAGTCAGTGGATTCTCTCGATAGAATCATGGCACTCCAGTATTGCAGGAGTCAGGCGACCCTCTAACTAGAATCACGGGACTCCAATATCCAAAGGAATCAGGCTACCCCCTACGGGAATCACTGGATTCTTTTTCTTCTGGAATCACGTGACTCTCTATCGGGAATTATCAGATTCCGTTCCTGGTTTCCCACGATGCCCCCGAAGGGAATTACTTGAATCCCTTTTTCCTAGACTCACCTGACTCCTGCACAGGACTCTCTGGATTCTGTTTTCGCAGGAATAATTTTCATGCGATAAAGAACCGTAGTGGAATGACGTGATTTCATTTAAAACCACGTGCCCCTCCCATCCACCACGCAAGAATATAGTGGATAGTGGTGGGGGAGCTTTTCATGGAATGACATGAGGCGCAATATCACAGTTTTATTTCATAGACCAGATCTGCTTACAATTTCTCTCCAACTGCTCACATGCTGTTTACTGCTATGGGCTGTCGAGGCTATCGAGCTGGCCTTTTGCGCATATTGGGCGTATATGTCAAGTATGGCCCACACGTGACAGTCAAAAGCATGCGGCTAACAACGAATGGCTGTTGCTGCCTTCATTACAGTCACAGATGGCAGAGACGGCTTCATGTTACAGAGGTTTTCGAGAAGCAGAAACGTGTTTTTCACGTGTGGGCCATACTCTACATTAAATGCCCAATACGCGCAAAAGGCCAGCTCGATAGCCTCCGGGATATCCAGAGCTGGAAGTGTGAGGCTCTCGAACGTCATCTTTGCAGCGTCTGAAGTTGTGGGATGCTGCCTGCTGTAAGTCACGGCCGGGTAGACTGACGTCTTTGTGGGATCCTGAAAGATAGAAATATCTAGTTGAGAGAGCGCTAAACATTGTTATTAATAAAATGGAGTCATATTACTAAACGTAGCGCTTAAGCCACAATCTAAGGTGATGCCAGAAATGCCATGAGACGTAATAAGATGGTGGTTTGTATGGGTGCCAGTTTGGAAACTTGCCTCTTACTGCAGCCCTCAATTCATCCGCATGCAAAACTAACCTAAAATGAATGTTTCACATGTCGAAATGTATACATGTAAAAAGCTATATGTGAGCTCTCCTTCATTAGAATGTATAGACGACTTTGGATTAAAGTTCTTAGGAATATTGGGGAGATAAAAATTCCCGCTAACTCTTGAAATTGTAAGAGTCCAGCAAAATCGAAATAAAGGTACGAAGCACAAGCAATTTTCAAAATTGTAAGAAAACAACATACATGAATATACAAATGGATTTTTAGCTGTAAGTGCACTTTCAAAACAATGCTTCTTTATCCCGTAGCGGACATCGGTCGAAGTGGTAAAACTAGTGCAAGAGGTTCATCCAGCGCGCTAGCAGCTGAATGAGCCTCTATACTTCGTTTCAGCTTCCGTGCGAGCGAAGCCGACAGTGCCGACACTGCACGAGCCAAGGTGCTAGTCGGGAACACACAGAGCATTGGGCTCGTGCGTAAGCTTTGACTTCGCTCGGAGCTATACTCTGTTTCATACTTAGTGTGCAACGCTGTCAAAGCTACTGGCGCGAGCGTGGGGCTTGCTCTCGTTGACCATTTGCACGCGTTCTCGCGCAAACAAAACCATAGATGAAGCCACGCACTCGCGCCAGTAGCTCTGACAGCGTTGCACGCTAAGTATGAAACAGAATATAGAGTGAAACAAAGTATAAACCACCTGTTATGTTTTTTTTTTTTTTTTTTTAGTGGAGTCGACGTTAACGATGAAGCGCGAGCTAGGTTACGCGCCCTGCAATGTAACGCGTCTTCGAGCGCGTACGCTCGTGTCTCGAGCGAACATATGATTCCGGCATCTTGTGCGGACTAGGGTGCCTTCATGTGCTCTTTGCTTGGGGTGATGACATCTGGCCATTTTGTTTCGAACGCTTATTTTTATTTTTTGTTCCGAAGCGCGTGAAAGGGCGTGTCCCTGCACGCGCTCGTGGCGCTGACTGTGGTACGGCGACATTTTGTTTCCTCCGATTTCTTTGTATTTTACCTGTGAGCGCGTGCTGTCGGCATCGGGTACTACAAACGATGGCATCACCCTAAACAGAAGGACATTGAGGCACTCTAGTGCGGACTGGTGTCCGTGAGATGGCGTCCGGCGACCACGATGTAATAAACGCTAAGGCAGAGAACCCGTCTCCCAGAAATGTAGCACACCGATATCGTGTACGGAGGATGTTAGTAGCATTGACAGGCTACGATTCCACGCTTACCTTTGTTATTCACGTTCATCTGGCAGTAACTATAGTTGGTGACAGGTTAAAAGTAAAGAGGTAAAAAAAAAAGAGTCAAAGCCCGAGCTCTGTGCCTTCCGCCGCGCTTTGGCTGCGCGTGCAGACTTCTGCTCTCAAGGCTAGAAAGCGCGTGCTGGTGGCGGAGCTTCCCCTATTGAAGCCGCGGCACGAGAATGCGGCGCGAATCTATGCGTGTGCTGCACGAGTGCGCATGCAAGAAAGAAACGCTCAAATCGCTAGGATCGTGCATGCTTCTATCTCTATAGCTTCGCTCGCAGATAAGGCGAAACAACGTACACTGCTGGTGCGGGAAAAACAAATTAAAGACAGAAATAGCGTGCGGGTATTTAAATTCGCTATCAGCGCTCTGCCATTGGAAAACCAACGATATGACAAGGGTTAACCACGGAGGCGTAGCTGATCATTACTACCCCTTCCTTCCCATAAATAGAATCGTAACAGTTCATATTTAAGTAATTTAGAATTCTTCGAGTCGGCTGCGGTCATGCAGGAGCTCACCAGTTGAGAAATGAAGTTTTCCAGTCGCTCTCTCACCAGGCTCATCAGTACCGTAAGTGGGTACTGATCTGAAAATGAAATAGACAACATGAAGCACAGTAGAAAGCAAAAGGGTTCTGTGACATCTTTGCGTTTCAATCTCCTTTCAAGTTCTGCTATCATTACAAAAAAGGACAAGTATCGCATCCTCTTTGCGTGGCATAAAGGAAGGGAAATAAGCCATATTCGTTAGCATTCCTTGAAATTTGTCATCTCCTTCTAGATTTGGTGACAGGTGAAGAGGAAAAGAGTAAAAGCAAAAAAAAGTACAAAAAGAGTAAAACTCTTCGCCTTCCGCTGTGCTTTGTCTGCGCGTGCAAGCTTGTATTATAAAGGATAGAAAGCGCGTACTGGAGACGGAGCTTCCCTTAACCTGTCACCGACTATTAGCGGCGAGATTCTTTGGTGGCGCCCTCGTACGGTTTCATCTCGTGACGTCATACCGTGCGAAAAACAAGTTCGACGGTGCTTGTAATGAGCATGGTGGAAGCTGGAAATCATTGCGCTTTGAAACTAACACTGCCAAAACCGTTCAAAATGAATAACTTACATAACTCTTATTTATGTTCATGAGAAAGACTCCGCTGACGACCTAGTCAGCATTCGGCCCATCGTCGAAGGCCGACGACAGCGACGCTTTCGATCGCGCACGTCGCCAATAGTTAAAATTATGTTTTGCCCCAAATAGGACTATAATGCAGCTTACAATCATCCTGCGACAGGTGTGTCAGTTCGAGACGCCTCTTGGCAGCGGCCAGCGCGATTATCTTGTCACCGTAGTTTTTTACCATGGCCTCTATGGCCTCCTTTGCCTGCACTTTCGTCAGACGAAAGAACTCGTTGCGTACCTGGTAGGGTAAAGGTAAGATGAACTGTCATTAGTGCTCACTCACTAAAACAAGCATTGAAGGCAAACTTTGAACTCCATGGACCCGTCTGCAGCATTTATCAGGCCCCTCAGTCCTCTCTAAAAGCTGCACGTGCGCATGTCTTTTTTTTTTTAGCACCCGATGATTAAATTTTTGTAATCTATTAATCACCTTTAGCCACTGACGGCACGATGTCGAGTCACCGACCGAGCCTCATATAAAGCGCGATTTCGACTCAAGAATACTAGTTGAAGTTAGAGGTGCTACAATCTAGATAGGTTTCATACCTCGGCTTCCGTAGCAAGTGCGGGGTAATCATCGAGCACCGCGTTCACGAGCCTTCTTTCTTGGTCGATAAAAGCTCGCCGGGCCACAAACGTTCGATCCATCGACAGCTTCACCTTGCCCTCATCGACGATCGTGCGTCTCATCTGCTTTTTCATAAAATTCATATGGCCCATCAGGGAGATCTCGTCCTCCCCTGAATCAAGCTGCAGGCCAGCGGCAACCTACGAAAAACCAAGAAATTTAATTTCGTCAAAAACCGGAGTTTTGTGTTATTCTGTTCCAAGCACAGGTGAAACGCTGGGGATTTATAAGTCAAATTAACGAAGGACACGTTATGCTCTAGCAGGTTACCAATGACGAATTGGACAACATGAGAATTTCTACGCATGGCGCCTTGACCACAATGAACCCCCGTCGGAAAACTAACCGCTCCACCGAGATATGCCACCGGCACCTGATGATTCGTATGGCTGCAGCCTGCCACGGACCCACAAATTTGCATTTTGTCCTAAAACACTATTATCAAAATATTCTCGGTTGTATGGAAAATGAAAAAAATAACAAAAAATTTTTTACAAAGTGCTGAACTTGTCTTGGGTGAAAAACCATAGAAGTGTGGTCTTCACATTTAACGTCTTGCCTACCTGTCGCCTGCACACCGCTGTGCTCGAGGGGCCTTCTGCGGACAGCCGTGCGGCTTTTGCCTGCTTTTGTCTTTTTGCCGTTTCCTTTGCAGCATCAATTTCAGGGATGCCGGCCCCACCCCTCCTGCGGTTGTTTTTGGCCTTGTGTTTGATCCCCATGTGCCAGGTGTACTAGAAAATTATTGATCAGTTAAACGAAAATAGGTGTTAGACAATTCACCATCCGTATGCATGAGCAGTGTGAAAGACAAATCCAATACCAAGCCTGGGCTAGAAAAAACAAACAAAATAACTACACTGTAGGCCACTGAAGTAATAATTCTGGAAAACATGATAAAGGAAAGGTATAGGTTCGCTTTTCTCTCTCTCTCTCTTTCGCTTCATTTCCTTGCTACACATGTACTTTGAAACTCGATCTTAAAATTGTTTTAAACTGCATGTAACTAATTAATATTTATCAGCATAAAACAGCTTTCTTTTTTATACATCTAGAATTAACTCGAGTGTAAACGACGGTGGCCATGATATATAGTAATTTCGTCATATTTGTTTTGACATAATTTTTTTTTTTTTAATTTGGATCATCACAGCGCTGGTCAATGCCCAGAATAGATCTGTATCTGAGAAAATAGTAACAAAAAGCATGGCACACTTGGTTGACAAACATAAAACGAAATTTTAGAGAAAACGGATGTCCACTCACATGTCCCTCGTCCGACGCATCTCTTAGAACAGGATACCTCCTAACAAGTTCCATGGCAGCCGTCTTGTACAAGACGGCTGCCATGGAACATTCGCACAACAAAAGCAACAAAAGCAACATTCTAATTGAAACTATGTGGATATCCTGACTAATCAGAAATACAGTCGAATTTCGTTAATTCAAACTCGAGGGGGACTGAAAATTTGCTTGAATAAAGCAAAGTTTAATTACCAGGAGTTTCCTCCCATAAGGACGCTTAGGATGGGACCTGCATGTTAGTTTGAATTATCTGCAAGTTTTAAATAAGAGAGTTTGAATTAGTGATATTCGGCTGTATATCTTAATTTGCCGCCTAACTGCACGAGTAACCTCGTTCCTAGAGGTTTTCAAGAGAAATAAACTAATGGCAACATTAAACGTCTCCTCACGCAAGTTTTCTCTATTGACAATGCTGGATCTTTGAAAACCACCCATACATCGCGTTATGCAATGCCCTGTTAAAGATGAGTTAATGTATTACTACTGATGGCAGCGAGCTTGTATCTGAGCAAGAAGATAGTAGTTACCCAATCGCTAACCCCTCATTTCTTACTTTTAAAGGGGCACTAGAGGGTTCTGCAGACCGTCTCTCCGTGGTCACAACTAATTCATGCGGGCCCTAAGCATTCTGAAAATCCAAAAATTACCATCATGAGCCGCCTATTTCCCTAATAAAAATATGATCAAAAATAGGTTTTTGGCGAAATATCGCAGAACCTGAACCATTGCCGAACATGGCCAAACGACGAACGGCAGTCGTCGGCCAACCGCGAGCGATGGTTTGCTACGTGGAGTGTTCCGTTTGTGCGTATGCTTCTCGGACTGTTTCAGCTCCGTCCACAGTTGTTGCATCAGCTGCGCCGTCGTAAATACCTAATCTCGTATCGTGGGAGTTGAAAATGCTACAAAGCATAATCGCGTCCCAGAGATGATAACAAATCGCAAAATGAGTGTTATGTGAACATGTGATCGAAAAAAAAAAGTATTTCGCGAGCATCGTAAGCGCACGCTCTGGGAAGCAGGCGAGCGCGCACATCACTCCCGCAGAAGAATGCAATGAAAAATATAGCTCGCGCGTATTTCTATTGTCATGGGCTCAATAAGCGGCTTTGCCATCTTAAACTTGGAGTACATATTATTTGGCGCCTACAACATTATATAAAATCAAAAATAAACGTCCTCAAATACATATTAAGCGCCCTTTAAAAGATGTGCTCAATGCTGACACGATTATGCTCAAATTGCACTTGCTGCAAGAAGTTGGTCAATGAAATAGTATCCAAGAAACATGTTGTTCGTAATCAATTCCACCGGCGTTTGCCGTTGGTCGGTAGGAATAAGAAGCCGGATTAAAATTAATAAAGATTGGGGCTACATAAACATGTTTTGTTTTTTTCTACTCTTATATCACCGATCATGATCATTTTCTCCGATTATGCAATCCGCGATGCGGCTGCCTTGCAGATTATGAGTTCCAAGGAAGGCTCACATTGTTTAACCGAATAAGGACGTAACAAGAAAAAGTCACACTGTCTGACAGTTGTTTCATCCAGTTATCTGTTATATATCTGCAGACGCAAATTCGGGTGTCCAGACTACTCATCTTGCCTCGGCTTGAACAAGCTAGCATCTGAGTGTATTCTAGCTTCACTTACAGATAGCTTACTTTTTAGCATCAGTATCACAAAAAAGGAAGCTTTTTTCTGAAAAATATCTCTATAAAGGAGGACCTGGAGATGTTGTGTTTTTACAGAAACACAATTGTGACTGAGGTGACTTCCAATGAAAGGGTCGCTTGCGGGTTAAAATCGCCTGTGAATTGCAGCAGCACACGCACTTCCCGGAAAATATGAAATACAACACTTGGTCTAGTTTTTGCAGCTCCTGCGATTCCCGGAAACTACATTATCTTTCTATTTGCAAAATAGTTCAAAGAACAAGGTCCCGACTTTGCATTTTTAGCCCTAGTCTGGACCGAAACATTTGAGTAACTGGTAGATACCCTATATAAGCACGTATGGCTGTTGTAGCTCATATTGTCAGCAATGGCGATGCTAGTTTCACAATTAATTCCTTGTTGCGGAACGCGCTGTGCATGCTTATATTTTTTAGGACTTATGAAATAGAAAGTATGGACAATACTAAACAGGGGTCAGTTGGCAAGTTCGGTCGTCGGAGGCCGCACCAAAGCAAACAGAGATCCCACGGGTTCCAGAAGCAATGTTTCTTTTTTGGCTAGCGTTTCGTGTTACACTGTAGACCAGAGTCATAATGTGATACATCGACGCGTCGTCGGCCAAATACCTGCAACGCTAGGCTCTTTCACAACATATGTTTGATTGGTTTTAAACACTTTTCATGATAGGAAAATTCACAAAGTGAATTCGCAGACCAAAGAAATTGCAAAAGCATTCCGTTTGGATACTTGATGAAAAATTGCAAAATAACTATGAAGCGTTTCACATAGTAAATACTGATATTCAGTTTTTACTATTTCAATGACCGAACTTAATCAAACCTAGAGTTCTAGAAATTTCCTATGTAGTACTGTGGGTGATTTTCACAACTTTCACAACTGAATACCCAACTTTCATGGTTTCCCGGATGCGTGTCCGCACTTAGCATTTGTGTCACGCAAGGGTCTATCAAGGACCCACTTCCAATGTTAGCTACGCGTCTGTCGCAAGTTCACATATCACTATTGCGAATTATAAAGACAACGTGTAATCTTTCTGAAGTTTCATAATGCAACAAGCGGCAAGCGAGTGAGTTCCCTACATGGAGCCTGTCGTTGGAGGACGATTTTCGCAGTCTCCTAGTTGGCCAGAAAGCACTACCAACGTTTAATTTTAGGAGTTGGTCATAAGTTCTAGCAATGGGAGTTTCCATACTATTTTCTAAAAAAAACTGTTTTTGTTTCTCTAGTTGCGCATTATTTAGTTTTTCTTTTCATGAGATAACGCTCACGAATGTCGTGATTGACCTAATTTCACGGGTGTCCTCTTGTCACAACTATTTGCTTAGCGTAAATTGACATAATTGAGAAATTGCACTTCAGGCAGCTGGCTGTATGAGGAATTGTCTGAAGACAAACCGAAAGGATTCGATGCACGATGAACCATCAGCTCGACAATAATGAACGCAGCGCTTGTGATTATCTATTGATCTAACATACTTGACAAATAACATTGTCTCAATATTGCTGCAATATCCAGACAAGCTTTATCATTCAGTATAGCACGTATAGGCTCGAAATATTGTATGAATAGAAGAACCCTTCGAAGCAAGCAAGAAAAGAAAACAGAAAAAAATACAAATGAATGCTTATGTTCCAACAACAAACGCAGGAGGGAGCAAAATTTAATCTATCCGTGACGGCGTCTCTAAGATTGGCAGAGCGTGGCTTGGTGAACGCAAGGTCGGCCATTTTTTACATATCCCGCGGCTTTTTAGCGACCCTCCAGCCCCACCAACAAACCAGTTTTTGTTTTTCTTTGACGGCTCGGAAACTTCCACTGGGGAATACAAGAGAGACGAGTGGGGCAAGAGGAGAGGGCATAAGTCAAGGAGAGGAGGAGGCTTTCAAGAGAATTCGGGGAGACAGTGTACGACGTCTGCGGTCGCGATGTTTTTACTTTCTCGGAAAGACAGGGCATGAAGCTGAGAACGGGACATGCATCGGCAGAATTGACAGCGTTTCCTTCACTTGTGCTTGTTACTAGAAGCTGCCGAATGTGACATGCCGATAAATACGCAATGCTCTCCTAAGCGCAGGCTCCCGCGCTTCCGCCAATCTCGGGCCTTCGTTTCATCGGCTTTGTGCGCACCCCAGAAGCAGTCATCGATACCGAAGAAATCTTCAACGACGGCATTCATCACCGGACCTCCGGGGGATTCGTGTGCTGTGTGTGGTGTCATGCGCTTAGGCAAAGCATGGGCGACAGCGGAATAACTGTGACATAGTGCGTGCTCTTAAGTGTGCACAGCCATCAGCAAACATCTTGCGGGATTGATTTCAGAAGGAAGTTGCGGTGAGCTGACCCCCGATTTATCTGTTACAAATTAGTGTCTCCTAATAATTTATATGCCTTTTATGCGGATTTCTGGCCATAGAGCACAGCACTACCATTTACCATGTGCATTGGGCCGGCTTTCTTCGAGCAAGCTGCAAACGTTTACCCCAGCAAATATGAGGGAAAAAAAGTCAAGGGCGCGTGTGGGTAATGTAATTAAGACATGTAGAATAAAATGCCTATGCCACGGTGGTTTCTTTGATTTGTCTAAACAAGCATTGGGAGATGTATTGGAGTGCATGGAAATACTTAGCCCTAAAAGGTTATATTGTTTTTGCAAACACGTAAAACTGTCTAACGTTCACGTGACTTAAAAACGGGGTCATTTGACTCTGGTGGCGTGACTCTGTCACGCTGACTCTACCAACCTCATAGAATCATATGACTCCCTGCGTGCCAAGTGGGGTCACTTGAGCTCAGGCATTCACTATTCTCATTTGACTCCAGTGCTTTCGAGGGCGTCCGAACCGCATCGGACTCCTTTTTGCTGCCAGATGGAGTACCTCGACGCTATCACGCAAAAATGGGGAGTCAAAAGCGCATTTGACTCCACCTGACTCCCTTTTTTTCTAAGAGTGCAGTTAAACCAGTGTAACTGGCAATATTGACAACACAGGTCGTAAACGGATAAAATTCCCTTTATTTCCACAAAAATACACATACTTCAGACCGCAAAAGTAAACATAAAAACATATTTACAATTTAAAAAAATTTGTCATGATATTATTCATTAGTCCCAGCCGGTCGGCGAGATTTTCCACATCTTCTGGAGTGTCGGGGTTCCGGTGGTGGATAACATAGTACCTCAAGGCATCTAAAATAAGAATAAGTATCAGTAATTAGAGCCATGGCAGATTTATTTGCACCCGTCTGTTCTAAAACTGTATGTAAGTAATGCCACGAATAAAAAATATGGACTATCAGAAACAGTATGATAGGGAATATGGAAGTGTGCGCCAACCGTACATGTGGTGCCAGTCTGGCGGCAATTAAGTATAAACCGCTTGTAGGCGATTTGGCGAGCGACGAGACAAGCGACGGCGATCCACTTCGCTATCGCTCGGTCACTCGCGCGACGAGACAAACCGCATGAAAGCGACGGCAGCAAGCGACCAAGGCGTTGAGCGACGATTTCTAGAAATCTAAAAACCGAGCGACGCGACGACCGACCATGGGAAATCTCCGTCGCTCGTCGGACTCTCGCCACTGTCACCGTCGTTCGCTTAAACGCTTACATGCGGTTCAGCCTTTACGCAAAGCGACGCCCAGGAGTGAAAAGATCCTGCTTTTGTTACCCCCTTCCTGCCTCCCCAGTCTGTCGTCCGCTAGGCAACTCGCAACCACTGTGGTAGAATATCTCTTAAGCTGCATACACACTGGCGGTTGTATTACTAGCATAGCTGTTCCAAATCGGGTTGCTGAAACGTTCAGTTTCACATGCACCTGATTATGAAAATGAATCCAAATGGTCGAGCCTTCTTACCTGGCTCGCTGGCGCGGAGACATTGCCCGCGCCGCAATGAGGAGGGAGCGAATTCCGAACACGCCGTTCTGGCACGCAGCCATTTCGCCCGCGAGCGAGTGGAACTCAGGTGGAGGACGTCGTCAGCCACAGGAACCATCGGCAGAGGCAGCACTCAAGGCTCCGGCCAACTGTCTTATACAAACACAGCTTGAAGACAACTTATAACCTCCCCAAGCAGAACAGCGGCCCCAACAACAAAGACACAACCGGCCCAACCGCCCAACCTGGCCAACTGTCGCGCCAGCGGCCAGATGTATTTTTTTTATTTTGGTTGCCGGAGCTGCCGCCGACGCCGATGGCGCTTCGAGCGGGCGCGAGGGCCGCGCTGATTGGCCCGCGCGCTTGCTGTCCTGGCACGTGAGCACCTCTCCCCTTTCAAGGACTCCGCGCTGCGCGTGGAGACACTGCATGATCTCCGGTCCCAGGGCACCGGCGCATTCCAGGCGCTTGACTCATAGGCGCACTGCCACATTTTCCCGCGCTTCTCCAAAATCACGTCGGAGGCTCCCTGCCTCGGCCTCGGGCACTTGCGCTGGAGCCTGGACGCGGCTTCTCGGTGCAGGCCAGGGTGGATAAAGGCCGCGGTAAAAAGCGGGAAAATCATAAAGTCCAAGTGGGAACGATTGGCTGGCAGAGGGTAATGAACTTCTATGAGGCGATTGCATCACTGAATTCTTACCTGTCCTGAACTATTGTTGCAAGGTAGCCATACATGCGTCAAAATAAAGCTTTTATTTGGTCTACTATTCCGTTATGCGACATCTGCACAGAGAAAATGTTCTGTAAAGGCCAGACATTTTCTCTGTTGTAGCAAGGTTCATTCTAGAAACACATATTTACCTATAGAATTAATAAATCTTGTTCTGCCAATTTTTTTTATTTATTGTGAGTTGTGTGGAGTGTAAAAGCCCAATTCGCTCATATAGAAAAAAATAGTCATTAATGCGGTTCTCCCGCTTGGGAGTTAAAATTAGAAAAACATTGAAACCAACTTGATCCAAATGAAAAAGGCAAATGGGATCGATTCCAGAGGTTAATTATTTTAAACTGGGCATACAGCTAGCTTGACCTGTTCAACGAGCAGTTTCTTTAGTTCCGCTGGTATGACTTGTTTAGATACAGCGAGACCAGTTTCATTGCCAGTTGTAACTGTTTGACTGCCAGTTAGAACAGTTCGACTGCCAGTTCAAACTCTTTGGCTGCCAGCTTGAACATTAAGACACCAGTGTCGCCAGTTCAAGCTACCAGTGTTGCCTGATTAGCTACCAGTTGGAACTGTACAAATAACAGTTTAGCCAATTCAGCTGCCAGCTTGGCCAGTTCACTTTCCATGTTCGGCCAGTTTCGACAGTTTGATTTCCAATTTGCCCAGTACAATTCCACTACAACCAGTTAATTTCGGGTTTGGCCAGTTCATATCCAAACTGGTTTTAAATCGTTTTTTTTTCAATAGGGTGGTTTGACCTAGTTTTTTGGGAAGAAAATATAAAAAAAATCTTTAAGAATATCTAAGTATGTTGGCTCTTACTTTTTTGGATTGAAGTGTTCTCTAGCTAAATAAATAGAGCTGACCTTTCGTGTGGGCATTAATATGCCATGAATTCAGTTGCAAATAAATTAATTGTTTGTAGTACCATGTCGCCCTATGACAATCGTGAGATGGTAGAGCATATATGACAAATAAAAAGCTTCAACACTGTTAACAGAACCATTTGTTGCGACTTTATTTTGCACAGTGAAGGTTACGAATGACTCTGCGCTATCCAATTCGCACACCCCTACAAATAAAGTGAAAAAGAGGGGTCAATCTGGTAACCAGTTAGGCCAATCTGGTGACCAGTTTGGTCAATCTGGTTACCAGTTGGACCAGTTCGGCCAGTCTGGGGACCAGTTTGGCCAATCTGGTGACCCGTTTGGCCAATCTGCTGACCAGTTTGGTCAATCTCGTTACCAGTTCAGCCAGTCTGGTGACCAGTTAGGACAATATGGTGAGCAGTCAGGCCAATCTGGTGACCAGTTAGAAGGCAATCTGGTGACCAGTTAGATCAATATGGTTACCAGTTAGACCAGTCTGACTACCAGTTCCACCAGTTCGATTTCCAGTTAGACCTTGTCTGACCAGTCCAAATACCAGTTAGGCCAGTTTAAACACCAGTATGACCAGTTAGATTTTCAAACTGGTCTTTCCAATAGGGTACAGAAGGGATTGTAAGTTGGGCTGATGACGGTAAGTTATGACGGGTGCTTTAGAAATAACTTTAGAGTCTACGAGGTGGGAAGTGGCATCCATGATTAGTTTGCCAAGCCTGGGTATGGAGGGATGGAACGTAAAGATGAGGGGGTTTCGGAGTGGTTACTGCATACTAGAAGGGATCGTAAGTTGGGCTGACGACGGTAAGTTAGGGTGGGTGCTTTAGAAATTACTTCAGAGTCTGCAAGGTGGGAAGTGGCGTCCATGATTAGTTTGTCGAGCCTGGGTATGAAGGGATGGAACATAAAGATGAGAGGGTTCCGGACTGGTTGCTGCGTACTAGAAGGGATCGTAAGTTTGGCTGACCAAGGTAAGTTAGGGTGGGTGCTTTAGAAATGATTTTATAGAGTCTACGAGGCGGGAAGTAGCATCCATGATTAGTTTGCCGAGCCTGGGTATGGGGGGGTGGAACGTGATGACGAGGGTGTTGCACGGTGGTTTAGATCTTGGTTGGGGAAATAGGGCGTCATGCCGCGAAATGTTAGAGACATAAGTGCTCGCATTGCCCAGAAGGCCGAGTGGGCAGCTACTTTCAATAAAGAGGGTGGTCATCATTTTAGAGGGGCACTGAAGTGGATTCTGATATCGTCTATTTTTTTTCATAACTAAATCTATGAACTCTAAGCATCCTAAAAAACCTGAAATTAGATCATGATGTAGAATACCCGAGACTGTGGTAAAAACTGGGAAACTTGGTCGAGGAAAAAAGGCAGGGGAAAAGAACGTCGGTGGCCGGTGGCTGACTTTGAGAAGTTCTTTTCCCCTGTCTATTTTCTTCGACCAAGTTTCCCAGCTTTTACTACAGTCTCGGGTATTCTAGATCATGATCAACTTCCACCAGCTCGCCTGCGCACTTACTTTTTTTTTCTTTGAAATTACATGAAAGGGCGGCCGATTTCCCTATTAAACATCCTATCAAAGATCGTAGAACGCTCTTCTTTCTGCGCCGTGGCGCAGAACACCAGAAGGTGCCACCGGACGAGAAGGCAGCAGGGGAGGGCACGTGACAGCCAATTAAAAACGATGGTTTCCCGGCAGACTAAAGTTTCGAATACGTGCACCTTCGAAAAAATCAGTCCGCCGAGAAGCCATCACTCGTGATTGGCTGTCGCGTGCCCTCCCCTGCTGCCTTCTCGTCCGGTGGCTACCCCCGGTGTTCTGCGCCACGGCGCAGAAAGGGTGGCGTGCCACAATCTTTGAAAGGATTTTAATAGGAAAATCGGCTGCCCTTGAATGTAACTTCAAATTTTTTAGGATGCTTAAAGCTAGTAAATTGAGTTATGCCAATAAGTAGACGATCTCAGAATCTACTTGAGTACCCCTTTTAAGCTGTTGATGGGAATCAATGTCGTTACTGCAAATCCTACGGAGGCGAAGGATTTGTAACCTCAAAAGCCTTTTTGAACTCCACCGTTGGTTTGCCAAGGGGACGACGCTGCACCCCTTTGTCCTGGACACCGCAAACCAGATGGTCCCATAGCATGTCCAACAAGGTCTCACCACAGTTGCAGTGTTTGGAGAAGCGGCACAGGGCGGTGACGACTTTCGCGATGGTTTATCCAGGCTGCTGGCTGCGCTTATGAAACGCAAAGCACTGGACAATCACTGACAGGCACGGTGTGAAGTTGGCGGTGAGCTCCGACACAGTGTCCGCATAGGGAGTCTACCAGCACACACGACGAGCATATTGTCACAAATGAAAATTGATGAGGCGATGGCAACTGAAGAAACTAACCGTTTAATGGGGCGAACTTGTGCCTAAAACTAAAAGATAACAGAAGAGCGTCGCGGGCGTCGATGTCGGCGAAACCGCAGGATCGAGCGCTAGGGCGAGACTGACTCCGGCTGGCCACGTGGAGCCCCTTTTGTACACGCGTGGGCTTATGGAACAATCGGCGAAGAAGGTTCGGCGTGTAGAACATTCTAACCTCGATTCAGCAACACGGTTCTCGAATTTACCAGAACATTACATTAGAGTCAACAAAAATGCGTCCCCGCGGCCAGGAATCGAACCCTGGCCTTCTGCGTGGAACGTACGCGCGATAACCGTTAGGCCACGAGGGCACTGCCTGCTTGGTCAGCTGCACTCGCGGCGATATGACGGTGTAGATTGTCGGTCCATAAACACTACACAGGACTGCGCATTTCGCGGACCCCTCGACAATGTTGCGCACGGTGAAAAAAAATTTAGTCCCTCCTTGTACAGGGGCCACGCTTCAACGCTGTCCGGGTCGACTCTTCAAGATGACCCAGCCACCCTATGATGACAACGTTTGGCTCATCCTTTTCCGCCATGTGCTCTCGTCGTTGCCAAGTTGCCAAGAAGCTGTCGTTGCTAAAACAAAGTGTGGTTGCGTGCCTCGGAGTTTGAGGTTCTTCATTTTCGTCGCCACCCAAAGCTTTATTCAGGTGGCTGACTTGGCCGTACAGGACAGAGGAGTTAGACAAGAGGCACGTGGTTTGTGATGAGTCCCCGGGATGGTAAACGTTTCACTAAAACCAGCTTGACTCGCCTTGGCTTGACTTCTGCTGGCTCGCCGATGTTGCCAGACGCAAACACAAAACACTCACGATGCTAGATTCCGTTTCACTTTAAGTGCAAAATCCAGGCTTTCAATGCCGCTACTAAGGATGCACGCTCATGTAGTGGGAGCATCGTTCAGGGCAACACGCTCATGCTCATAGCTTCAGCTTCACTCGCACATGAAGTAAATGAAACCATAGCTGCTGTGTCCACTCCAATTCTCTAAGCCAGTAGTAGGCTGAAATGTATCCAACACTACAAGAAGTTGAGAGTGATGCCGAAAATCTGGGAGGGTCGTCACATGTACAGAATTGACTGATCGACGTGCATTTCCCTACAAAATGATGTCCTGGGTTGCGTAAGGTTTGAGCACGTTGGATGTTATCAGGAGCACGTGGTTAAATAGGATCCGTGGGGACACGGCGGTCCCATTGACTGAGGCCATATGTGCCTGGATTGTCACTGCTTCCCGAATGCCAGCCAGTGCCAACCTCTTGAACATGGTCACGGCACTGCCTCAGCATCCCAACGTTGAGATACTGGAACTGGTAGCAGTGATCTAGGAGAGTCAGAAGAATCACTGTAGTTGAATAGAAACATTGCAACAGATGCATTAGTCCTCTAGGCATAAAATATCTTGCACCTTAGACATATCATTCCCAAAATTGGAGATTCAATGGGGAAGCAGAGCAGTCCCAATTTCACCACGCAGCTAGCTTGGAACATTTTTTTTAAACTTCACAGAATGAAGAACGTTCTATAGTTTCTAAACATAGTATTTAAAGTGCTAGTAGCCGGCACTCTTGTCTCGTATTTAGAAACAGTTATTTAGTCATTTTCACCTCATCAAGCACGTACACCAATTCCCGTTTTATTACAATTGCGAAGATGATCAATTCAGTTATTTTATTCGAATTAAAGCGAGTTAACGAATAACTTTACAATGTTGGCAGGAGCTACACCAGTTAGTTTTGAGTGACACTCAGTAATAAAAACAAACAAATAACTTTTTACTTTTTTTTTTAATTTGTGAGTTTGAAGCAAGATTGCCTGAATTTTCTAAGAACTAGAAAAACCATGTCGTGATATTATTTTACTACTTCAGACATCAATTTTTTTAATAAATTGTATTTCGTTACAAGAAACGTTTTTCCTTTTTTTGTTTGCAAAAGGGATACTTACTATTTTTATCTTGCTTTGGTAGCCACTGGCGCTGGAACTTGATGTCACAGGTGGCAGTCGTACAGCGACTCTCTATGACCTACGCGAATCCTGGGGCAGTTCGGTTATCCCGTGTGTGTTTAATCGTTCAGCGGTCTCGGCGGTGCTTACGATCTTCGGCCAGTCGCGTCGGAGGGATGCGATCACTTTGCAGTGGAGTGCACCACGACGAGCAAGTTGGCGATGGTTCTGTCCTCCACAGCGGAGTATGGCTTTGCTGCGCCAACTCGCTTTCTCACTGGGGTGGTTCAGTGCACACAAGTCACCTGGCCAATCCAGCAATCTATGTAACGCCAACACAAATTCAAAAGGTACCTGATCACGTCGCCGGTATCACTCAAATGGCTGCGTGAAGATGTAGTGGGTTAGTAGGTACGGTAGCCTGTCTTCAAACCGAAGCTCGCGGAATGCGTCTACGACGAAGATGACGGACGGCCTTCTCAACAGCCGGAGACGCTCGAACCAAGATCAACCCATACCGCCGTGATAGCAACGGCGGAAGCATAATACGGCGTCCAGGATCCCTCGCAGACGTAGAAGTGAACCCGACAGACGAAGATCGAGCCTGAGGGACAACCAGAGCAAGCAAGCACTACCGAAATTACCGAAAGAACTGATAGCTGATAGCGAGCAAGCTGTAGTGGCTGTATTTGCAGAGCGCGGAGGGCTCGGCTTACGGATTGGCTTATGACGACGTTACGTTGGCTAATAGATTTCGCCTCACGCTTCGCTCTTTTTTTTTTCGTCAGAAACCGAACACATTTAAACTAATGAGCGCAAATTTCTATCTCGGTTTTTTGTTATATATTGTTGTCACAGCAGACAACACAAAAACAGTGTTTCGCCGAGTTAAAATTGTTTATTGACGCAAACGCAACGCAAACGTGATCTATGTGCACGGGACGGCTTTGAGACTGCAATCGTAGTAGAAATCACCTAAATGCCGTTTTAGTTGTCGTCTGGCACGTCCCATCTTGAATGTCATTTGAAAACCTGAATGTCATTTGGCGTAAATGCCATTTTAGCTGCCGTGTGACAGGGGTATAAATTGACTGTTGTCAGTTATGTGAAGCTTTATCTGAAATCACAGGAAACGGTTTTCCGTCCTCCACAAATCTTTAAAAAGTTCGCGACAAAGCAAAGCAATATTACGTGAGCTTCCTGACACCGCACTTTTGAATCATGACAATCGGCAGTTGTATTTGATTTGTTACTCACCGCCAAGATGGCGCCGCCCACAACAATATCGGGGGAAAAAGTGCCGATACTCTAAGCGTAGCTCATTTAGCCAACAGGCTAAACCAAGTGCGGTGGGGGATCGTTGCCCGAGTTTGTGGCGGCACCGCAGATCAGAGCACGTGGAGAAAGGCTGGAGCGCGAGCTCCGTTCAAAGCACCGAGCTCACGCTCCAGAACCTGTAGGGACTAAATCCCCTTGATGCGTTTGCGTTGGTCTTTCAAGTAACCTCATATGTGCCAGTGCACGAGGGCCGTCTCTCGAGCGGCCCTTGGAGGCGAATGGTGGCCCTTGGAGGCAAATGGCGGCCCAGCACTAAAATGACTGGCCCTTAAAAGCGAATAGCAGCGGAGCACCCGCTCGTGGCACCTGTCTTGCGCGTTTTCACAACAATGGTTGGTGGTACTTGTAAAAAAAAAACGCCTTTATCAAGGGGCTTTAGCAGGGACTTGGGTTCAGTCGCCCATCTGCATCCTAACGCCATTCAATCGTGTACCACATATACTGCGTATTGAACGTTAAAGATCCCGTGCTAACAGTTATACTGCACTTTTTATAATCTTCAACAGGTAACAATGTCGCCCTACGAAACTGCTGCTCTCTAAAAAAACTAACGACTAATTTTGAATGCGCCGTTACATTGCATTTTAATGTCCCTATTGAAAATCGCTCTGATGGGACTTCAGGATTTTTTTAAAGGGTGTGAAGGGGACTTCAGGAATTTCTGAGATGTTTGAAGGGGGCACCAATATTTCCTGGTGGGTTCGCTAGCCCCGTCAGAGGCTCTCCTGAAATGTCTGAAGTGCCCTTTACAATGCCTTGAAATGTCTCAAAGCCTGTCAAGAACTTTTCTAATGGGGTCGGGAAAACCTTCAGGCTTCTTGAGATGTCTGTGGGCAACGGCTTAGGTGGAAAAAAGCACATTTCGGAGAATTAGAACATTGCTGCTTATTGTACGCGACGGGAAAACAATAAGTACTGTAAACGACTTAATTTCGCGAGCTCAAGTTTTCACGAATCGGGCTGAAGCTGAGAATTTGAAATTATTCGCGGGTTCTAATTTTCGCGAATTGAGTGTGGCTTCCGTAGCGTTCACATATTGCGCGAATTGTTCGCGGGACGTATTTTTCGCGAAATGTAAGCGATTCGCAAAATTCGCGAAAATTAGGTCCTCGCGAAAATTTAGGCGTCTACAGTATTTGGAGAATGCCGATCGTATGTGTGTACGGTCCTATTTTTATTACTGCTCTTCTATCAAATACGAGTGGGCTCCTGGACCTGTCTGTCACTGCCGGCTGTTCGGTCGCCAAGGAGGCCACTGAGGGCGACCGCCCCATGTGGAGGATTGACGAGGCGCCGGCCGAGTAGTGTTGGCCGAGCGGCGTTTTGAGGCGAGGGGAGTCAACAGCGGTGAACTGATGTAGCACGAGTAACTTTGAAAGTCTAATCAGACCGCACATTAAGGCGGCGCAAAATGCCCTAACAGCGCTTGCAGGTTTCCTCGTCGAGACCGGGCTGGCCGGCGAGATCTAGGCTGCAACGGACGCGAGCGGTCGGGAAATGCCATAAAAAAAAAAAAAAACGACGGCCGCGGAGTTGCGGGGAAAGCTCACCCCACTAGAAAGGCCTGGCCTGGCGCTGCGACCCGCGCGCCGAAAACTTTCCTCCTTTCCCTCCTCCGGGGAAACACGCTCAGACCCCGCCCCGGTCACGTGATGGGGAACGCGCGCAGCTTGCATAGACCCGAGCAAGAGATGCTCCGCATCTAAAAACAAGCCAAACAGCGCCTCTCCCCGCCCGGCGATGGGGAGAGGGTGCAGGGCTGCCTTGTGCCTGGCCAGCGGCCGGCGGGAGAGGGTGGTGTGAGGAAGCCAGGGGTGCTATGTTGCGCTTTTTGGACTCCCAGGAGACTTGGAAGAGGGAAGTGACGTCAACGACTAGAGAAACGCAGACTGGATGTTGACAGAAGAAAACAAAATCAACATCAAATCTGCATTTTCTGCGTTGTTGACGTCACTTCCCTCTCCCTAGTCTCCTGGGAGTCCAAAAAGCGCAACATAGCCCCCCTGGATGCCGCTATAGCCATTTTCTTTCTACTCGTGGGCGGTTTGCTTCTTACCGCTGTGGATATCTGGAACTGACCTGCTTCCTCCAGAAAGGTGAGCATGGCTTTGAGAGCTTGCCCCTTGATCTGTTTTGATCCGTGCAGTTTCTTCCTTGGTTACGCAGGTGAACTCCAGTTCGGCGTTGGCCGCCTTCAGCACCGCTCGAGCGCCATCGTGTTCAGCTCATTCAAGGAGATGGTGGCCGGTGTCGGCTTACTCGCTGCAAAGCCTGGCAGGCGGGGTCAGCGTCCCACCGCATGTTGTGCCTGTGCACCGGGATTATGGCAAAGTGGGTCCTGAGACGGTGGATGACGGCCGCTGTCCGGACTTGTTCCTTGCGTCTCTTCGTCCGTTCGACCTCAGAAGCATCCAGCGAGCGAAAAATACGCCGAAGACGCCGGCGCGACGTCATCATGAACGAAACCGTGACTGTGCTCAGGATTTCGCACCGGCAGCGAGTGCTGCTTGCGAGTTCGTCGTTTTCGCTAAACGTGCTTACTGAGACTGTGTATTTGTCCGTTAGGTGCACTTGCTCGGTTTTATTAGCTGAACTACCGTACATCAGGAATATACCCAGCGGCATTGTGACTCGTGAGTACTTTGAAAGATATTTTCTTTTGTGATAAAGAAGTCAGTTGTCCCTATTTGATATCTCTTTCGTCCACCGCTCCTTGCGCCGGGTTTGAACAAACGTTGCTTTTTATCGCCTTTTTGAGTTATAATATGCATGTACAACTAAATGACTGCAATAAATTTTCAATATGTTTTGAACTGCATTTTTGTGTATGGTTCACAGTCATTTGGGCGTCTAAAGGGTTGACGGGTTGAAGGTCTGTGGGGCTAAAGGGTTTTTCTATGGGGTATCCCTGAAGGGTTTTTCTGTAGGGTATTTTTGCAGGGTTTTGAAGGCCTGTGCGGTCCCATAATCCTTCAAGGCTGACTGGCCCTTTAGAAATTTTTTTCAATAGGGGTGTGTTCGCGTGTTCGCGTTCTTTTTTTTCTGCATCTTTGATTATGCGGCTCTACCTTGTGATGAAACAAAATTTAGATGTCGGGCTTCTAGAAAAATATTATATAACTAAGAAAATGGCACGTGAACGCAAAAGACAAAAAGCGCACTTAATAAAAAAAATTGAATTACTAGAAATAATTATAATTGTGTTTTCAAATATTTGAGCGCACCAAAAGCTATAAAAGCTAGCTCGATGCTTTGGATGGCGCTCTTGTTCACTGGAAGTGTAGTTCATTACAATATGCTCGCACTTGTATGTTCCGCTTCGCTCGCACAATAAAACCAAATACTTTACTGGTAATGTATTTAATGAAACAAAGCTTACCTTCTGTATATGTGCAATGCCCTCAGTTTTCGCGTGATTACACGCTTCTTTATCATTATTGTTTTCGCTTCCCACTGCGATTCATTTCATGCTCTTTTCTGTGCTACATGCATTAGAGACCAAGGTAACCCAGGAGCATTCTATTTCGCGGACTGTAAAAAAAAAAAAAAACCTATGCAACTTGCCACGTGTGCCACAATCAATACAACATATTCTAAGTTTCACATGTGACCGCTTGCCTGAGTAAACATTGTTGTTTGTAAAGAACAATTGCGATTGTTTGAAATCACGTGGGAAAATTTCGTTCTAAGCACGCTACCGTTGGCAGGCAGTGAATACTCATCATCGGCGCCGAGATGATTGACAGGTGGAGTTTTTCTATCAACCCAGAGTTAGAATGTTTCCTTCTTTCTGTTGTAAGCAATCAGGAGACAACTTGCACCAAATCTGAGGGTAATAGAGTACTATGAGCATTCAAACATAACGGCCTGAGCAGTATATATGTGTACAAGCTTTAGCTTTTGATGCACCCCTACCTTTCGATACGCTCAACGCTAGTGTAAAATGTAGGGCTGTTTCATTCTTAATCAGCGTACCATGTGCGTGCTTACACTATACTTTATACAACGTCAAAGTCTACCCGTTTGAATATTTTTCATTTATGCACAACACTACTTGCGCGTATAAATCACCAAATTAAAAGTTGTACAGGATGTCACAAACAAAATGTGCAGGGTTCGTTTTTTTACCGCAAAAATAAACAACGCAACACCTTACGCTCATTTTCTGCCGAAAGGTAGCGCTAGGTCACAACCAGATGCCAGAGTCTCATCCCGAACGGACACCTTATTCAAAAGTTAAACGTGGTTTCCTGAAAATTTCAATGGGAAAATAGAGCCCATTTTTGCCCGTTTTTGGTTTCTGGTGCCATGGAGCCCTATGTATTCAAAAACTCTGTCGACCGCCATTTTCCCATTGAACTTTTCAGAAAATCACTCAATTTCGAATAAGGTATCGAATCGGGCTGAATCATTGACAACTGGTTGTGACCTCTAGCGCTACCTTTGGGTGGAGAATGAGCGTTCGGCGATGCCTAGTTTATTCTTGCGGTAAAAAAAAAACTGCAATTTTTTTTGTGACACTCTGTACAATGTTTAAACTATGTGCAAAAGCTATCCGCAGACCCTGAATCTTTTCCTGGCCAATGATTGCATTTATCACTGGATTCGTAATAAAATTAATTCTTATCATTTATTGCTGTAAGTGAATTGCTAACCACGGCATTTTTTTTTTTGACTCCCGAACCAGTTCTACTTTGGGTTTACCAAACTCAACATCTAAAACTGAGTGTCATTTTTTGTGTTTTTCAGTCTCGTGGTTTTGGTCAAAATAAACACCCAGCTACCTAAATAAGACAACTGACCGCCCAAAAAATAGTTTATTTGTTTTGATTTATTAGGTAGATAATTCCTCAAGCTAGAATTTTGGAAACCCAAGTCTATCACGTCATCACGTTTTCCTGGAAATCTACAAAGAGTCAAACACATGCACGACAAAAAGGCCGGCCCGTCATATTGCTACCCGCAGAGCCGAGAAAGCAACGCTAGGTCACGGACTTCTAGAAGATTCGCGTTCGTTCTTGCACCAGACGTAACTTTTGCCCTGCTTTCTTGTTCTCGAAAGTGCCAGTTCATCCTCGCCCCGAGCGTGCGACGCTCGAACCTTCTTTGCCGAACTTTCGAGATAGTGACGCACTGTAGATAAGCAGCTGGCCGCGACCTTGTCGAGTCAGTCTCGCTCTCCCTCTCTCTGTCACGCTGCCGAATCACCGCTTGCTTTTCTGCTGCCTCGCCGCTCTTTCTCTTTATTTATTCTGTTTGGCACAAGTTCGCCGATTAAACCTTTATTTTTCAGTTCACTGCTCGTCCTCTCGTCACCTTCATTCGTGACACTATAAATCTAATCGCATTGAAATATGTGTAATTGGCCTCTGAATTCTCCGATAACGCGCACAGGCAATTTTATATTTTTAACGCGTCGGTGGTTTCGTTGTGCATTTGCCTCGCCGTTTGGCTCACGACGATTTTCGCCTTTTGTTCTGCCCACATTTGCGGGAGACGTGAGCTCGAAGCGTAGGCAACTGGCCCCCTTGCACGAGAACTGGCGCAGCCGTGCGCGTTCCAAAGAAAGCTGGCGCAGAGAAAAACAAGCAAAGGACCAGGGATGTCGAATTCAGGATATAGAAAAACTCCTGACTGTATCGAAGCGCCACCACACACGATTTCTCGCATTGATGTACAGGCCTGGAAGGCGATCTCACCGCCATCTGTTGGTTCAGAATCACACTAACTAAAGCGGCGGCCGAGCGCGCGCTCTTGTGAAGAAGCGGCCGTAGCAATACCCCCCCCCCCCCCTCCAGCTACGCCTTACCCGAAAGCGAAGGCCGAGCGCGCGCTCTCGTGAAATGGCTGGCAATGACTATGTACTGGGCAGGAGATCGAACTATAGGTGGCGCTTTATCAAGCTTGTTGTCCCCACAGCCCGGTGTTTTCTAACACAGCCTAACAAACAAATTTAATCTCGCCTAGCATGGTCTGGGCATGAGCGCTTAGCTCTGTCGGTGCTTTAGACGCACGTGGAGCGACCTTGGAATCGTTATCTTCAATTCCTGGGATCAAAAACAAACAAGAAAATACGGTTTGTTGTCCCCGCAGCTGAAGCGTACCGGTAGTGGCGTGACTGTTCGATCTCCTCTCCAAAACTAAGTTTCTCCTTATGTCGTACCGCAACGAAGGTTAGAAGCGCGAGCTCACATCATTGGCAGCTGCCCTTATTGCACGAGAGCTTGTGCCGCCAAGATGTGCCCTAAAGCAATGAGCTTGCGCTTGTAGCCGTTCCTGCGGTACATCATAAAGTGAAACAGAGTATACGAGCCGTTTTGCTCCTCAGCCAATGAGAGAATGGGTATTTTTTTCGCGTTTTATCGCTGTTAGGCACGCCGACGGCTGCGTTCTATGGCATAGTTATTGCTTTCGATTCAATTATAATTTCTAATGAGTTTCGATGCTGAAACGGTAAGAGTACTCTCCTTTAAGAAAATAGTAACATATACAAATTACGGAAAGTGAAGTCGGTTCTTGAGTTTTTATTTTCGCACCATAGCTAACGCGTCGCTCGACGTTCTTACGGTTTTGCTCTGTCCGACTATCGCATCGGGCTTTCGAGGAGGAAGCGTCGTTCTTTCGAAAGTGGTGGTGGTATAACTTTATATAGAAATGGTTAGGAAAACAACAAGTCCCTTAGTACAGGGCTCCGTTGGGTTTTTCAATCCGGCGGGCACGCTGGTCCACGAGCTCTGGACTGGGCAGACCCGCCTCCCAGGAGGTTGGGTGGGGTAGGGGACGGAACGGGGGTGATGCCCCCGTTCCTTCCCCTGCCCGGAGGGCTAGGGCATTCCCAGACGGTGTGGTAAACTGTGGGGTGGGGATTCCCACATCCCGTGCAGGTGCCCGGGTAGCGGGTTGGAAATCAACGGTGATTATAAAAGAGACTAGCAATGGAAAGAGTTTGAATTTGACTTCCGTCCATCGCCTCGGCCCGGGTGTGTTCGGGGTGGCGACGTGGAAGTGTTCGGCGGCTAGCACGGCAGTTTTGTGTGACGAGTGCGTAAGTGTCCTGCAATTTCGTCTTTACGTGTTGTAGGTACGTTTGCGTCGGTCCTGTCCTGTTCGGTGTTTGAGTTGGGGCCCTCCCACTCCGTCCCCTCCGGCAAAGTGCGGAGCTCGGGCAAGCGCACGAGCGCTCTCATTGCCGGGTAGACCGGAGTGGGCTGGGGCCCACAGAATTCGAATGTCTGGTGTAGACGACCAGTTTGTAGGTATTGCGTTGATTATGTGTACCGCGCGTGGTGAGATAGTGTTCCTCGCATACGCCCGAGAGGAAGCTTGGGAATCGGTCGAGACACTACATTAAAGATCATCATATTGTCAACATCATGCTAAAGTTGAAGCCTGGGCGAGTTGGTGTGCTAAAAAGCGCAAAAACAGCCCTGTCCGTTGTTTTTTGCGCTGTTTTAACCTTTTAAGTATGTCAACATCATGTAGGATACATAAGTGTGAGGACGAAATGCGTGAGGAGCACAGCACGAAAAAAATTAGGTTCTGGGGCTCTTTGGTATTCGAGTCTTGTGTCTGTGTCCCCTGCAGTCTCGGTCTCTGTTGTTTCGTTTGTTCAGGTTGCCCGTCAGACGCGGCGTTCCTGAAGTCTTTTCATCTACCAGTTAGAAGCTGGTATACTGCTGAAAGAGACCACCCTGCCGCCCGGTAAATGGTAACGTTCCTAACCCTAGCGAGGCCGTTCTCTATATATGGCACACATACAGGGATGGTATGCAAGTCCTTCGCTCGACAGAGACCGCCTCGAATAGCCGGAACCAAGGCTTTTGGGCATCTGCCAATGTAACCAACGTCCATGGGTCTTCGTCTTCCTCTTTCTTTGAAATTAAGAGAAGCTGCGTTGGCGGAGCCATAATCCTCCGAACCAATGACAGGGGCTGTTTGACCTCATCTTCATCGATGCCGACAGCCACCTCCATTCACTCCAGGATCTTGCCGGTGACGCAATATCGTCTCGTCACCGCGGCTATATAAATGCCTGTTTAAACAGGACACTCCAGAAATCGTGAGTCGACACGACTCCATCAAAAATCGCTGACGTTGAAGCGTCCCCCAGTACGATGTCCCGCAGTACGATGTCTGTTTGAAAACCACCAACCTCACGACTTTTATCCTCGCATCCTCCGCTTTTCGGTGACATCGGTTCCCGTATTTTTGGCCGACTTCCAAATTCTGTTCCATCTTATACCAGGGTAAGGGTTTTGTGCCCTTAATCTCGAAACCCTACCCGCGTTCGGCGTCGATCTATTTGTTTTATCACGTGACACAACCCGCCGGAGTAGCTCTGATCTATATGAGTAAGATTTCGAACACAGACCTTCTCGTTCCCATTTTTTGGGACCTGGAGAGCGGCGGAGGCTTTGTGCGATTGACCGACATTCAAGAGAGCTTGTGAGCGGCACTCCGTACCAGATATGATGAGCATGCTCAAGGCTCCTGTGGAGGACACGGGCGAAAATTGACGAAGGAGACGTTGCTCCGGCACGAGAAGAAAAAAAAAAAACGGACGAAAGCGGACTACAATATTACTTGTCGGACTCGTGTCGCCTCACAATTTCTAAAGTATCCTTTTTGAACGGCCTTTAAGAGGGACCCGCGTACACGCGCGGCTAAGACAGGATGCGACTCACCCTTGAAACCTTCCATCAAATCATCATCTTATAGCCGAAATCAGGTCTCAAGCCCGTCCGTCCCTAGGGTCTCTTAACTCGTCGAACGTAAAGATTATTTGTGTTATGACATAGTTGGTGGAAGAGCTAAAAGGTTGCCGCGAAGCTTTTTTTTTTCTCGCAGACCCGCAGGTCCGTTTATTTCAGAGACGTTTTTTTTTTATTGAAGGGGCGGAGAATTGCTACTGCTCCCTATCCCGGTCCAATCTCTGCACAAGCTCAAATTTAGTAGGAAGGGACTTTTTTCAGAACTGAAAGTTACAAAAATAATGACGATCAAAACGATACAGTGGCGTCTACGCTTTGATTCGTCAGAAAACAGTATTGGAATTATCAATACCGTTGCAGGTTTAGTCGGAGGCTTTTCTGCCAGCTCTGTTGATTAAAAATAATAAAATGAAAGAGTTCGATTAATTCTGTCGATACACTGGGGTGTATTTGTATTTATTCGCTTTAAAGTTGAAATGTAAAATCTCTAGCCAGGTTGTAGGCAAACGTCTTGCTCATCCTCCAGTGAGAAAGGTGGGGATAATTATTTTCTCAGTCGCGTTTGAATAGGTTACATAAAAATACGCCTGCGAGTAACTATGCCCGTTCACACATCACTGTTATTTTACACTTGAGTTAGAGCCGGCTTGAGACGGCACATCTCTGCTTTCAAATGCTTTAAGGCCAAGCTACTTCTCTAACTTGTTGTAAAGCTTTGTACAAAACGTTGATATCGGTGACTTAAGGTCTTATCTCGACTCCTTGACATGGTCTCAATGTACGGGCTCCATGGTTCGGGCTGTAGCATTTCTGCCGTGCCGTGGCTAGCCTGAGTCATTAAAGATGATCACTAGACGACACAAAAAGCACGAATGTCTCGAAAACTCACCACTAAACCTCGACGTCAGCTGTCGTAATGTAGGTCAACGCAATCGTTAAAAGTACGGCATAATATATGTATAAGCACCACGATGTTCATGTTCACCCTTGAGTGTTGGGACACAACACCGTCCTTCCTAAGGGCTTGAATCCTCTGTTGCCTGCATAAGTTCAACCATCAGGAAGGCGAAAACTGGTATTACGCAATGAGACCTTTGCTCATTTGCTTTCAGCCCTTCGCGCAGCAGTAGCTAGGAATTTCCGCTCCTGCATTTGACGCTCCACGTGAACGTCGAATTTAATTGCAAGAGCAGACAGTGTAGCAGCCGATGGCCTTCATCCGGGCTACCTACGAGTCTCTGGGTGACTCCACTAGTGATGAGGTAAAATAGGAAATCCGCAGGCCTTGTCTCCTAGCTCATATTGCATGGGGCAGGTCGAAAATTCCCGAACAATGACGTCATAAGCGGGCATTTCCTACTATTCTTATATTCACCGCAGGAACCGTAGTGAAAACAGTCGGGCTCCTCGCGGGTGAATGCTCATTTCTCCTTTATGTGGAAAATAGAACTATAGGTGGGTGTATATCGGGTAAGATTTGTGTTATAGTATCAAGACAAACGTGTTTTAGACGCCAAGAGCACAGTTTCTTCCTACAACCAAAACTTCTAAGAACGACTTTTCGCAGCGCAGGAACAATGTGCAAAACATAGTTTTTCTGTTAAGGTTGCAACACGTACATATTGAAATGATTCAGCTGGGATAGAATACGAGTACAGCGTCAGCGTTCGGCGAGCATTCGAAGTCAAATTATCACATTCTTTGTGTTAAAGAAATTTAGATGACCAATGTTGCGGGATGGGGTTTTGAAAAACTGTCTATTCTTGAGCGACGGAGCGTATAAAGGAGTAGGGGACTGCACTTTTTTAACGATGAAAAACGAGCGACACTGCACAGGAACAATGTATTTAATGCATCGTGTGCGCCGAGAAACTAAGCGAAAAGAGGAGACGAGCGCGCAATAGGACATCAGAACGCCGAGTTCTGGTTGGAATGATTAGTGGGCAGATCAAAAACTAACTGCCTTTCTATTGACTGTACTTGTCGAACGCGTTCAAATGCAAGAGCCAATCACCGGACGCCAGCGTTATGCGTTCTAACGCGTTCGACGAGTGCAGTGGAGACAAAGGCAGCTCGACGTCTGTTAACCCACTAGTGTTCCCAACCAGAGATCGGAGTTCTGAAGTCCCCGTGCGCTCTCGACTCTTCCTTTCTCTTATTTTCTCGGTGCATTCTTCGAATCTGGGGCGACGCGGCGTCCTTCAGGCTTTGGTCCATACAACGTCTTTGATGGCCTTCAGCCGCCTGAATTTTCCGTCACCACACAGGTTGGCGAAGTCGTCGTACTTCACGTCGAAAGCGGCAATCCCTGATCCGTTGCTTTCCACCAGGTATTTGGCGTAGAACGTTTCCGTCTGAAAGGACCACAAACCCCGAAGGTGCGATATGTACTTCAATCTACGGTGCCTGCGGGAACGCGTGTCCCACAGGTATGTTCAGGGTCCCATTCCGACCATGCAACGAAAGTGTTCACAAAGTGGCTAAAGCACGACAAAGAATGCGCAGCGTCATGCTGTGGGATGTCGCGATTCTTGCGGTTCCACGTAGTAGTCTCGCAAAAAAGAGCGAGGGAACGCGACTGTCGCTGTCGTTGTGGTGCCTCAGTTCCTGGCTGCCCAAGCCTCCGTAAACTGTGAAGCAGGAGAAGAGGCACTGCACCAGAACGGGCGTCTTTTACATCCAGCATAGCTGTTGCAAAATCGCCAAGATCGCGGCCAGCGACAGCACGACACTTCTATGACGGCACCACGAAGAATAAAACATACAAGATTTTTTGGACACCATAAACACCCCAGTACAAAATCATTTCAGTCGCTGTACTTCAGAAAACAACCTCCTCAATTATAGTCATTACCACAAGCATCAGCACCAAAACAATCCTTGAGTAAACTAATTCAATTACAATAAATAATAATCTATAAATTTATTGTTTTTGTATTTTTGTTTTTGTGTCGTTATCTTGAGACAAAATACAGATAACGGCTGCCTTATTGGGGAACATAGATGTACGTATCGACGAGGCATCACTGTTTCATTACATTCCAATAAAATGAATCGTTGTAATTGAGTTATTTTTAAACCTCAGTAAACCAAA
The DNA here is from genome assembly GCA_013358835.2 of Ixodes persulcatus. Taxonomy (NCBI): domain Eukaryota; kingdom Metazoa; phylum Arthropoda; class Arachnida; order Ixodida; family Ixodidae; genus Ixodes; species Ixodes persulcatus. The sequence goes on from JABSTQ010010288.1 coordinate 47,058, forward strand.
GCATTTGGCCGAGATACAGGACGTAGCCCCGGAGTCTTTTAATGGTAGCCTATACTTCGATTGACCTTTGCTCTATCACTATAATAGTTCACTCATGTGAATATAAGAAGATCTGAATATCTATTCTAAGCAATTAGTAACTCTAGCCCAGCGCTTGCCTCTCGCGGACGAAGGAAGAACCAGAATGAAGAGGACGTCGGCGAGTACTGTAAGGCTAGTTGCTGCTGTTACAGCAATGTTCTGGCCAGCCTGCTGTGTAGAATGTAGTTTTAACGAAAACAACAACAGCATTATTGTTGCATTAAAACAAAAAATGCTTTCCTGCTCTGCAAAAGCTTTGCAAGAATGTACCACCATGTCTTATTAATAGAAGACTTCTGGAACATCGTACGCTCTGGATTGTGGCCGCAGTCTCAAGCCGTGCTTACCGCGAACAAACGGTGCCATGCTAGCAGCGCTAAGCTATTGCTCACAGTCTACGGAAAGGGATTATTCTATCTCGAAGCCGGAGAAAGCTGATGGCGGTCCGGTGCTTCCATATATATATAAATTTATCTACATCTCTCTCTCTCTCTATCTCTCTATCTCTCTCTCTCTTTCTCTCTCTCTCTCTCTCTCTCTCTCTCTCTCTATATATATATATATATATATATATATATATATATATATATATATATATATATATATAAGTATAATTGAAAAGATGATGACGATTGAACCGTACTTGATGAAATGAATCAATGTCTTACGAAACCTAAAAAATTCATAATAAACGGCGGAGGCAGGATTTAAACTGTAGGCCTCCCAATGTCCGGTCGCGTGTGCTACACTACTCCACCTTGGCTTTCTGGCGCTTCCTATCTATCGCATTAATGCACAATAAACAAAATGTATCCAGTCAGAGGTGTTCTGAAGCACACGTCGCCACGTGAAACGCGCGAGTACGACGCTTTCTGGCATGTGGTTTATGCTTGTTGTACTTCAGAAATACTTACACTGTTTTTCTCGACACGTGTACTATCGCGGACAATATGAGCTAAAATGGCGCTCCGGCCTGTGCACGGTACTACTGGCGCCGCCCGTCGCATCGCTCCCTAAACACGGCGCACCCTGAGGCCGAGATAAATTCTCACTTGCGCTCACTGCGCCGCTGCGCTCTACCGGCCGTCTGCTAGCGAAAATATTGGCCGACGGAACCACTATCACGACGCGTGTGCCGTGTAGCCCAATGGTCACGTTTTCAGCCAGCATGCCTTTCAGTGCACTTCAAGAAAGCGCCAAAGTGAAAAATGCGCTGTCACGCTCGTATCCCCTCGAGGAGCGCTGCCTGACGAAGCTGCCTTGGCCTCCAAAAAGAGAAGATCTAAATATAATCGAAAACATTTGGAGGCGCATCAAGGTAGCCATGGCACGGCGACTCTCCACCGCGCCACTGCTCACAAATCGTGGAAAGCAATCGGAGGTGAATGGGAGTAGCTTCGGGCTAAGCCAGACTTCGTGGCCGCGCTCTATGATTTCTTACCAGACAAGGTGAGAGCCGTGGTCGCGGGTCAGGGGAGAATGATGCGGAATTAAATTATTTTGCAAGTTTTACTGCGCCTCAGGACGGCCTGAACCGGACTTCTGCCGATTAGAACAAAGCTTGATGCTACGGTGGCGACACACTGTTTGACGCCGTTAACCACGCATACTTTTGTGGGGTGCCTCCTTCATCCCCGATCTTCATGTACATTGCAGTTGAACTTTAACGCCGACTATTAATCTTTTGTGTCTGACATTGTCCTGTGCAAATATTTTTTCGATTAAGTTTCAATCTCCTTCTCCTGACAAATATATGACCGTTTGTCCCACCTTATTAAGACTAGAAATTTGTTAACAGAAAACTGGTGTCTTGTTTGTTTGAAACAAACACGTGGGCCCAGTAATAAAAAAAAAAAATTTGATCCTTTTCATACCAATCAATGTTACAAAACCTTCTCAGTAACATGTATGCTTCCAGTTTTTTTGAAAATATGTGATCAATGAAAAAGAAAAAAAATGAAAGCCGTTTACAACTCCCTGTAACCCCGAATTAGAGCGCAGCTCTTGAGGAGGAGGGGAAGGCACGGGGGGGGGGTGGTCACGTGGTTTGGGGTCACGTGACCTCGAGGGGGGGGGGGGGGCGAAGCAAAGTTTCCGCTAAATTTTTCGCTAGATTTAGGGGGGAAATTTTTCCGCTAGATTAAGCGTGGAAACTTTTCCGCTAGATTTAGCGGGGAAAATTTTCCGCTAGATTTAGCGGGGAAAATTTTCCGCTAGATTTAGCGGGGAAAAGTTTCCGCTAGATTTAGCGGGGAAAATTTTCCGCTAGATTTAGCGGGGAAAATTTTCCGCTAGATTTAGCGGCGAAAATTTTCTGCTAGATTTAGCGGGGAAGATTTTCCGCTAGATGTAGCGGGGAAAATGTTCCGCTAGATTTAGCGGGGAAAATTTTCCACTAGATTTAGCGGGGAAAATGTTCCGCTAAATTTAGCGGGGATATTTACCCATCGTGTACAGCGCGGTTACGCCGACGGCGACGGCGACGCCGCTCAAGCCGGAAACGAGCGCCTAAAGGCTGAACTCCATGGAACGAATTATGTGGCGAATAACTGGCGAACGCCGCTCGACGGCACGCTCGCTTTGCACGCGACGTAGCAGTCACTGTGTTGATTCCACGCGCAGAGCAAAAGCCGCCGGGCAAAATTCGTCGGTTATTCGCAGCATATTCGTCCCATGGAGTTCAGCTTTAAGAGCTGCGCTCTAAAAAAATACCTTGGAGCCGGACTAATAAATCCGGCATACAGATTTTAGCCTATATTTTACGATCTCCTACTTCGTGCAGGCACCTATGATCAAACAAAAATAACCTGCAACGTATTTTGATGTTATTTTCAAAAAAAATAATGGCACCTGAAATTTAAGGCACTTCAATATTTTTTCTTCACCTGTCAGCGTTTTTTTCTACGGGATTCTGCGCGATAGAGTAAAGTAAATCAATTCCAAAAGAGGGATGACAAGTGTAATATTTTGTTCCTCCCGCCGCCCTACCACACATGCCAGCTGTCGCACCCGCCGTCTCGCTTGCTGACAGCCGGAAGAGCGCAGTGGGGCAGCGAGCGCAAGTGAGAATTTATCTTGGACTCAGCGTGCACCATGTGTGCTGAGCAAGGCGACAGGCTGCGCAGGTAGTACCGTGCGCCGGCCGGAGCGCTGTTTCAGCTCATATTGTCCGTGATAGTACATGTAGAATTCTTGTTTGGGAGCTTTAGAAACACGGTATCATCATCATCCGCGAAAAGCAAGAGCCACGTTTTTGAATATATCATGGGCATTTTTCATCAATCGTACGGCGGTCTCCGAAGATGAAATAGTCGAAAATACGGTGATAATTGAACCGCACTTGATCAAATAAATGAATGTCTTACAAAACCCCCGAAAGCTAAAATGAACGGCTGTCACAGAATTCAATAACTATTTTTTGTCCTTCAATGGTTATGGTGTTGTCCGTTTCCGTGTTTGCGAGTGGGGTGCGCGAGCGCCGAGGACAGGAGCGCGTGCCCCGGCGCGTGCCCCGGCGCGTGCCCCGGCGGAGACGAGATCCCGGGCGCGCGCGGGGAGTAGAACGTTGGAACGCCGGAGCAAGGCGGCGTCGGTGTGGAATGTTCGGCGCTGAGCAGGTCCGCGGCGGTATGGTTGTTCGACCACCGAAAAGTATTCGACGGGGGGGGGGGGGGGGTGTGAGTGCTCGTGAGTGAGTGATGTGCGTCACTACAACACCCAAGCCACCACGATTTCTCGACCCCGACTGGCGGTGCAACGAACCGGACGCCCACCGGCATCTTGGGACCCTGACTCGGCTCTCCCCCTCCAAAACTGTATGACAACCTCGATTTGACTTTTGATTTATTTTCCTTTCCTTCTTTCGACCGTGTGTATGTCCTGTGCGCCTTTCCCGTACTTTTGAATTATTTGACATAAAATACTGTTCGCAACGTCGGCATGCTTTGCTCGCAATTCCTTCCGCCTCTCGGGAAGTCTATCGCCAAGGTGTGGTCCTAACACCTGGACAGCGGTCCAAGTCAAATTCCAAATTTGTTTGTTTAAATGGGATCTGTAACATCCGAACTTGTGACAAACAGGCGTCCGCGACAGGACCTGCTGTCCACTGTGACGATCTATCCTGAGAGGAGGAGGGTGAGTGAGTGAGTTTTGCCACGCCGTAGGGAGCGCGTTGTGAGGCTGACGCTGTTGCGGGAGCACACAACCCGGCTTACCGATCGGGAGCAGAGGAGAGGTTCTAGAGTCAGACTATCCAGCAAAGGGTCCGCGCGACTTCAGCCATGGAGCTCCACGAGCTAATGGCCTGCGGAAAAGAACTCGGGCTCAAGGGTTCGGCCCTGAAGGAATGGGTGGACCAAGAGAGGGAGAATACGAGAGCCGCGAGAGCGCAGGAGCAAGAGAAGAGTGTCGAAGCGGAGCACCGAACCCTAGAGCTGAGGATCAGGCTGCAAGAATTACAGAACGCGTCGCCGATCCCTGCTACCACTAGTTCCGCCGAAAACGGGACCGGGACAACGCTATGTAAGAGTCCTCAGCGTTGGCTGCCCACCTTCGACGAGAAGAAAGACGACCTTGATGCCTACCTGATGCGCCTTGAGAGACTAGCGAGCGGGCAGATGTGGCCCCGCGAACACTTGGCCACTGAGCTTAGCGTATGCTTGGCAGGGAAGGCACTTGGAGTCTTTTCTAGGCTAACCCCGGAGGATTCTGTCGAATACGATAACGTAAAGAAAGAGCTCCTGCAGAGGTTTCGGTTAACTGCGGACGGCTTCCGAGACAAGTTTAGAAGTGCTAAGCCGAAAAAAGGGGAAACCGGTACACAATATGCGGCGAGGTTGTCTAGCCTGTTTGACCGTTGGGTCGACCTGTCCGGGACGGCGAAGGATTTTGACGCCTTACGGAATTTGCTGCTCACGGAGCAGTTCGTTCGGAGCGTCCCGTCAAAAATGTCGCTTTTCTTAAGAGAAAGAAAGAGCAAACAGCTAGGCGAAATGGCTGACCTCGCAGACCGCTATCTGGAGGCCCAAGAACAGGAGACGGCCAGGAGAGAGGAGGCTGTAAATATGTAAATATATTATATTTGCTGTTTGCACTTCTTCTAATTGTAATCCAACCATCTACAATTGGTGACCCGGACGTGATGGTAGAGGGTATCCCGAACCGACTTATCCATATGCTGACGAATGCGTGGGCGACATCTTCGGCTGTTATGCGAGAGATAGGAATCGCTTCTGGCCATCTTGTAAAGCGGTCGACGCAGGTGAGTAGATATTGGAAACCTTGAGACGATGGTAGTGGCCCCACGATTTCTAGATGTACATGGCTGAAACGAGCGTCAGGTTGTTGAAAAACGCCGTAAGGTGTGACGGTGTGTCGGTGAACTTTTACTTTCTGGCATTGAATGCAGGTTTGTGACCACCGTCGTACGTCTGCATTCATTCCTGGCCAAACAAAACGTGAAGTAATCAAATGTTGAGTAGCACGTATGCCAGGATGGGACAACGTATGCAGAGCGTCAAATACAGTGCGCCGGAAATTCGAAGGTACGTATGGTCGAGGGGTACCGGTTGAAATGTCGCAAACCATTGTTGTGTTGCTCTCCGGAATGTCTACGTCTTCAAGGATAAGGGCTGTCTGTGATGTGCGCAGTTTAGTTAATTCGCTGTCGGTTTCTTGAGCACGAGCTAGTGCCGTGAAATTCACTGGTGGCCGGATTGTGGTAACTTCATTGATGTTTAATCGAGACAACGCATCGGCAACAGAGTTCTCTTTGCCCGAAACGAACCTGATGTCGGTGGTAAATTCAGAGACGAAAGACATATGTCGTATTTCTCTTGGTGTGTGATTAGAGTTGTTGGATTTGAAAGCGTGTGTCAGAGGTTTGTGATCTGTCCAGATACAAAACTGTCGACCTTCTAGGAAGTGGCGGAAGAATTTTACGGCAAGATACAATCCAAGAAGTTCCCTTCCGAAGGTACTATATCTTGTTTCCGCAGGTGAAAACTGTTTCGAGAAGAACGATATGGGCTGCCATTTACCGTTCTGGAATTGTTGTAGCACTGCGCCTGCTGCAGTGTCAGATGCGTCTACCATGATAGACGTCGGTGCATCACATTGCGGGTGGTTTAGCAGTGTTGCTGACGAGAGCGCCCTTTTGGTGTTCGCAAATGCGGCGCTGGCTGGCTCTGTCCAAGTGAGGTGTTCGTTTTTGCGCAACGACCCTGCGAGAAGCTTGTTAACTGGCTGGAGTATGGCTGCACAGCGCGGGATAAAACGACGATAAAAATTTACCAGCCCCAAAAACTCTCTGAGCTTCGTGGTGGTGAGAGGTTGTGGAAATTTTTCGATCGCTTCAATGCGCTGTGGCAATGGGCGAATCCCAAGGTGGTTTACGTGGTGTCCCAAAAATGATAGTTCTGAAACGCCGAACTCACATTTCGCAGCATTGATGAGAATTCCGTAGTCGCTGAGGCGAATGAAGAGTTGACGAAGGTGATTGAGATGCTCCTTTTCATCTCGGCTGAATACAAGAATATCGTCAAGATAAGCGAAACAGAATGGAAATCCACGCAGCACTTGGTCCATAAACCGTTGAAATGTCTGTGCTGCATTTCTTAAACCGAATGGCATCCTGATGTACTCATACATGCCGAAAGGAGTAACGATTGCAGTTTTTGGTACGTCACAGTGTTCGACGGGAATTTGGTGGTAAGCCTTCACTAGGTCGATTTTCGTGAAGATTTTAGACCCATGTAACGCATTCCCGAAGTCTTGAAGATGGGGAATGGGGTAACGGTCTGGCACTGTCACATTGTTGAGAGCACGATAGTCTCCACATGGTCGCCAATCGCCGGATTTTTTTGGTACCATGTGTAAGGCTGATGACCACGGACTTGATGAGGGACGTACGATGCCGAGTTCGATCATATGTTCGAACTCGTGTCGCGCGATTTTGAGCCGATCAGGAGCAAGGCGTCGAGGTCGTGCGAAGACTGGTGGGCCAGTTGTTTCTATATGATGAGTGATGGTATGCTTTACTGCCTGTGGTGTGTTCGATTGCCGGAGTAGTTGAGGAAACTCGTCTAGAAGCGACTTCCAAGGAGCCCCTGAGATCTGCGCCGATATAGTGAGGTTGAGGGACTTCGTCTTGGACAGAATACCGTGAACGTAAAGGTGCGTTCCTCTGTCCAAGAGTACGTTGCGACTGAGGTCAACGAGGAGGCCAAAATGTCGCAAAAAATCTGCTCCTAGAATGGGTTGTTGAACATCTGCCACATAGAATATCCAGCGGTATGTCCTCCGCAGACCTAAGTCGAGGGTGAGTGACCGTTGACCATAAGTCTTGATGGGAGAGCCGTTGACAGCTTGTAACGGTGGTGTGTCTGTTGGGTGCCGTCGTTGTTCTTTTGTTGGTGGAATTACACTTACTTCAGCACCAGTATCGACGAGGTACTGAAGTTTAGTGACGCGCTCGGTCACGAAAAACAGACGGCTTGTTCCGTGGCCCGCGACGCCTGCCGTCGTCAGCGTCGGGCCTGCTTGTTTTCCCGGAACATGCAGGGCGGCTCACATTTTCTTGCGCTGGTACCGAAGGTGAAATGATACCAGCAAGCACCGCTCCTGTTTGCAGACCTGGATCGACTGCGTTGAGGCGGGCTGGCAGAAAACTGACGTGACGGCGAGCGCTGTGTCGACAGACGTAGTTGTGCGATCTCTTCGGAAAGTTGTTTGACTGTTGACGCAAGCGTTTTGTTGGACTCCACTACCTGCGTTAGGCTGTCTTCTCGTTGTGATACTTGGCGCGGGGTGTTGGGTTGTGCAATTTGGCAGACGTTGGGAGTGCTTACGTCCATGATTTGATCCGCCATTCGGGCTAAAGCCTCGATAGAGTCTGTTTCAGAGGTGACGAGAATCATGCGTACTTGACTCGGAAGTCTCTGTAGAAATAATTCTCGGAGGATGCTTGCATCCAGAGTGGTGGCTTTTTCACCGAGGAGTTGTCTCATACGCCGAAGGTATTGTGACGGTTTCCGGTCTCCAAGTTCTTCTGATGTCAAAAGTTGTTGAAGCCGGCGTTGTTCAGACTCGGTTGTACGCCGTATCAGTTCAGACTTGAGAGTGTCGTACGGCGCCTCTTGAGGGGGTGCACGCAAGATGTCCCGAACCACGGCTGCCGTTGGTTGTGGCAGCGATGAAACCACATGGTCGAATTTCGACTGCTGGGATGTTATTTTGTTTTTGCGGAACGACGACTCGATGGTGAGGAACCAAAGTTCCGAATCTGATGTCCAGAATTCAGGTAGTTTGAAATTGATTGTTGCAACTTCGGCAGCTGCTGAACTCTCTTCTGTGGAGGACATCGCTGCTTGATATGATGGGGTAGTTACGAGATTGCAACCACTGATGAGCAAATGAAAACAAGGAGACTTGCCTTGATGGCTAGGACTGATTTAAGTCCGAGCAGCCGGGTCACCAATTGTAGATGGAGCGAGGACGACACGTTCACGTGAGGCACGGGCACGGAGCGAACCATCAGACAGTTCCAACCACAAACCGCCCGACGAGCAATCTTCAATTATGGCTTCTTGTAAATATGTAAATATATTATATTTGCTGTTTGCACTTCTTCTAATTGTAATCCAACCATCTACAAGGCTACACCAGACTCTGCGGCAAGTGGATCTCGACCGACATCGAACGGTCAACAGTACAAGGCCAGTAAACTTCTTAGGAAATGTTTTCTTTGCGGCAGAAGTGGACACCTAGCGGCACAGTGCAAAAACGGTCAGAAACCGAGCAGCCAAGCTGGGACCTGCCGAAATTGCGGAAAGTCCGGTCACACGTCCAGTCAATGTTGGAACCGGGACGGAGGATCGCAAGTTTCCTGTGTCCAAGCAAGCAGGGAGGAGCTGGACGCAGTATCCGGTCGTGTGAAAGGTGGCTATGTCGAGCTAAGGGACGGCACCAAGGTGCCAGTGGTAAACGCAGTGTTCGGGACTTCTCGCCTGATGGGGGACATGCCTGTAGCTGCCGGAAAACTACTCGGACAAGCTGTCACTGTGTTGCGTGACAGAGGATGCAACACTGTCGTAGTGCGCCGAAGCCTCGTACCAGACGACAAACTGACCGGAACGTCGAGTCTCGTGTACTTGGTGGACGGGACTGCGAGGGTCTTGCCTGAGGCCAGGGTGCATGTTGAGACTCCTTTCTACAGTGGGAACGTCGTGGCTAAGTGTATGGAGAAACCTTTATATGACCTGATTTTGGGTAACCTCCCTAACGTGCGCGCTCCCAGCGAAACGGGAGCTGGCTGGAATAGACCGGAGAAAACTGAAGTGGGTTTGCCTCACGATGAGAAGCAAGATGTAGAGATTCGTGCCACCGCAGCCATGGAAACAAGGTCCCAGAGACAGGTGGCAAAGAACGCCACCCCGCTGAGAGTGCCCACAATTGAAGGTGCACCTGAGAAGCCCGAGGAACTTGCGACACTACAAAAAGAAGACAGCAGTCTAAAGGGGCTCTTCGACCGTGTCGGAAAGATATCCAACAGGAGAAACTCAGAGGGTCCACTGAACAGTAAGCGAGATGTGAAAGTCAAGAGGACCAGTATCGGTCAAGCTGCGGATGAGGTGGTAATGAAAAAGCCTGCAGCACTTGCAGCGATGAAAGATGAAATCAAAGAGGGCAGGAAAGTCCAGTATTCCTTGGATGGAACAGTTGCCATGTCGACAACTGGAAGGACTAGTGATCGTTGCCATGGAGAAGCCATAGTGGAAAAAAACAGAACGGAGCCTTCTAGAGAATGGGTACGAGCTGGTGACGTTTGGGAAAGTAATGAAACGGCTGAGTTGGTGGCCAGTCTTGATTTTCAAGAGATAACAGGTGATAGAGACCCAGAAGGTAGCAGCGGCTCACAAGTTGCCCTTAAAATGAAGAAACGTAGAAGGAAGAAAGTCACTAGAATCATACCTGCGACGAAAGCAAGTCTACCGAGAAACCGGTTGAACCACAAGGTGAAGAGAAAGCTTCGAGGAAGAAGTGACCGTAGCCGGCGTCTGTGGAAAAGCCGAGTCTCTCACAGCGAAGCTCTTGTGAAGCGGTTTCGGCCCAGGCAGAATGTTCGGCGAGCACAGCGAACAAGTGATAATAACGTTCATGTGGTCAACTCCTCAGCGTTGAGAAGTTACAGATTGGCTGCTCAACGCCACAGCGGAAAGCCTGTTTGCGTCAGAAAGAGCAACGCTCGAAGACGCAGGCTGTTGAAAAAGGCGCACAGTGCTTCAAATAACAGGGTACACAGTTCGAGAAACGAAGTGCCTGTTACTGCTAATTCTAGAAAGCATCAGCAGGACAATCATACACACGACCGTAAGCCACTTAATGTGGAAACGTCTTTGATGGGCCATGTCTGTCCAGTGCACCGTAAAACAATTCATGCAGGTTAGTTTCATTTGTTTTATTACTGGTTGAACACATGAAACGAATATTGCTTTGGAAACCGGATGAGCTTTTTTGGAGCATTCTATTGAAGGATTATATGTGGGTGCGTGTTTTGTTTGTAAACTTGTTTTTTTTTTTGCTTTATTTTTTTATTGCGGCCTTACGCGCAGCTGCGCTGTTCTGTATTTTTGGGTGCTGTTAAACAATACTCTAGAGAATCGATTGGAAAGGGTATAACTAAAATCTCCCGGGGTTGGTTTTTGAGAGAGTTTACTATGAATCTGGTTAGGCGTATCAACGGAATGATCGAGGTTCTAGGTGCTTAGGATTTGAGCCGAGTTGGCAAGTGTTATAGAAGAACTTTATTGAAGCAGACCTAAAATATTTTGCAGCATGAAGTAATTTCTGTGATCGTGTAACGTGAGTACAGATATAGTTTGTATGTGCATGTTTTCGCAGTCAATATTGGTGTACCGCAAGGTTTCTAAATGTCGGGAAAGAATACCTCAGTCGATTGTAGAGTTATACTATAAAAAATTAATGTACGGTGAGACCTGTTAACCTGCCGTAAGCAACGCAGATGGGACTATGAATATATTTTGAATGGTTGGGTGAATTGCTGTTACTGATTGCATCGTTCCAGGACGTCTTGAGGAATAGCAGTGATAAAAGGTGAAGAGATAGTGCGCATTGAATTTTGTGATGTTTTTTTAAATATTCCTGCGTGAATATTTTTTGAAATAAGGGGTAGTGTCACAGAATTCAATAACTATTTTTTGTCCTTCAATGGTTATGGTGTTGTTTGTTTCCGTGTTTGCGAGTGGGGTGCGCGAGCGCCGAGGACAGGAGCGCGTGCCCCGGCGCGTGCCCCGGCGCGTGCCCCGGCGGAGACGAGATCCCGGGCGCGCGCGGGGAGTAGAACGTTGGAACGCCGGAGCAAGGCGGCGTCGGTGTGGAATGTTCGGCGCTGAGCAGGTCCGCGGCGGTATGGTTGTTCGACCACCGAAAGGTATTCGACGGGGGGGTGTGTGAGTGCTTGTGAGTGAGTGATGTGCGTCACTACAACACCCAAGCCACCCCGATTTTCGACCCCGACTGGCGGTGCAACGAACCGGACGCCCACCGGCATCTTGAGACCCTGACTCGGCTCTCCCCCTCCAAAACTGTATGACAACCTCGATTTGACTTTTGATTTTTTTTTCCTTTCCTTCTTTCGACCGTGTGTATGTCCTGTGCGCCTTTCCCGTACTTTTGAATTATTTGACATAAAATACTGTCTGCAACGTCGGCATGCTTTGCTCTCAATTCCTTCCGCCTCTCGGGAAGTCTATCGCCAAGGTGTGGTCCTAACACCTGGACAGCGGTCCAAGTCAAATTCCAAATTTGTTTGTTTAAATGGGATCTGTAAAATTCGAACCTGTGACAACGGCAGAGCCAGGAATTAAACCTTGGAACTCCCAATGTCGGGTCGGGTGTGCTAACCACTATACTCCGTTTCACCTTATGTTGTACCGCAGACAGGCTAGAAGCGCGAGCTCGTAGCGTTGGGAGCTGCTCTTAACGCACGAGAGCTTGTGCCGCCGAGATGTGCCCTAGAGCAAGGAGCTCGCCCTTCTAGCCTTTCTTGCGGTACATCATAAGGTAAAACAGAGTATAGACCACTCCACCTCGGCTTTCTGGCGTTTCTTATCTGTCTTATTAAAGCCCAATGCACGAAACGTGTCCATTCAGAGGTGTTCTGGAAGCACCTCTGATGAGAAGCCCGTGATATGTTTAAAAACGTGGCTCTCAATTCTCGCACATGATGATGATACCGTATTTCTAAAGCTCACAAACAAGAATACTAGATGTACACGTGAAGAGACAAACAGTGTAATTATTTCTGGGGCGAGTTTTATGTGACTGGCGAGATACACGCATGGACTTACATTTGTTAGTATTAAGCGTCATAGACCATACGTCACACCACTGGTAGATAGCTTTAATATCAACTGAAGCATGATGTTATCGTGATCATTAAGTTTCTCACGGTAAATCACACAGTCGTCAGCAAATAAACAAATAGACGAGGATACATTAAGAGGGAGGTCGTTAATATATATTAGAAAAGTAAAGGTCCTAAAACAGATCCTTGGGGAACCCCAGAAGCTACAGACGAAAAGCAAGAATTACTATTATTTACTGTACCAAATTGTGACCCCAATGATAGAAAAGATTGAATCCATGCAAAAACTTTAGCATCTATGCTAAGTTTGGACAGTTTCAGAAGAAGTAGTTTATGAGATACTTCATCGAACGCTTTTGAAAAATCTAGGAAAATGCAGTCTGCCAGGGATCCTCGGTCCAGGATGCAGTGAAGGTCATGTGTGAATGATACGAGCTGTGTCTCGCATGAAATGTTTTTCAAAACCTATGTTGGGATGGACAGAGGAAGTTGTTAAATTCTAAGAAATTGACGAGGTTGGAAAATATTCTATGCTCAAGGAGTTTGCAAGGAACACCGGTTATAAAGAGTGGGCGATAATTTAAAGGGGAATGTTTGTCACCAGTCTTGTAAATGTGAACCACATTCCCCACCTTCGAATCTAAAGGGACAACATGATCTCTTATGGACTTATCAAAAAGTTTAGTTTAAATAATAAAAGAGTAATGCTTAGTATTTTTCAAAAACTTCGAATTAATACCATCCACTCCCGCTGAAGATGACAATCTTAATGTTTCTATGACATGATCGACACCAGCACAATCGGCAAGTAGTCTGAAATCTCTAAGAGAGGACATTCCGTGCTTCTGTCACTAGAAAACGATTCAACAAAAACTCTGTTCAATACATTCGCACACTCTTCAATTGGCATAACATCCCTACTTTTGTTTTTTAGACTAACAGAAAAATCATTTTTTTATTCATGATGTTACAGAACTTTTTAGTTTTTTTTTATTAACATATCGGGTAGGGTGCGCGTAAAAAACTCCAACTTGGCCTTTTTAACTTCCTCTTTATATGTCTCAGCTGCAGTGCGGTGTTTGGACCACCGCCGTTCACATGTGGTAAATTTGGCTGCTCGAAATAAACGCTTCTTTTTATTTGAGAAACGTTTGAGGGCTCTGTTCAACCACGGAGACCGGGAATCTTCGAGTACAGTCCTAAGGGGAATATGCAGGCTAGTAAGGGATTCTCCTTTATTTTTAAACATTTTCCAATTCGCTTCCACTGAACGGTCTGAGAATCCTTCTTGAAATGTATCAATAAAAGTTGCTAGATCATTGTTAATTATGACGAAGTCAGCTTTTGCATAATCTTGAATTTGTTTTGCGCGACTTGATGATTTCGGCACTGTAGCTTTAACATAAAAATGTAATATACAATGATCACTAAGCCCTGGATGATATGATATAGGGGAAACTAGGTCAGGATGATTCGACACGACGAGATTCAATATGTTTGAGGATAACGGGGTTGCTCTGGTTGGTTGGGTAACCAACTGAGTGAGATTAAAATCTAAACAAAGGTTCGCAAAGTCATTGCACTCCGATGATGATGCAGTTGTGGATAGATTACATCTGTCCACACGATAGATGAAAAATTGAAGTCGCCAACAGAAAGATCGGTGAACTGGGAAAACGCATAACTATGTTGATCAGAGAGTCATGCAAAGCTTTAACAAAGAGAGATGAGCATGACGGTGGTCTATATTATGCTCCCATGATCCACCTGTTGTGGTGAAAACCTATACAGACCCAAAGTATTTCTAAACTACTTGTCGCGTTGATGCAAAACGATTCAACAAGAGTACCACTGCACTTAAAACACCCTCCCCCCCGCACGTATCTTGCCTGTCATTTCTGTAAATATTATATTTCTTAGACCGATCAAAAAGTTCACAGTCACGCACTTTACCAGATAGCCAAGTTTCAGTTAAGACAATAATATCCGCGTCTGTCGAGTCATTAATTGAACACAAGTCGTCTCGTTTCCTAATAATGCTTCTAATATTAGTAAAAAGTACCGACACATTTGAGACAGGATAATGACATACTCTTCCCCTCGCTGCCTGCTATTCCGAATTCAATGTTCGAAGTGAGTCCCCAGCAGCAGGCAAACTTTGTGTCCCGGAAACCACAGCTGAGACGGAGGGCCGTTTTCGAGCACGTTATGATTAACAGAATCGTAAACATGACATTTATTACCAATGTACAGTCCATTGTGTCGAAGCTTAAAAGTGGCAATTTTGGCTTTCGCAAATTCAATTAAATTTTTCCGTGCTTGACGTGTTCCAACTGAGAAGTCCTCACTCACGGAAATATGACTAGATATAAACGATGACCTGGAGAGTAGGATTTGATCTTTTAGATTATACGATGCAAATTTAACGATAACTGGGCGACACTTATCACGACAAAAAGTACCGATCCTGTGGGCACGCATAGTGGCTCCATCAGCCACTTGAATATTCGGCGTCTGCCCCAATAAGTTCAAAATTGCCTCTTCTGTTTGTGCCCAAGTTTCAAATAAGTTGTCAGTTATCCCGTAAAAAACCACGTTATCACGACGAGAGCGGTCTTCCGCCTCGTCCAGACGTGCTCGCAGGGCCTAGTTATCTTGTTGAACTACTTCGACTAGACGTCTTGTCACGCCAACTTCCTCAGTCACGGCAATATTTTTATTTTCAACCTTGGACAGTCTAGCGTTAATGCCTGTTATGGCAGTTTGAATAGACTCCTGAGAGTTTGTAACTTCGTTTAACGATGCCAGTATACCAGACTGAGCCTGATCTATATTAAGCGAGCGCGTTTTAACGTCTACCAGCATCTTGTGCATGTCATTGAATTGTTCCAGTTGTTTCTCACTCATCGGACCGGGGTTAGCCTCAACGTCGCCGGACATCTTTAGAAGAAGGCTTACAATATCAACACAGTCACAAGCAGTTTCGCAAAACACTTGTGAGCACGGGAACACCAGTAAACACATGTTGTCTGTTCTTTTAGCGTTTAACGTGGGTACGGTACCAACCTGAACGAGCAAGAAAACGAAATCAGTGGTCCGCATGGTCAGGGTGATCCCGTGCTCACTCAAGGCTGCCAAGTGATTCCAGCCGTATATATAGCTGCCTTTAGGTGGCGCCGCTTTTTTTGATGATGACGTAGATGCTGACGTGGTCCAGGCCATCTCGATGACCCAGCTCGGAGCATGATTTTCCAGCAGACGGGCCGCACATTCATGCTGTGAATGGGCTTCATCACGATGGTTGCCGTACTCGTTCACCAGAACAGCGTTGTCACGGTCAGGCAGGAACGTTGGGGCCGAAAATTAAAGGAGAGCCGTAACCTGAACGAGCAAGAAGACGAAATGAGTGGTCCGCATGGTCAGGGTGATCCCGTGCTCACTCAAGGCTGCCAAGTGATTCCAGTCGTATATATAGTTGTCTCTAGGTGGCGCCGCTGTTCTTGATGATGACGAAGATGCTGACGTGGTCCAGGCCATCTCGATGACGCAGCTCGGAGAATGATTTTCCAGCAGATGGGCCGCACATTCATGCTGTGGGTGGGCTTCATCACGATGGTTGCCGTACTTGTTCACCAGATTAGCGTTGTCACGGTCGGGCAGGAACGTTGGGGCCGAAAAATGGAGGCGAGCCGTAACCTGAAAGAGCAAGAAGACGAAATGAGTGGTCCGCATGGTCAGGGTGATCCCGTGCTCACTCCCACTCACATCCGTGCTCACTCGTAGGCTTCCAGGACACCTCTGATTGGATACATTTTGTTTATTGGGCCAGAAATTCAAGGTGGAGTGGTGTAGTGGTTGTAGAGGTCGCTAGTGGCGCCCCTCACTCTTTTTCTTTCTTGCCTATATTATTGCGGGGTTGAATAAACTCACTTTACTCGCCGTTGGAACACAATGCGTCTGCGTGTCATTCGAGTCCGCGACATAGTCTCAGAAGCGGTTGTGAAAACAGCGGCGTAACGCTCGCCCGCCCGCTCGCTCACTCTCTCGACAGGGCCGGCATGACTACTGTAACAGCTCCGGAGTCGTCCTTGTTGTCGGGCTCCGCTGGAGCCAGGCGCCGACCAAGACATCAGGCAGAAGGAGCTCGGAAGCAGGGCCGCTTTTGACAACGGGTTTACTTTGCATTTGTACAGAGTCGAAAAACACCATCTGAAGACGGGAGTCCCAAAGAAGTCCGCTTCTTTTAACGGGACGCTTTTCCCTACATTCCCCACGTAGGGATTTCGGCTAGTTATGTCAGCTCCTCCCCCACACACAGCGACACACCCCCGTCTCCACCCACACACGCCACCAACACCACGCAGATTAGCTGTCCCGAAGACGTGTCCGCTTGTTCCCCGAGGGGTCGGTGGGGTCGGCGTGGCACGCATCCATGATTTCCGCGGCTTCCTCTTCCGAAGGGTAGGTAATTGGGTGGGGGGCGCCCGACTGGAGGGGTCCGCCTGGGAAGTGCGGGAAAGGATGCATTGACCTCGTGGGCCACTGTGGGATTCTCGGAAGGCCGAGCGGCGGCTGGTCTTCTCCCCACGTCGGCGGGCCTCTTGGAAAGTTCTGACCAGCCCTTTTTTCTCGCCGCGGACGCTCGCCCTTGGACTTCCTGGAGCCCTATGGTATCTGGGAAAGTAGAATGCCTGGACGTTTTCCCACGTCTGTTGGCTCCTTGGAAGGTCACTTGGACACCTGTGGGTCTCCAGAACGGCGTTCATTACACTACGGGGTAGGAGAAAAGGCTTAGCAGAGAGCCACTCGACAGTCCCCACACGTCCTTCCCGTCGCCGCCTCTGTTCGACTTTGCGAACCCCAACACCTGGGAGCGATAAATTACGGTCTTCGAAGATTTTCGCTTCGCTTCGGGACTACACCACGTCGCTGGCGAACTCCAGGTATGGACTCTGTTTTACCTCATGGCCTCCCACGAGGCTTGGCGCGTACTCGAGACATTCGGCCTGTCTTCGGAAGCGCTACTGTCCTTCGACGCCGTCAAAGAAGCCTGCAAACGCCACTTCGTGCATCCTACTAACAAGGCATACGAGAGCGTCGTGTTTCACCGTCGAATGCAAGACCCCGGTGAAAGCGTGGACGGGTTTTTCACAGGGCTCCGGTCGTTCGTCAGAAATGCGGTTACGCGTCGACGGCAGTTGAAGACCGACTCGTCAGGAACCGCTTCGTCGTGGGGCTTCGCGACAAGGCACTCGTCGAACTTTGCCGAAGTCCCGAGCTATCGCTGGATGAAGCCCGCCTCCAGGTTCGTGTTCACGAGGACGCCGGGCGCGCACGTGACACGCTCTTCGCCGAGTTTCTTCCCGGTCCCGTGGTCGGCGAGACACGCAAGAATGTCTCCGAGGGTCGACAGCGCTTCAGGGAAAACCAACAGCGCAAGAGCACACGCACTGGCAAGCAAGACGGCGACAGCCCCTGCCCTTACTACGGATGCACCACTCACCCCCGTGTGAACTGCCCGGCACAGTACGCCATATGCAGCCGCTGCAAGCGGAAAGGTCACTTCGCAGCAGTTTGCGAACAGCGGGACCAACTTGGTTCTCTTCAACTGCACGCGGTGACGCCGTGCTCCTTAGCCACGTTCACGCAAGTTTTGTTTGACTGTAACTCCGTGAACTTCAAGATCGACACCGGCGCCGAAGTCACTGCTGTACCCGAGACCGTTTCCAGGCCTCCCTGTACAACTTCAACCGGCAGAAGGCCAGCTCATGGGACATGGAAGCCACGTGTTGACCGTTTTGGGCACGTTCCACGCCACTCTCACGTGGAAGGGAACATTCACAGTCCAGCGCTTCTACGTGCTGCCAGCATCGACCACGCCTTTACTTGGCTTCTCCGCAATCTAGGCCCTGGGCGTCGTTCGATTCGCAGGTGCTCTCACCAGCTGCGAAGGGCCACAGCAACGCACGCCTCTTTCTCGAGACAACTTCGACGGGTTGGGCGAACTGCGAGAGGAGTACGTCATCCGTCTTCAACCCGGGACACGACCCTCTTCATTGAGCACGCCAAGAAAGGTTCCCCTTCCACTCCATGACGCTGGCCGGAGCGAGCTCGCGAAACTTGAAGCCGGCGGGACATTCGCCGTGGCGACGGCCCCACGGAGTGGTGCTCTGTTATCGTCGTCGTTATGAAGCAGTCTGGCGACTACTGAATATCTGTCGGCCTGACCCGCCTCAACCAGGTTGTCCTGCGAAAGCGACGCACACTCCCCTCCGTCGAGCACACTCTGGGACAACCTGGACAAGCCCAAGTCTTCTCGAAACTCGACGCCACGGCGAGCTTCCATCAGGTGAAGCTTGCAGAAAGCTGCCAAGAACTGGCTACGTTCATCACCCCTGCCCGCGATTCTGCTTGCGACGCCTCCCCTTCGGCATCTCCTCGGCACCGGAATACTTCCAGCGACAGATGCGCCGCGTCCTGGAAGGCCTTGAGGATGTAGTAAACATGGACGACGACATCTTGGTCTTTGGCAGCACTCAGGCTGAGCACAACCGTCGCCTGAACAAAGTCTTGCAGCGTGTTCAGGCAGCGGGAGTTAAACTGAACCGCTCCAAGTGCGTCTTTTCGGCTCGTGAAGTCAAGTTCCTGGGCGTCATGACGTCACGGGTCGGGACTGATGCCTCTGTCTGGCGACAGAGGCATCAGTCCCGACCTGGAGAAGATCAAAGCGCTCGCAGATCTCGAGGCTTCCTTCGACGTCAGTGAAGTGCAACGACTGCTGGGGAGCCAATTACTTGGGACGTTTTGCTCCCCACTTGTCGGACACGACAGCGCCCCTCCGGGTTCTTTTTCAGAAGACTAGTACATGGGTTTTGGGGCCTGCACAGCAGCAAGCTTTCCAGAAACTGAAAGGGCTGCTCAGCTCCAATGCCTGCATGGCCCGGTACGACCCTACCTACCCCACGACTGTGTCCGCCGACGCAAGCTTCTATGGCCTCGGAGCGATTCTCCTGCAGCAACAACCCTCCAAGGAGCAACGTGGGGTAGCATTTGCAAGTCGTTCACTTACTCCGACGGAGTCCAAATACAGCCAGACCGAAAACGATGCACTTGCCGTGGCATGGGCGGTTGACCTATTTGACCAGTTTGTGTGAGGTATCCAGTTCGACGTCCAGAGTGATCACAGGCCTCTAGTCACACTTCTGCGCAACGCCGAGTTAGACCTCGTCCCTCTAAGAATTCAACGGCTGCGGATGAGGCTTTTTCGTTTCCAGTTCCGGGTACTCTACGTCCCTGGGAAGCTTATCGCCACCTCCGGTACCCTCTGCCGGGCTCCAGCTACTACGGAGGTTGCCGGTTCGCAAGTCGACTCCCTCGATGAAGAGCACTTTGTGAACAACATCGTGAAAAGTTGGGAAGACCTGACTGCTCCGGGTCTTGAGCAACTGCGCAAACACCAGGAAGACGACGGAACCTGCATGGACTTAACTCGCCTCTGCGAGCATGGGTGGCCGCGGCGAGCGTCGCAAGTTCCCGCCCATCTCCGTTGCTTTAGGAGCACGAGGAGCAACATCACTGTCTGCGAGGGGCTGCTGCTCTACAACAACCGGATCCTGGTTTCTGCAGTGCTCCAACGTGACATGCTGGACAGACTGCAAGAGGGCCACCAGGGGATTGGCCGTTGCAAGGCAAGGGCGCGCGAGTCCGTGTGGTGGCCGACCCTCAACTCGGAACTGGAACAACTGGTGGCTGGCAGAGCCGTGTATACAGAGAGTTTGGTCAATGGGAGGCAAGGGCAGAGCCAGGGCGTGCACCATACGCAGAAAGTGGGCCTGGCATGCTCCCTTGGCCAACCTAGAAGCCGAAAAAATCCCCTAGCGGTGGTAGTGAGAAACAGATTTGGTTGTTTTAGTAAGCGCGTAAGAGTTAAATGCAGTAACCTTTTATGGTTGAAAATAAGGTGCACGTGATGTTTCGATCATGATCATGCGGAAAGATTTATGAAACGAACGCGTCGCTCAACCCTGTTTTGCTCGCACAGTGTGTGACCGCTCGGAAGGCAGATTCCCGACCCTCGGCGCTTGGCATACAGATTATGTCGATCGTTCCGCTAGTCGTACACTTCACACCGTGATTTTGGATGACCGTTATTGAAACATCATCTGCACCGTATTTTCATTCCCTGAGCGTTACTCCGATGCAGATATCAGGTATGTTTCTCGCGGCCACCGCCAGGTTTTTTTTGTCGGCTTCTGGTTGGCCACATTCGAATTTGTGAAGATGCCCTGGAACACGTCCTGCCCGCTTTCGGCCAATGGCGTCTCCTCATTTGTCTCCGATAGTTCCCAACGAATGGCCAAACTGTCTACATATACGGCTCTGGTGGCTGGCTGCAATAACTGTGCACAGTCGCGGATAGAGCGCCACGAGCCGCTCATGGGCTCCCAGGCAAGGTATATGTACATGGGTAGGGAAGCTTTGGCCAAAAAGCGGTTCAAGACAAATCGCCAGCGACATCGACCTGAAGGGTCACGTGAAGGATGCGAATGAAGCGCGACTAGGAGAGGTGGGGACAAACATTATTAAAATTAATTAGTTTGTGACTAGAAGTATAATCATTTGTATTTTTAAAGAAGCTAAATATAATTATTAGATAATATCAATCATATATGGCGCCCTATAAAATTTAAAACTGTCTTTGTTTTTGCTAATATTATGCATACTTCTTATTTGCGTCCTCTGTATGCCACTAGCAAAAAGGCCGGCTAGCAATAGCGAATATTTGTGGCGCGCGGAAATACAGGCTGCCGACGTTCGTCTGCTTGCTTGTGTTTGGGCCTCCACGTGCTCTTCTCTTTTAATTGTTTTAGCGGCAGTAACACCTGTTTTGGAAGTTTTGTTGTTTGCTCGGGCGTGAGTAGCCCAGTTACTTGCGCGGGAACTTCGCAGTCGTGCGCTTGGTCCCTTGGACGCTACTGCGTACAAGGGGCTCAACGTCCTTTGCGACGATGAGCTCAGCGCGATACGCAAAGAAACGGTGCTCCGTGGAAGTGTGTGAAAGCGACACCCGCACGGCTGGCATCTCGCTGCACCGGTTTCCCCTCGACTCTCGAAGGTGAGACTTCGCTACTGTCAGTAACATGCCTGTTGTGCGATATCATGCCCCTTTGTTCGTTCTTTTCTTAACTCTTGTTAGTTTTACCTAAAACAATTAGGGTTGTCTGGATGTACACAAAAAACTACGGCTGAAGGCGTAATATGTTATACTAGGAATGTTTTAACTCCGAAATCACTTTGTTTTACCTTCGAAATCACTCATAAAAGTGCCCACGATATTTAAATTTACCTGTACCGGCCTGGCTCTGAGGAGCCTAGTGTCGTGATCATCGGCGTGGTTATCAGTGGCACAACACAGATATATAGTAGGGCATCTGTGCGTAAGACTCGTGTTTTTACTCTTCATCATGTACGCAGAGCGTTGATGTCATGCATTTGTTAATGTCCTTGCTCTGATTTGCTTTGGTTTGTGGACATTTTGGCTGCATTTTTTTTTTCGTAAGTATTCACGGCACTCACATAGCACCATGCCTTATCTGCAGGCGCGAAGTCTGGGTTTGGTTCTGCAACCACCGAAGTCTACAGGGAAGACTCCATGACAGCTACGAGACAGGGTAGTTTGCTCCTTACATTTCGAGGAGTCAGCTTTCCTGCGGCCAGGGCACCTCCGTCACAATGCGTTGCCAAGTGTGCTTCCCACAAAAGGTAAGCCAACCAATAAACATTCCGCGCACTTTATGACTAAGCATGGTTAACTCGCTCTTAGAAACATAGTTACCACACGGGGCTGAAATATTGCTTCTGTGGGCTTATAACATTTTATATTATTTTCAGAGACGACACATGACAAAATTTCCAGCAAAATCTCTCCAGGTGCAGCAGTTGCGCATGGAGAGCTTTTTCACTGTAACTAACATAAAGTGGCAGCAACTGTCAGCACCAATGCATTACCTTATGGTCTCCATGACCTGAGCATTTTGCAATAGCACTAGGTGTTATTAGCTAGAAAAAGCTGGTAGAACATGGTCAGAGGTAGTGCTCGAAGTTCTCCTCAGGCCCGTTTATAATGACCCGTTTTATTTTAGGTGACATAATCAACGTCAATATCTGTCCACAGAGCATCGTTTGCCATTCCGACACCCAGTCTTAAAAAAATAAAGCTGCCCATGAAAGAAAGTGATTTACATTTTGTGTTAAAATAGGCGAATACACTATAAATTTATAGAGGTGAGTTCGCCACCCTCTTCGAGCTACACATACTTTGGCAGTTCAGACTAAGGAGCTTCTGTGGTCACCCTGATGATCAGTCTTCTGAAGTGGAACTTTCGGGGGAACAAGGTGATTTTCCTTGTTGTGTGTTAGAATAGACACATAGGAAGGAACTAAACTACTCTTTCATCACTAACTTCGCGCAAAATTTGCAGAGAGGAGGAGTTCGCCAGCCTCATCGAGCTGCACGTACTCCGGCCGCTCAGACTGGTGGAGTTCGTGTGGTCCGCCTGACGACCAGTCTTCTGAAATAAACCTGTGATGGAACGAAGGTGAATTTCCTTTTTATGCGTTCAAATAGGGGAATAAGGGAGGACTTCAACTTCTTCTCTTTCGCTAAGTTCACATTAAATTTGCAGAACAGATTTCTGCGGCTTCATTGGACCACACATACTCATGCACCTTACTAGAGAACAGTCCACTAGGGGCCCATAATAAGTGGTGGCCGAATATTGTTTGTGCTATCCTTTTATTCCCATTCCTTTTTGTGAGCTTGCTTTCTTAACTGGTAGAAACAGCGCAACTTCACGAAGGACAAGAAACAAGGAGTATACAGACAGGCGCTGTAAAAGTGCACAGAGAGGTACTCTTTCTGCCAGCTAAGATGAACAACCAACTCGCCCAAATTTCCGCTCTGTTGAACTTGCTTTCTTACTTAGTTTTTGTAAAAGCCTTTCTTTATTTTTGTTTTTTGCAGTTGATCACAGCTACACTTTACGTAAAGATCCTGCTCCTGCTCAAGAGTCCAGCGGAGACGTGGCTGACATAGAGATTTTAGTTTCCTCACCGTCGCCTATGAGACTGCGCTGCTGGGCCTTCTCACAAATGTGAGTGCTTTCTATGATGCGAACTTTTTTCTTTTGCAGGCTTTTTTGTGTGAAATTATAAAAGGTCAGATCGCAAAAACAAAAAGCCAAGGCTCGAAAAACAATCAGCGGATAATAAACTTTACCTTGAGAGCTGATGGCACAAGGGGTCACATAGCACAAGACCGGGTAGCTGGCAGCTACAAATCGAAGTTTGATAAAAGTTCACCACCTTTTTGTGTTTCACGATATTGTCATTGTCAAGCACACAAAAAGACAAAAAAACTGTTCCACACGCAGGTATTAACACCATCAAATCAAAACAGCTCAACCGGTTTCACTGAATCATAAGTCTTTCCGCACAACCTCACGTAAGACTGTTATTTTATAGTTATCGGAAAGCTGCCCTGGTCATATGTGTGTGATGCTGAGCCTGTCATGGTCCGTTGTCCTATCTGCCAAACTTTAGTTGCCTGTTTTTGTGCGAGCGCTTCACTGTTACAGTGCTATGGGCATAAGTAAGGTATGGTCAAGCTTTAAGAAAATGCACTTCACAGTTTGGATGCCTATTCTGACTTGCATGTTTCTGTGTGCGCCCTTGTCTGTTTGGACTATCAGGTCTCCGGCTAACACGAAGCGCCCAGTTCGACATAAAGATGTACTGCTGCTTTCCTTAACCTTGAATTGCATATATGTAGTCTGCCATACTTGTTGTTCTTGTTTAACGACACTTCAAATCATTCGAGGAGTATTCTTGAGTGTGAATAGATTGCACATTTATAAATTGATGGCGAATGCAAGCTTTTTTTTTAGACCTGATCTGGGTCATTTGTCAAATTGCAGCACCCAGGAAAAGCCGCAGCATCGACAAGAAGAAGATGAACGCCCTGAGAGCCAAGGTGCGACAGCTTCAAGAGCATAACAAGAGGCTGCAAAAAAGGCCTGCAACGACACGTCAGATGAGGACTGTTGCCGAAGTCGTTGAGAGTGTCCGCGTTCAGTGTGTTTCCTGCTGCCGCTGCACTCGTTGAAGCCCAGCTTAGAATGAGAACTGTGAGCCGGTTTGGCCGGAGACGGTGCAGCCACAAAAAAGCCTTGGCTTCAGTCCTCTACTTGCATAGCCATAAAGGCCATAAGAATTGCAGGCGACTGCTCAGGCTGGCGTTAGTTAGGTCACTTCAACTATGACTTCAGCGTGTGTCACTGAGGGTTGGAATTTGACCCTGAAAGTTTCGAGCTGATAAAGAGGCGGGACAGCTTCTTTTTCTCGAGCCGATCGGGCCTGCAGCATAGTCTTTGATGAAATGCACATAAAAAAGCTTTCATACAACCCCTCGTCCTGACAGGTTCGAAGGACTTAAAGAACATAGTGGACAGCAAAGCAAAAAGCTTGCAAACAAGGCTCTCATGTTCATGGCAAAAGGAGTCGGAACACCGTGGAAGCATCCGCTTGGCTATTTGTTTTATGCTCACAAAGGCACACCTTCAGATGTTCTAAAAGATCTCCTTCTCCAGTGCTACAGCGCCCTTGTGGACGGTGGCCTGGAGCCGGTAGCTGCTGTATGCGATCAAGGGAGCCAGAACGTGTCTCTTTTTTCAACCATCGTAACTACCGAAAAGCCTTGCGTAGAGATCAATGGCAAGCCACCTTTTTCCTGCAGTGATAGAGTGCAGGCGAGCTGGTAATTAATTGACATCTTGGAAACCCTGAGATGGGGAACGATAAAAAAAACAGACGTCTGTTTTTTTATCGTTCCCCATCTCAGGGTTTCCAAGATGTCACCTTTTTCCCTTTTCGATGCTCCGCACCTTTTGAAGTGCCTCAGAAGCATTTTATTCAAATACGACTTCAATGTTGGTGATTACATAGTGAAATGTTCCTACACAAAGGAAGCTTATGAAAAGAACCGTAAACTTGAGATCTGTTTTATCCCAAAACTGAACGAGACGCATTTCGCTTTGAACTTCTTGTCGAAGACGTCGGTGAAGCTTGCAGCTCAAGTGTTTAGCAATCACTGCGCCGCTGCAATGTATGCCCTTGTTAATTTTCAGCAATTGCCAGCCACAGCTGTTCACACAGCGAAATTCGTTGAAAGAATCTACCGTCTCTTTGACGACCTAAATAGCTCGCAGAAATTTGCAAAGACGCCATATGCCTCGCAATGTGTAACGGCTCTATCCATGAGGAGTCACTGTAAGAGTGCATTCTCTTTTTTAAAAGCCTGCAAGTACTCGGGTGTAGAAGGTAGCCGCACTGCATTCGTGGCTTCTGCTTGACGGTTAGGTCACTGCTGCTGCTCAGCAATCACCTCACGGTTATTTGCGGTTTTTTCTACCATTTATCCCGCCATTTGAACAAGGACACCCTTGAAAACAATTTTGCTATTTTAAGTTCAAAATCCGGTGCAAACACGAACTCCACTTCCCGTCAATGTAGGTTGCGTTCAGGCACCTTTTAATATAAACCTATTCAAGCTGTCGGAAAAATCAAAACTGTGCTGACGACATGATCTCTCCGTGCTACATTCCCAGCAGGCCTTTTGGTACCTTCTCCTCCTCTTGCCTTAGGAAGCACAGTTTTTCTTACCACGGCAGACAATTCGCCTTCAAACTACCCTTCGGCAATAGAAGAGAGCAACATGGTTTATTTTTCTCAAGTGGCTGGCATCGAAATTCGCCAAAGTTCATTCCTGTGTAGGAACATCCCAGAAATGTGAGCTGAGGACAGAAAATGCGTGTTTTTCTGAAATCCAGTGCTCTTGTATGTGAGTGTGAAAGGCACTGCCGACTCCGACTTTGGAAACCTCTCAGTTCCTTCTGCTTCTTTCAGATTATTTGTTGAAGCTTGTAAAGAAGTCTTCGAGACATGTATCAACAACCTAATTTCAAAGGAGAGCGTAGGCCATACTCTTTGTGTCCAGAAGATTCCAAAGTCTCTGACTGTATGTGACGAAAGTGTTTATGATGATTTGTTTCCTCTGACTGCCAGAGTCCGGCTGCCCTGGTTCGCGCGGGAAAAGAATGCTGAACTATTTGATACAAAAGCAAAGTGTAAAGCAAGGCAGCAAGTGCACAGGCTACGTTCGTGAGACCATCCAGAGTACTTTTTAAAGCCACGTAGGCATGTTCTATTCGAGCCTTTCATTTTCTTAGGTTTCTTGAGGAGTAATGTAGTCTTCTAACTGATTCACATATATAGCGTTTAAATCTGTGAAGCAACACTGGCTTATGAAGTGCAGCATATACAGAGCTCCAAGATGTTTACTCCACTTGGCTTCCTTGACCTGCACCAAACAATCGTTGCGTTGCAGTGTAGCAGCACCAGCCGATGCAAGGTAAAATATTTTCAGCATTATGGTACCTTGCCCAACGACTACGTAGACACGTGTAGTTTTTTTCTGTGTATTACAGTGGTGGCCACAGTTGTCCTCGGAGCACTGCGAAGCCTCTGAGTTATTAGTGGCTGCCTATAAACTGTCAATGTCCTCACAACATCCAGCTGATTGTGCATTGTCTCATTATGTTATAATGTGCCTTGTGTACCGATCTACTAGTTTTCTTCCACCATGACACTTTCAAAATAGTGAATACCGATTGTATGATTCTAGTGAGTAATCTGATCGTTCGATCAGATTACTCACTAGAATCATACAATCGGTATCCACTATTTTGAAAGTGTCATTGTAAGTGAATAAAACAAATAAAACGCGACTGTTAATGAGACATTGGACGTGCATTATTGTTTTTGTAGCGTATTTCATACGCAACACACTCCAGCACATTGAGTCACTCTTTTTTGTTAAATTACATCATTCGCTTTAATGTTTCTCACATATTTCCGAGGGATCCTGAAGGAACAAAGGGCAAAACACTCCGGCTCGAGTTTAACCACAGTGCAAAGACACGATGGTGTGACGAAATGAAGCTACTCTCATAGCAGGTCGGCTAACAAAGTCGGCTGCAGAAAGAAACAATTCGAACAAAAAGGGCAAATAAGGGCGTAAACGATCGAGTTTAGAGTAAACATCCCAAGAAAAACCCGATACTGCAGGTAAAAAGAACGACACACACTAAAAAGTACCAAACAAAGCTCAAACACGGAGCAATGTTTGAGACGTTCTAGTGTATATGTCGTTCATTTTACCTGGTTTCTCCGGAATTATTTTGTTTAATTTTTGCGGCGAACCGCACGCACGCATGACGTCATGTTTTGTTTTTTTCGGAAGTGTCGTAATTTCTTGTTTATTTTTTGTTCCGCCGGAAGTGTCCCCGCGGCTCATAGATGACGCTAAAGCAGCCCCATGGGCCGCCATTGTTTCGACATGTGGGCTTCTATGGAAGCTTCGCTACCCTTGTACATATACCTTGTCCCAGGCTCCAAGCAGGCCCTGGTTCCGGGTGGGGGCTGACCTGTTTGAGCAAGGTGGATGCCACTACCTCCTGATGGTAGATTACTACTCCAGCTATCCAGGGGTAATTACCCTGTCGTCGTCTCTGACAACGGGACACAGTTTTCCTCAAAGGACTTCGCCTCCTTCGCTTCTTCCTATGGCTGCCACCATGTAACCAGCAGCCCCAGGTACCCGCAGTCAAACGGAGAGGCTGAAGGTATGGTGCGGACAGTGAAGGACCTGCTGACCAAGACGAAGGATCATTACCTAACTCTGCTTCGTCTATCGCGACATCCCGGGAGTAAGTGGATGGAGCCCAGCGCAACTCTTGATGGGGAGAAGGCTGCAGACCACAGTGCCGAAGCTCGAGGAGGCTCTGATCCCTCGATCGCCTTCAAGGACGTTCTTCTACCAGCAAGACGCGTCTGCTCGACGCCGACAGGCGGAGGACTACAACAGGCGCCACGCCTTTTGTCCACTTCGCCCGCTGTCTCTGGGCGAAGATGTCTGGATCGCGGATGTTCCTGGAGCTGCGCGTGTCCTGGGGCCAGCAAGACGACCTCACTCGTACTGTTCTACAGACGCCAACAGGCGTACTTTATTGGAATCGTCGCCATCATGCTTCCATTCACACCATCTCAGCCTTATGGGCAACCTGGGGATTCCAAGCGTTTGGCCCAGGTCGCCCCTCCGACAATAATGAGGGGTAATCTTCATCACGAGGGGGCCAAGGGCAGCTGGCCACGCGAGCGGTGGACCGTCCGCTGATAAAGGGCCGTCGCAGCTTATGCGCGGGGGCTGTTGGGATCGCGGCGCAGGCGATAGCGGTCATTAAATGTTTACGCTGTTGTTCAACCGGTGTGCTGTGTCAGTTCCACGAGACGGACAGCAGCAAGGGAAATCTCACACTGGCGCCCAGACGTGATATGCTGCTCGTCTGGGAGGATGGCCGCGAACTGGGTTCGTTCTGACTTTTTACATAGTCAATTTCGCGTTCCAGAGTTTGCCCACTTGGGGGCATTTTTTCGCAAGCCTACGTTCATTGACCTGTGGAAGCCTCCACTACAACAGGATGCCGTCTACAGAGGACGCCGAGAAAAACGTAAGTGAGGCCGTCCTTTTGACGCTCGGCGCACTCGCGGATAACGTCGCCAGCGACATAAAACCAGACGCTAAGCCTGCAGTCTCAGTCCCGGCAGGCGCATCATCAGAGGGTGATCTAACAGAACTAAGAGTGGCCATGACCATGCTTCTTCAGTTACAACAAGAGCAGATGATGGACTCAAGCCTCGCTCCTGCAGGAAGCCCGCTCCAAGGAACTACCTAAGGCTCTCGCTTAGCGTTCCGGTTTTTTCGGGGTACGCAGGTAGGAATTCAGTCGCGATGGTCGTCTGGGAACTGCGGGACTACCAAGCTGCGTTGGGAATTGACGACGAAACCATTCTCACCCACCTTTTGCCGGTTGCACTGACAGACAGTGCAGCACTGTGGAGGCAAAGACAAACTAAATTCACAAGTATGTCAGATTTTGTAGCGCGATTTAGGACGGAGTTCCTGCCTCCGGATTTCAGCATGACCATTAGGGATGAGCTGCGTGCGCGCACACAGCACCCGGAAGAGTCCCTCATTGAGTTTGTAAGGGCTCTCCAGGGCCTGTTTGGTATTGCCGACGCCGCGACACAAGATGCGGAGAACGTAGAACGCGCCATCCGCCAAAGCCACCGGTGTTTCCATCCCCATCTCAGGGGACGCACCTTCAAGAATTTAGACGAGATGGCATGGGAGGCGATCACCATTCAGGCTGACATCCTCGCCGAACTAAGATACCGCACCTCTCCACCGGAGAACATGACACTGGAACCATCATTCGCGGGGTCTGGAAACGCATGTGTACATAGAGTCGGGAGAGAACCAGCCGATTCCAACCAGTCGCCTGTTCTCCGAGCCCTAGATCCTCATGCATACAAATCACGGAGGCGCAGCGGTTATGAACGCTGTGCCTCCCTTCTATTGGTCAAGACGAGGTCTTGGCCTCTGGACCGCTAACGCAGAGCTCGGGAGGGGCATGAAAGAGCGGGACACCGCAAGAAGCCGACGGGTG
Source organism: Ixodes persulcatus (assembly GCA_013358835.2). NCBI lineage: Eukaryota > Metazoa > Arthropoda > Arachnida > Ixodida > Ixodidae > Ixodes > Ixodes persulcatus. The sequence goes on from JABSTQ010010288.1 coordinate 77,148, forward strand.
GGCCACGCCCCGTTCTTTTCGATGCGGTCAGCCAGGACACATACACCGGGATTGCAGCGAACGGCAGCGGCCGCTTCAGACATAGGGAAGCGGCAACGGCGGCGGTGGTAAAAAATTTCTACCCTCCGCCGGCTGCGCCGAAAACACAATCCACAAGATCGAGCCGCCGCAGCCGCCTCCGGGCCTCCCGGAGGCTCACACGGGCTCCGGAAACGAACGCTTTTTCGTCAACCCTTGGTGGCCCTCCATCAATTTCTCTGTCATAACACTCCCCGTTGTGAGACTCGCGGCGTGTCTGCTTCCCCATCGACTACCGGGCGGCCAGCTCAACTTTCCGTCATGAGACTCCCGGCGAGTCAACTTTCGCATCGACACCCGGGCGCCCAGCTCACACTTTTCGCGGTCTTGAGACTGCGGTCAGTCTCAAGACCGGCGTGTCTGCTTTTGCACCGACACCAGGGCGGACAGCTCATAACACACTTCGTCGTGAGACTCCCGGCGTGTCTGATTTTTCATGAACACCCGGGCGCCCAGCTAACACCGTTCACGGTCGTGAGACTTCCGGCGTGTCTGCTTTTGCACCGACACCCGGGCGGCCAGCTCACAACACTTTCCGTCCTGAGACAACCGGCGTGTCGAATTTCGCATCGACACCCGGGCGCCCAGCTCACAGCGTTCGCTTTCTTGAGACTCACGGCGTGTCTGCTTTTGCACCGACACCCGGGCGGCCAGCTCACAACAATCTCGGTCATGAGACTCCCGGCGCGTCTGCCTTTGCACTGATCCCCGGGCGAACAGCATCCACTGTTCCCGGTCGTAAGCTGCCCGAAGCAGCTGAATTTCAGTTGAACCCTATTGTGATTCCTTTTCAGCCAAAGGTCGGCCCGTCAGATTCCGGCCCGATCCCCAGCGTCAGAGCCGCTTTGAAGTTCTTAACACCAAGGATGGTCGCTCTGGATAGCCGGGTGTTAATGAACTCGCTCCAGCCGATGGGGGTAGGAACAACCTCTCTGAATGAGCAACCGACAGTGCTCATTCCAGCTGTGAGTAGAACCAAAGCTACACCCTATTGGAAAATCTTGATGATGGAAAGATGATGGAAAAAGCCTCATACAAGCGTAACCGTAAATGGGACATCCTATACCAGCGAAAAAGCGGACCCAGTACAGTGGATTAAAGCGGAACGATACAAGTAGGCGGAACCATACAAGCGTGTCGTAATATGGGACATCCTATACTAGCGTAGTGGATCTAGATGGAACCATACAAGCGTGTCGTAATATGGGACATCCTATACCAGCGTAGTGGATCTTGTTGGAACCATGGAGGCGGATGGAACCATACAAGCAGAACGTAATATGGGACATCCTATACCAGCCAAAAAGCGATACCAGCATGTTGGAGCCATATGGCTCCAACATGCTGGTATCGCCTTTTCACTGTTATACAGGGCGATTTTTTAAGCTTTACATATTTGTTTAGAAAGGCTGTGAAGGCTACATTAATGCGGTTTGTGCAGGTGAGTTATACGTCCAGGGGTACGTAGTATAGGGGCCTAATCGTAACAATTAGTCGGATAATTAAAAAAAAAATTTAATTACTTTTTAATTAGTGAAAATGAACATATGGTTTCAATTAGAAATTTGCCGAGTCATTGAAAACGACTAAATAAACTCTTTTTAGAAGGATATAATTCAGGGGTACCAGTTTACGCATTCTGTAAAAACGCTTTATTTGTATCAGTTTCTAGGTTTCGGTTTCTTATCAGAGCGCATCTCTGCACCTACGGTCCTGTTCCCCAGGGGTTTAGTCGCGCAACACACGTGCGCCCTGCTTCCCTCCATTCTACGAGGGAGGCGAGGAGGTGGCTTCGCATTGCAGCCACTAATCAGCAGTATCGCAGGTGCAAAGATGCGCTCTAATAAAAAACCAAAATCTGGAAATGCGTCCAAATTAAGCCTTTTTTTAGAATGCCGTAAAATGCTGCTCCCGTCTTATATATTCATGAAAAGGGTTGATTTATTGTTTTTTGACGATGCTTAGCAACTTTGTAATTGGAATTATGGGCCTATTTTCACTAATTAAACATTTAACGAACATAATATACTTAAAGGGAAGCTAGAGTGGTTTTGTATTTGAGGAAACACATTAAACTCTTCTTCATTTGACCTCCAGAATCTCAAATATCAAAATTATTTGGTAATTTGGTGAACCGAGGCTGCATAGAATAATTTTTAAAGTATCACTGGAGGCACTCTTTCCGGAGAGCGACATCACAAAAGGAGCTTTCGAAATTTCTGCTCATGCATCTTCAGCGCTAATCAAAGCTATGCATGCACACACTATTTTTAAAAAGGGGGAAAAAAGACTTCACAACTGGTGCCAGTACGGGAGAGTACACCTAGAAAGCTTTCAATTTCAACCTTCGAAAAAACGCATACCCAACAAGATTCGTAAACAATATCTACAAGAAACTTCGCCACCCATCGGCAGCCGAGAAAACCCATCCCTCCAGCCGCATGTGCGTCCCGTACCTCAGAGGCACGAGCGAAGTTCTCACCCGTGCTCTCAGACCATACGGCATAGCAGTGACACACAAGCCCGTCTCGACCATTGGCCATCATCTTCCTCTTCCAAAAGATCGTCATCCAAAAGAAAAAGCCCAAGGCCTTGTTTATCGCATTCCTTGCGCCGACTGCAACGCCTCATATGTCGGAGAAACCAAGAACTTCACCGAACGTCTTCGCAGACACAAATATGATGTCAAAAAGAAGGACGTGCAAGGAAACGCTCTAGCGGAACATGCAGAAAAGAGCAACCACGTCATCGACTTCGACGGCAGTTCCGTCCTAGACACCGAAAGAAACTGGAAAAAACGACTCTACTTAGAGTCCTGGCCTATTCAGCATACCAAGAACAACCTGAACCGGTCGATCGGTACCCTCCCAAGCAGCTATATTCACGGACTTCGAGGAGTCACAAAGAGAAGAAGACGATTCTAACGGCAGCGACAAGGAGAAGAAGAGAAAGACGAACACCCAGCCAAATAAGTCACCCGTGAACAAGCGCCCGAGCAGGCTGCGAAACGTCGGGCAATTTAAACCAGTTGGTTAGAGTACGTTCAGTTTTCTTTTCTTTTCTTCCGACATAACCCAAAATAAAAATTAAAGTTACCGTATTTACTTGAATATATGTCGACCTTTTTTTTTTCGGAAATCGTGATTAAGGAATTTCGACCTACATTCGCGACCCTACCGGGAGCATGGAGCTATCGAGTCACCGAGCCGGCGTTGCCGTAGAGCCGCGCCGCTTCTCGTTTCAAAAACAGCAGCAGCCGGCGGCCCGTCCGCCGCACGCAAGCATCCCTCGGGCGTCGGGTTTCGCAATCGCGCCTGTAGCGTTCCCCTCGCTGGGCAACGGGGAAGGGGTTGGGAGAGGAACGCGATGCGCCACGCACTTTGCCCTCCATCCTCGCAAACGCGCGCACACAAAAAATAAAAAAAGGAAAAAAAGGAGGTTACTTTTGTTTGTTGCTTAAGGCGGCTCGACTTGCGGCGTTGCTTGCGTCTTTTTATTTTGTCTTTCGTCGCTTTGCCCGTCTCCACCTTCTTTCGTTTCTTTTTGTGGTCATTTTACAACGGTGTGAGTGAGGTATTGTTACGAATTTGCGAGGATGTCTATCAAGCTGACGAAGCTTTGGACGACGATGACATGTCCAGAAGTTCTGACGGTGATTAAGTTTTTGGCATCGCCCCGTGATTTAGCTGCGAGTGCTGTAAATAAAGGTTTGTTTATTTATTTCTTTTGCCCAACCTTTCCCCTGTTCTTAAAAATAAAAAAGGTCGACCTATACTTGAATTATTTTTTTTATTATTCTCGGTGGGTTCAATAAATACGGGTCGACCTATTTTCGTGGTCTACCTATTTTCGAGTAAATACGGTACGTCCCACGAAACTCCAAATAAAAATTAAGGTTACGTCCGGCGTATCTTTACCCCCAAGGTTTCAAGTTACGTCCGACATAACCCAATGTGAAAAGTTAAGTCCACTCGAGATAAAAAATAAAGTTACCCCCACCCGCTGCCCGTTTCGACCTGGATGAGTTTCGTACCGGCGTAGGTCGTGGTACCGGCACGCGTTCGTGTAATTATTATTACTACACGTGTTCGTGTAATTACACACGAGCAACACAATTTTTCTAGATCACGGCACATATAGGGGCTTTAGACAAGACGATGGGCCCTCAATCTGTCCTACAAATCAACACGGTCCAACACTGATGTCTCAGGCTCGCAGCATGCGTGCTGATAATTTAACATCGTACATCGTTTTCAAACATGGATCCTCGTTCATCGGCTCGATTTACATTTTCGGTAAATGACAAATCGTGATGAAGCACAATTATTCTAGCTCAAAATTGTCACGAACACTTGGCACGCATGCTCACACTGAAGCCCAACTAACTTAATTTAAAAGTAGAACAGAAAGGGGACGAGATTCGCTTACCGCTTCACGGAGAGACAGACACCTTCGGATCCTAGGCCTACCGGACGAACTTCGAAGTCGTCGACGGTCCGGGGATCGGACGAGGAAAGCGGGCCGCGCTGCTCTGACCCAGGCTGACCACACCTGGGTGAACTATGAGAGGCGTCGTCGAGTTGAGAACCAGAGTCGCAGTAGAAACGGATCGCAAAACATCTGTTCCGTACAACGTACAGCGAGCCGACGTCCCCCACGCAGCTGCGCCTCCGCCATCTTCTCCGCGACGACGACACGACGAGAAGCCGACCAGCGGAAGCGGAAGTCACTGGGCGGCCGCTTTACGTTTCGCTTTTAGCCGACGCCGGCTTCGGTTGCAGAATCGTGGGTTGTCAGGGTTGTAGCTGGTTGCGATGGTTGCGACGAGAGGAGCCACGAAAAGACGCCGAGTTGGCCGTGTACGAGTCACGGTACGAGCAACGGGCCGTTTGCCGCTGTCGACCGGTGACGCGGTATCCTCGGCTTGGTGTCACGATCGGTTTGTTGCCGTGCGCGTTGGCTTTGCTATGCGGTACGGCTGGTGCGGCAGTCGAATACTTGTGGTACACATTATTCGAGACAGTCGCCCCAAGACGTCGCCGTGAAGCGTTGACCGAGGAATTCGTGTGAGCTCAACGTCGGTCTATGTTCCGTTTCGACATGTATGGTATGTTGGAACGTTTAAGTGGTTCGTAATAAGCCATATCCCTGGCAGGAGGAGATCGAAGACGAGGAAATGGGCCAGAGACATCTTGAAACGGGGCTCGTGGCAAGGAGCTGGCGACCGGGGAGCGCGTGACCGGGGCACGCGCGGCCGGGGGGCTCGTGACAAGGAGCTGGCGGCCGGGGAGGGCGTGGCCGGGGCGCGCGGCCGGGGAGCTTGTGCGTCGAATCAACCTTGGAACGGATGGAACGCCACGTCAGATCGCATCGCCCGCAGCTTGTAGATAATGTAAATAAAAGTTTGCTTGAACGTAACCATCGAAGACTACCAGAGGTTCCTACATGGTATATGTAACGATACCGCTGGTAAATGATGGATGTTTGTTGGAAGATGGCGGTCACCTTTCTGCATGTATGACTTGGTTATACCGGTGGTCTCGAGGTATAAGCGTTGTGTTGGAAAGATATCGGTCGCCTACGTCATCGGACGCAAAATCATACCAGCCGCACCTAATCATATCGGCAAGCAAACTGGCTGCCAGTATAGACAGACGCGGAGCGATAGCGGTGCCGGTATCTCCAGTTATGCAGAACGCCAAACCAAACTTGCTGCGTCCACAATAACAAGGAATTATGTTGGCGTCATACCAGAACTGTACAAGCCGCAGGTATGTTTCTTGTACGTTTTTCCAATAGGGCACCCAAGTCTCTTAAACCTCGTGTGTCTGTGAATGTTCTAGGTACCCCAGTGGCCGCTCTTTTAGATGCTGGTGCAAACCTGTCGCTTACTGGGGATGCTGTAATTGCGGAATGTAACAAGAAAAGTATACATCTCCTGTCAGCAAACGTGAAATTGCAAGTAGCATCGGGGTCCGTACTGACTGCTGCCGGCGCAGTCAGGTTAAAAATTTCCTTTCATGGCAGAAAACGAAGACAACGGTTGGAGTACCTCCCTGAACTGTTAGTGCCCATGATCTTTGGTAGAGATTTTATTGCAGCGGAGCGGGTTTTCCTAAAGTTCGCCCAAGTTGGATATTGGTTGGGAGGCGAAACGAAATTAACGCCGTCTACAAGACTGCAGGATTGTATTCGCGGCCAAGCGTTCCCGTTAAACTTTGCCGGGCAGATGTCTTTACTTCCAGACAGCGTGCTCAAGGCCGTGCAACACTGTTCCGGTGAAGACAACCAGAAGCAGCTCCAGCACCTGCTGCAACCCTTCTCGCCGATGTTCACGGAAAGACCTGGGAAAACCGATATCCTACGGCACCGCATCGAAACCAAGGATGCACCCCCGCTGAAGTGCAATCCGAGACCCATAAGTGCTCACAAGCGCGAACCTCTTAATCTGGCGCTATCACAAATGATCGACAAAGCCGCAGTACGTCAGTTAGAAAGCCCATGGGCTTCCCCGGTGGTCCTTGCTCCAAAGAAGGTCGGCACAGCAAGGCTTTGTGTTGATTACAGGTGCCTAAATGAAGTGTCATTCAGAGACAGTTACCCGTTTCCCAGTATTTCCTCAGTAATTTGTGCCCTTGGAAACGCGACTGTTTTCACAACCCTCGATTGCAGCCGCAAATTTCTGCAAATAAAAGTTAATCCAGCTGATGTAAAGAAGACCGCATTCAATTGCCACAGGGGGTTGTTCGAATTCAATCGCCTTCCCATTGGTTTGTCCAACTCTCCCGCCTGCTTTCAATGCCTAATGGACGTTGTCCTCGGTGACGCGAAGTACGAGTTTGCGATGGCGTACATGGATGACATAGTGGTGTTTCACAAACATTCGAGGAGCATCTCGTGCACCTTAACATCATACTTGAACGAATGCGTCAGGCCGGCCTTACGATTCATCCAGAGAAAGTCCAGTTGGCACCGCCTTTAGTCAATCTTCTCGGATTTGTTGTTGATAAAGGAATGCTGCGCCCGAATGAAGGTAAGCTGCGCGCAATAACGGAGTACCCAAACCCTCGTGACGTCAAAAGCCTACAGAGATATCTCGGGACGATTGCGTTTTATAGCGATTTCACTTCGCAATGCGCTGAGATAACGGAACCTCTGAACCAATTCCTTCGCAAAAAAATTAAATGGTGCTGGGGGAAACAGCAGCAAACCGCATTTTTGTGTCTTTTAAGGGCTGTGACTGAAAACGCGTCTCTAAATTTGCCCGACATGAATCGTCCGTTCATCTTGCAGACCGACGCGAGCGATTACGGACTAGGAGCAGTTCTTCTGCAGGAACATGACAGCGTTCTTCGTCTCGTAGCTTTCGCCAGTCATACGCTAGCTGGAGTGGAGCGAAACTACTCAAGAACCGAAAAAGAGTGTCTGGCAAATACTTTCGCGCTTAAGAAGTTTGACATGTACCTGGACGGCGCTTCGTTTTGCATTCAAACTGACCACATGGCTCTCTCGTGGCTCAAAGAGTTTTCAAAACCATGCAGGACGACTCGCTCGATGGGCCCTTTCGCTCCAGCGCTACAAATTCCCAAATACACAATCGAGTACAAGCGTGGAGTGGCTAACCACGTCGCAGATGCGTTGTCCCGTGCTTCGATTCTCGGGTAGGAAATGCAGGTGGATCCCGACTTGGTGACACTGGCCAATGCGACGCCCATCACACCAGATTCGCGGTTGGGATTGCCACAGCAGTGGCAGCAAAACTTACGAAAAATTATCCCAAATTGCAACGTGGCCAGGCATGAGGCAGGATGTAATGAGGTACACACGTAGCTGCCCGGTTTGTCAGAAGGCGAAGCCCCGAGGTGGCCAACCACCAGGTTTAATGCAGTCGGTCGAAAACAAGTAACCCTGAGATTGTGTTGCCTGCGACGTTGTCGGTCCCTTTCCCCATAGTCCACGCGGCAATCAATATTTACTAGTAGTGACCGACCATTTCACGAAGTGGGTCGAAGATTTTCCTTAGCGCAAACTGGACTCTAGGAAAATTTGGGACTGTCTTCTCGAGACGTTCGCGCGCATTGGCTTTGCCGCAACGCTTATTACAGTACAACGCTTCTTATTTTGTTAGCGAGGTGCTCCTGGATGCGTGTAAGCGCTAGGCATAAGGCAACAAACGGACTTCGCCGTACCAACTGCAGGCAAATATCACGGAAAGAGTGAACCGTAATCAGAATGCAGATGCTTGTAGCGCATGCAGAGTGACACAAAGACTGGGACGCGAAATTGGTAGAAATGGCACTCGCTACCCGCACAACAATCAACCTGTCCACGGTTTCTGGACAGGTCGTAGTTAACCTGTTCACGGGTTATGGACAGGTTAACTACGGTTCAACTAATTTTTTGGAAAGAGCTCATGTTTCCCCTGGGAAACGGCCTTCTTTGCACAGATCCTGCAAGCATGCAGCGCACTGCCAAGCAGTTCGCAGAAGATCTCCGGAAGCGTTTCACGGAGAACCTGCGTGATGCTCGAGAGAGCCTCGACGTCTCGAGACTGCAGCAGGCAAACCAGTAACACAAGGGGGGGCGAAATCTGCAGTTCAAGGTAGGAGATCTCGAACTGAGGCGAACTCTACCGCTGAGTGATGCTGCAAGATGCTTCTCGGCCTCTTTAGCAAAGAGGTGCGATGGCCCCTACCGTGTCAGTAGTGAGCTCTCCAACCTGTCTTATGAGCTGCTGCATTGCGAATCTGGTGAAGTGTGCGGGTCTATTCATGTTGCCGACCTAAAAGCTTTCTATGAACCCGAGGAGGCAGATGTGTCGCAGGTTCCAGATGGCGACTATCTGGACCACCTCTCAGAAGATTCCACACCGTCTCTGCCGCGGTACAACTTGAAACGGCGGTGAAGACGACCGGAAGTAGCACGAGCTCCAAGTGCATTATGTTCATACCTCATCAGTTTTTTGGGGAGAGAGGAGAAAGTAGCCACGCTCCCATATGCACAGTGGGGCAGGCATCTTTCGTGTTCACCGTGGGGGAGGCATCTTTGGAACTTCGAATGTCCGGTCGGGTGTGCTAATTACTCCACCACTCCACCTTGGCTTCCTGGCGTTTCCTATCTCTCTTAATAATGCCCAATAAACGAAATGTATCCAATTAGAGGTGTCCTGCAAGCACCTCTGATGGGAAGCCCGTGATATATTTAAAAACGTGGCTCGTGATTCTCGCAGATGATGATGATACCGAGTTTCTAAAGCTCACAAACAAGAATACTGGATGTACACGTGACGAAACAAACAGTGTAATTATTTCTGGAGCACAACGAGCATACACCACACGTCAGAAAGTGTCGTACCGCGTTTCACGCGGCGACGTGTGCTTCCAGAACACCTCTGATTGGATAAATTTCGTTAACTGTGCATTACTAAGACAGATATTAAACGCCAGAAAGGCAAGGTGGAGGGGTAAAGTGGTCAGCGCACCCGACCGGGCATTGGGATGCCCACAGTTTAAATCTTGGCTCTGTCGTTTACTTCGGCATTCGCGGGATTGGTAAGACATTGATTTGTTTGATCAAGTACGGTTCAATCATCACCACAGTTTCGATTATTTGCTCTTCGGAGACCGCCATACGATGATTAAAAATGCCCGTGATATATTCAAGAACGTGGCGGTAGATTCTCGTGAATGATGATGATACCTTGTTTCTAAAGCTCACAAACAGGAATACTAAATGTACACGTGACTAGACAAACAGTGTAAGTATATCTGAAGCGCTACGAGCATGAATCAAATGCCAAAAAGCATCGTGCCGCGTTCCACGCGGCGACGTGTGCTTCCAGAGCACCTCTTATTGAATACATTTTGTTTACTGTGCATTAATAAGACAGATAAAAAACGCCAGAAAACCAAGGTGGAGTGATGTTGTGGTTACCACTACAAAGCGGACATTGGGAAGTCCAGAGTTCAAATCCTGGCTCCGCCGTTTATTTTGACTTTCGGGAGTTTCGTAAGACATTGATTCATTTACTATGGATTGTGAAACGAAGGCATGTCCTAGATAGTATCAAAGACTTGAAGTATCATGCTAATGGGAGTCCGAAATCATGGTTTCGTTGTGTTGTATGGTGTGAGCCCCGGCAGTCTGTTGTTAATCCATGTGGCGAAGCTTTATCACCTAAGACGGAGGAAGTTTTAGCTAAGGGACCGAAGTGTTGTCTAAATTTGAAGCCTTCGAGGATTTACGTGTTGTCTTCTATTCATAGAGTAGCCAGGATGGTTAACCCAGAAGAAAAGGTCGCTTTCATAGATCATGCAATCAGTAGGATGGAAAAAGTAATGGATGTAACGTACCCAAAGGACAAAATAAATTTCAGAGAAGTCAATGCAGTTAAGGGGGAGTTGCAAACGAAGTCCTTAAAGTTGGTAGAAACAGATAAGTCCGGACGGTTTGCAGTCTTACCTATGCAAGTATTCAAGAAAAAAACAGAAACGGCAATGGATACATTGTTTTCGGAATGGGTAGGGAACATTGGAAAGTTGAAGAGAAACATTTGTGCAGTACTGAATGAGGATGAATTGAAGGATGTAGCAAAAAATATCACAAGTTCAATGAATTCAACATTGGGCATCATGTTTTTCCTAAAAGACCATAAGCCTGAAATGCCCCTTCGTGCGGTTATCAATGAGAGTGGGACATGGCAGAAAGTGGTATCAAAGTTTCTACAAAAGGGGTTGGGTTATGCATGCTTAGAAAATTCATTATCACTTAGAAATTCAAATGAATTGATTGTTAGTTTCGAGACTCATCATGGGAGGCGTTGTTCAGTGTTATCGATGGACATTAAGGACTTGTATTATTTCCTAGAAAATACCCGGTTAATGCAGAGAGTGAGGGAGGCATTGGAGCTGAATCTCGTTAAGTTCCAGTCGGGCTCAGGTATATCGGTAGAAAGTTTCTTAACAATTTTGGAGTTTTATCTGAAGTCAACGGTAGTGGAGTACGAAGGAAGAAAGTATATACAAAAAGAAGGTGTGTGTATAGGGTCATCAGTCGCACCGATTTTAGCAGAAGTTTACTTAAACTCTTTGGATCGTGCAGTGCACGATAATCTACAGGGATTGCCCCCGGGCACGGCAATAGTGAGAAGATATGTCGATGACACCTTAATATGCACGTTTACGGAAGGTCTAAGAGAAACCATAGAAGGTGTGATAAGGTCAACGGCTCCAGAATTTAAGTTTACAGTGGAAACACCGGAAGATGATGTTCTGCAAATTCTCGATTTACGTATTCACGTCAATCGAGGGTTATGTTGGGAATATGGTAAGGAAAACTCGAAACCGGTTTTGCTAAGAATGAGTTGTCATTCGAAGACCGTAAAGGCGGGGATTGTAAAGTCTTTGGTCAGGAACGCGTTAGAAAGGTCATGTGTCCATCATATCACTGAATCAGTAGAAAGACAGTGGAAAAGGTTGCTTAGTGTAGGTTATGATGACAGTTTTATAAAACGGCAATTAGAATTGTTTATTAAAGGCAGCAGAGCAACCGAAGAGAAATCGAGGAACCGCTTTGCTGTATTTCCATATTATCATGACATCTCTCACAACCTGAAGGCATGTGCGAGGCAGTTTGGAGCAGACACGGTCTTTAGTTCAGATTTTAGATTAAGCAAACTGACGCCATTTCAAACAGGTGTGACTAAGTGCAAAAAGGCTCATCGGGAAAAGTCGGTATGTTGCGAGACTGGTGTTGTATATGAGATACCATTGGAGTGTGGATTTAAGTATGTAGGACAGACGTCACGCTGCATAAATGATAGATTAAACGAACATAAAATAAATGTAAAGAACAATGCACAAAACTCGGAAATAGCAAAGCATATTCATGAATGTAACAACTGCACAGCGCTCTGGTCGGAGACTGAAATAATACACAAAGAGAGGAACGATGTAAAGAGAGTAGTAAGGGAGACAGTGCGGATAAAGTCTCTAGGCAACTGCATAAGTCAGGCTTCACTTCAGTTTGGAAGCAATTCAAAAGGCTTTCTGAAAATGTATTTTTTTTATAAGGTTGTTTGAAGTGCGACCTGCTTGTGATTTTTACTTTATGTGGTTCTTACGTGTATTGGCCCTACTACCGTTTCAGTGTGTGCGTTTTTTTTGTGGAGAGGGCGAGTTATGATTCAGAGGTATGCACTGTGTCTGGAATAGTAGGAAAAGAGATCCTTTTGTTCAAGTTTGAAGGTCAATAGATGTTGCCTTATCGCGTCGACCTGTTAAGTTTGTCAACGTTCTTGCATTGTGTGGTGAAGACTGTGGCGTTTGAACTGTATAGACTTCGTCCTTTTTTGTTTTGTGTTGGTGGAAATGACCTTGAGATTGAGCCTATATAAGGAGGTGGACTAAATAAACCAGTTAGCTGAGTTTGAGACGTCGTCCTGTCTATTTTCTGTCCCTTCTACGTTTTGATGCTTCTTATCTACCCCAGTCTCAGGTTAAATCAACATGGTTACGGTTCAATCATGATAATATTTTCGTTTATTTCCTCTTAGGGGACCGCCGAGCGATGATGAAAGTTGCCTGTGATATATATATATATGTATATACACAGAGAGAGAGAGAGAGAGAGACAGAGATAAACGTAGCGCAGGATGCCGAAGAGTGTGTACGGCAGGAAAACGTACTTGAGACGGTTTTTTGGAGCGGTATAACATATTATTACTAAAGTTCGTCGACGTTTCGGCCTGAGAAAGTCCGTTTTAAAGACTGGTTGCATGAGACGAAATATTGACACACCTTGTGTAATGTCGTCTCGTCTCATGTAACCAGTCTTGAAAAAGCTATCTTCGAGGTAGGTTTACTCTTTTATACACTTTTCATCGTCCTACAAAATAGTCTTATCCATATATATATATATATATATATATATATATATATATATATATATATATGCTTCCAAAAATACATAAAGCGGGGAACCCGGGGCGCCCCATCATATCTGGCACGGGTACACTAACTGAACCTATCTCAAGTTTCATAGACCGCCTTATTAGTGGAATTCCACCGACATTTGATTCTTTTGTAAAGGACACTAACCATTTTCTCTCCCAAATCTCAACGGTTGTAGTTCCAATTGGCTCTTTCCTGGTAACATTAGACGTATCTTCACTTTACACAAATATCCCCCATGACGACGGAATTGCCTCGCTGATTGATGCGTACGAGAGCGTAAGGCGCCAAGACCTCCCCGACTGTGGCACTCTGGCAACACTTGCCCGCCTTGTATTGGAACTAAACAGCTTTGAATTTAACGACAACTTTTTCCTGCAAGTCAGCGGAACCGCAATGGGCACTAGAATGGCTCCCAACTACGCAAACATCTTTATGAATAGACTAGAAAAAACATTTTTGTCGGACAGACCTCTGCGACCCCTCTTTTACAGACGATACATTGACGACATTTTTCTAATATGGGAACACACGGAGGACCAGCTTTTGGAGTTTATCAGGGACTTTAATTCGGCACACCCCGATATTAAATTTACGCATACGTACTCCCAAGCCGAAGTTAACTTTCTTGACGTCACGGTTCTAGTGGTGGGAGAGAGTTTAAAAACAAAACTCTACAGGAAACCTACAGACAGCTTGAAATATTTGCATTACAACAGCTGCCACCCCCGCCACTGTAAAACTAGTATTCCGTATGGTCAGGCGCACAGATTCCGACGGATATGCTCGGACGAGGGTGACTTTAACACCAATGCAGCCCACCTTCGGAGCGCCCTCATCGAGCAAAATTATCCACCACCCGTCGTTGACAGCGCAATCGAGAGAGCCAGGGCACTAGACCGCGATAAACTGCTAACTGGCACGCCACCGGACCGAAAGGAGAATCGTAAAAATAACTTAGTTTTAACATATTCAAACAACACGCCTAACATTAACAACATTCTAAAAAGACATTTTAATATTATCCAACAAAGCGAAAGGCTGAGAAATATAATTCCTTCCCCACCACGCGCTGTATTCAGACGTCCTAGAAACCTAAAAGATATGATTGTGAGGGCCAGGACCACCCCGGTGGAGAACATTGGGAGCCGACCATGCTTGAGTCCGCGGTGTGAGGTTTGCCCACATGTCTCCCCCACCCTGACAGCTAGGAGCACGGGATCAAACTTCACCTTCCGAATTCGGGGTGACCTACACTGCTCTACCGCCAACGTTGTATATTTACTGGAGTGTGGGGAATGTCACATGCAGTACGCGGGCCAAACAAAATCTCCATTCCGGATAAGGTTCAATAATCATAGATCTGACACTGAAAAAAAGCCCACTCTGCCACTCTCAAAACACATGAAACTAAAAGACCACTCATTTGAGAAGTTAACTGTCACATTTTTAGAATCCGGATTTGGTTCACATCGCGAGCGGGAACAGAAGGAATCATTCCTAATTCGTGAGTTCAACACACTGCGAAGAGGGATTAACGAAGATCCCGGGATACTAACACCACTTCAAGTCATTGACGTCTAAATCTAAAAGCGAACACAAGAATTAAATTGGAGTCACATTTACAGTTAAGAGTCGACGAGCAATTCCCACATTCCCACATTTCCAACAGAAATTCCCCAGTAACTTTTTTGGCGCGGTTGTTGCATCCCACCCCCGCCATTTTACGATTGTTTGTTCCATTGCTGGTTTGTTTGATTCCTGTTTATACCGCCTTCAAAACCATTTTTTTTTTTTTAAAGTCGCGGGATTTTTGTTTTTTTTGTGTGGGGAATGTGTCCTTCCCGTGTCTCTTCCGCCGCCCCGACCGCGGAGCGCCCCGGGGGTTAGGGGTCAGGCCGCCTTCGTCGGAGGCGACGCTGGTTTTGCCTCTCGGCTAATTGGATACGTGAACCAACCTCGTTTAGTGATAACGTCGATAGCGTCGTTGGGGCTCGTTCTCTTGCGGCGTCCCGACTCCCTTGGCTCGTTTCGTTCTTGTGGATGCCCCGTCGTCATTCCGTATATCGTTGTCATCCCGGGTTTCGGCACCAAAATGTTAGAACTCCGCCGCGAGGAACGAGCCGTACGCCATGATTCGACAAAACCAAAACAGAAGATGACGATGTTTATTGGGATTACGTAATGTGCGATGGCTGTACAAGAAAAACGAAAATTGAGTTTCTTCATATATATATATATATACGGGGGGCGGGGTGGATTCACGTATTATGCATAGAAACGTCCGCGCGACCAGGCACACGACCGTTTGGTTCTATTAGTTCCAAAAGACAGAATACTTGTTCCAAAGTAATCTCGAAATCAAATAAATAAATACTTGCATAATTTTTAAGTGCGTCTGTGTTACCGAGTCATTCGTGAGAATTCGTACATCAGGCAAAATCAAAACCTTGAGACAATAGGAATATTAATTTAATTCTCCGTGCCTCAGGGATACGTTTCTGTTGTTTCCTACTGCCCGTGTCGCACTAGAGCGACAGACAGAAACAAAAGACAGCGACAAGCCTCAAACCCATGCAGCATGCTCGCGATGGTACCTTTGGCAGGCGTTTAGTCGTTCAGTGCTCGTGAAGTAAACACGAATGACGGCAAGCCTGCCAATGATACCCTCGCGTGCATGATGCTCGTGTTTGAGCATAGCCTCCTTATTCTAACGCAGCCTCTCAAATCGCAAAAGACTGGTTTGAAGCTTGTCGCTGTCGTTTGTTTCTATCCGTCGCTCTAGTGGGACACGGGCATAACCATCTCGCCCCCATACTTCTGGTTCTTGCAATTCTCAATACGCACAATTTTCGCGAGGCGGATCGCGAGGCATTAAATTCCACATAATTTATATGTTCCTTCGTTCGACAAATCAGCTAATAAATCGCTAAAACAGAGCAATATTGTTATCAGTAACTATGATGCAGATTGATCACACGCTGAAATCAAGCAAAACCTAGACGGTGAGACCGCTAACCTCTGACAGACCTCAACTATGGAAACTTTGCTCTGATGACGTCGACAGGTCACGCCTTATGGTTCACCCTTTAGGGCATTGATGCCGGGCACACCGTAAGCACTATGATGCTTTCGCTGCCCGAAGATTTTGTTTTTCTGCACACAATGACGTACCTGGCATACAAAACGCGCTCGCTCTTCACAAAATAGCAAAGGTTTCCAGCTCTTAATAAAATATATGCCCCCCCTTCCGAAAACGCATAATCATCTCCTTAGTCATTGGTTTTCACTTGGTTTCCATTCGTTTTTGTGGTTAGATAAAGGTGCGCCTGTTTCCGTACGTCCTTTAGCTGACCAACGTCTGAGATCGGGCTATATTCGTGACTCTAGCATTTGTTGGGACCAAGAAATTATCCATAGGAGGATAAAGCAAGGCGATGTGAAGACAGGAACCGAAGGACGTCTCCAGGCACTATTATCAGGAGGCGGTAAGGTGTCTCACGATGAATTATGTTTAATACATATCTACCAATGTAATTACATCGTCCGAGACCATACTTTCGCAGTGGCTCGCTGCTCCTTTTAAAGGGGTCACAATGCCCTACCTTTATAAATGAAAGTCCATGTTGTAATGTTCGCAGCTTATGGTAGCGAAACGTTCGCTTCTACAGTCCGAACCTGGCCCCGACCCCTCCCTCGCAAACACGCCTAGCGTAGACAGGCTGACGTCCCTGACCCATTGGCGCCTTGTCACTCTTGTACTCGCCATTGGCGCAGTCGAGTCTGGGCTGATGAATAGAAGGCTTTCGAAGGCGAAAGATATTCCTGCTGATCCCTCAAACGTTCTCCGCTGTAAGAGCTTTAACTCGAGGGCTCTGGCGGCGGGAAGAAGCCGGCTTAACCTTTTTGTTCAGGTGTATTCGCGGTGCCAACACGGCGACGGGCGATATCGCGACACTCGGATGGTACGTTTACACCTAAGAAGAAATCCGCTGCCGCGGGAGCGGATTCGATCCCGGCGGCGGCGGCGGCGAGCGGGTTGTGTTTACATCTATTTCCTTCGAGCGGCGGCGGCGGCGGCGCCGGTCGCGGCAGCTGTTCCCGTAACATCCCGTTAAATATGACGTGAAGGCGCGAGAGTTCCCACCTCGACTGTCTCTCCCGGGCGTTGTTGCTCCCGGAAGAATATGTACACGTGACGTAGGCAGTGTCGCGCGTCGCAAGAATGTCGTTTCCAGTCAGCGAAACGCCTCGTTCGGCGGCAGAAATAAATCCTGCGTTTTCCGCCCAGCGTTTCGCCCCTGCGGCAAAAGCTGGGCGGATTCGCTAGCGGATCCGCAAGTGTAAACGTACCATAAAGCAGGTTTCACATGCAGCGATTTCCGCGGCCGAAATCGCTCCCGCTAGAGGCGCGGCGGCACGGATCGCGAGGTTCCATTTCACATGAGCGTTTCCTGCCGTTGCGACAGAAACTGTTGCTTGGAGCAAGCAGATGCGCACAGTCGGTTACAGCGGATTCTAACAATAATTTTAATGACTTAGCTTTACGTTTCCCCTTTATTTTCACCTTATTAAAACAAAACAAAGCGTTTAAAATACTTAATAAACCTTAATCTTATTTTTTATGTTTTTCTTTAACTTAGTTGTCATGAGGATGAAACCTCGGATCATCCTTGGCAGCGTCGCGGGCAGCGCTTTCCTCGGTTTTAAAGACTCCAACTGATATGGCTGACTCGAACCTCCTCCACGGCGTCGGAGTAGTAGGTATTTCTGAAATGGGGTATGGTCACTGCTCATGATCCGGAGTATGTCCATCTACTGTCTGGATTATGATCGGGAGTATGTCCAAATAACTTAGGAACAATGGAACCTCTGGTTTCATTGCTCCTAAGTTCTTTGAGCTGCGCGTACCAAAAGAACCCGGCGTTTCGACACTTCACTTATAGGCAGTTCTTTGAACTGGGCGCTGTACATTTTGTCTTACTTGGAGTGACGATCTGTGTTGGAAAAGACACGTCATTGTCGTACAGTTCTTTTTTTTCTCACTAGCGCTCGCACCAGCCGCTTCCAATTAGCGTCTCTTGCGCTCGCTACAGTTGGTACTCAGGCCAGGGAAGTAAAAAAGAGTCGCGTAGTTCATTGAGAAAACAAATACCAAGGAAGGGGACAGCAATCCTCCTCCTCCAATATCTCCTGAACAGTTCCGACGTGACTGCTGAAGCAAAGAAGCTCGACCCACCGGAAAAAAAGGAACCGCAAACCAGTCGCTCGCATGCTTTCTTACTTGTCGTCTGCTTCAATATTGTAAAAACGCCGCCGTCCTATGCGCCAGCTTTCCCGCAGTGTTTCTCCTTCTGTCACGTGATTTCCCGCCGCACAGTCAGTGGCCAGCTGGGAAGCTGCCGCTCTGCCACGGCGAAAAACTTCCAACCTGGTGGAACCGTGCCGCTCAGCCGCTGCGGCAGGCCAGAGCGCCGCGACGGCAGAAGTCGCGCCGCTCTAGCGCCATAATCGCTGCATGTGAAACCCGCTTAAGAAAAAAAGGGTACAGTCTTACACCTCTTGTCACATATAATACAGCCGAAAACTTCAGTTCGACGTACGGTGCACTGACAGTTGAACCAACGGTACCAACTTTTCATGAGTGGCTGGATAGCCCAGATGTAAAACTTATTAAAATAACTAATGTAAGCGTGATTGACTGAAAGAAAAAGTGATCGGTTTTTCATTTGCTTTACTGCAAAACTTTGGTGTTTTTTTTGTAGCCCGTAATACGTACTTTAAATGTTTAATATATTATATCGCACCATTGTCAATCCCATCGTAAATGTTGGTGACGTCAGTTCGACGTCATTGCGCTGTACGTCGGACTGAAGTTTCGGGGTGTATTATATGTGAAAAAGGGTGAAAGGGCACACACTTTTGTTTTAGAGTGCTGTATATAGGGAGTTTTCGTAGATCGTTCCGGCAGTCCTACAACGCTCTCCACAACCAGCTACGATACCTGGAACTCTACAGTAAAGGCCATCGGCGCGCAGGCTCAGTAGCGGCTTCTTTGTTGCGGAGGGCTTAGCGGAGGAGGACCGCAGTCTACGAAAAATCCTATGAGCAGCTCACACGGCTGGTCGCCGACAGTCAATGGGATGACATCCTCCCCCTCCCCCGGCCCGGGTAGTGAGGGAGGGTCGAGGGGAACTACCGTGACCTCCACAATGCGTATAACAACAGCACTTCTTCCGCCACTGAGCTCCTCAACTGTGGAGCTGGCCAACACTTCTGCGCTGACTTCGTGAGTGCCTTGCATTTTTTGGAAAGGGTCCGGTGTAGACCACCAGCTTGGTAATGTAGGCGAGGGCGGGTTTCAAACTTTTTGATGAAGTGAGACCTCAACTCAGATTCCCAAGAAGAAGGCATTAGCGATACAATAATTGCAAGCCACGATCACAGCACCGACACTGTGCCTTGCCAGACC
Source organism: Ixodes persulcatus (assembly GCA_013358835.2). Taxonomy (NCBI): domain Eukaryota; kingdom Metazoa; phylum Arthropoda; class Arachnida; order Ixodida; family Ixodidae; genus Ixodes; species Ixodes persulcatus. Next base: position 96,648 of record JABSTQ010010288.1, read on the forward strand.
AAACGAGATTGTTGACAACCCCACAGCTAATACTTGACATCTTCATCACTCAATATTCAAGCTCACGCTGTCACTTAGCCTCTTATGAGTAAAACATGTCTTTAACCAGACAAATAAAAACAAATGTTACGGTGGCGTGCTTTAAAACAAAGACAGAGTGACAAGATCAAAGTATTAATTTCCAATACAGGAAACAAAATTAAGTTTACAATTTTTTACCATCCAATCATGCAGCTTGTTTACCGCTTAGAAGCTCCGACGCAGACCATCAGCATTTCCGTTCAGTTTTCCTTTGATACCCTATTGAAAAAGACCAATATTAACTCGGCTTTTTGGAAATATTGCATCCAATGAAGTTGATGGAAACCAATAAAAACCTATTGTTATCCGATTTACCCAATACGCACGATGGGAATTCTTATCGGAGCACAATATCTCGATATAATGTGTGGTTATTGGTATACAACAGGATATTGGAGCACAATATTCCGATATAACTTGCGGTTATTGGTATACAACAAGATATTGGAGCACAATACCCCGATATAATGCGCGGTTATTGGGAAAGAATACGACATCTCGTGCATAATGGTGACCGACATGGACATACTGTACGGCCACACGATATATAAATATCGGGCGTCGACCACGGGCCCAAAGGAGAATACAATAGATCGCGTGCATATATCTCAGAACGGATACCGAGTTACCAACATGAATTACGTCGGCATATACCAAGGATTAAGAGGAAAAGTAACACGATATTTAGCGTTCGTGAAGCAGCATGTTCATATCGGTATGCCCACATATACGACATCGCGTGAATGCTATCGTAAAACAGCACGAGTTACCATACGGCGATACGCGAGAAAAAGATATCGGGTGGGGATACACACGGAACAAAAATGTTCTGTGTGGCGAAAACATTAACATTGATCGACAGTGCAAGTATCTACAGGTGTTGGTACGGCATACAGTACACACACCCTCGCGCGCTTGAAATGCTAGACAACCACCAAATCAATTCAGAATAACTAGCTGGAACACCCGCGACCTACCTTTCAATGAAAAAGCCCAATAACGACGAGCTTATTGGAGTGATCGTTTTCCAAGAAATGTTTATTGTAGTTGTTGTAATGCAAGAAAAGTTGATCGCCGAACGATAAACCCAACGTACCGCGATACAATTCGATGTTGCAACACAACATCGCAATACAAGAAGAAACTATCGGTGTTGGGACCCAAATCGAACGCGATATGCGACAAGGTCAGTTCGCACGATAAAAATGAGGGTGAATAGGTTTGACAGGTCACTGTGCATGTAGTTCTTACGCGCATTTATCGATATTTACCCACCTTTCTGGTAATCCTACGTCGTACACTAAAATTCACGACAACATACGAGCACATTTCACCCACCACTCTTCGTCGCCGATTTCGCGAAATTCACACACTGTATAAAAAAAGACGTGAAAAATACGAGCATTGGGCGTCATCAAACGATACGTTACAGTCTAGTTTTTTAAGATGAGTTTCCATGATTCCATCGTCAACCCGCGCGCGCGCCAGTTTGCCGTTCCGGATGCAGTTCCTCTGTTCGAAGGGCGCGAGCCTGCGCTGTAGCCGAGGCCAAGCCTGGCCAAGCTGCCAAGCAGGCGAGAGAGCCGCCAAGCCGAGAGGCCGAGCTGGCCAAGATGACCGAGCCGCCGAGCAAGCGAACTGCGCAGCGGCCGGGCGTCGGTTGCGTCGGTTGCGTCGGCGCCACAGGCGCGACCGACGGATTATAGTTCGTCGCGGTCTTTGCTCGTGGGCACCAAGCGAACCCAGCACACTTTCAATCGCTTCGAAAGGTACGTATGCACGACTTTATTACTTGCAGCATTGAGTGTTTTGGTGTACACGGACCAAAGTAAACACCGAAGGACAGACAGGAGACATGAAGTTTTGAAATCGCAGCTTATTTGAACGCGTGTCCCCTGTTGAAAGCCTCTATACTCTGTTTCATGCTAAGCGTGCAACGCTGTCAAAGCAACTGGCGCGAGCGCGTGGCTTCATCTATGGTTTAGTTTGCGTGTAGTTTGCGCGAGAACGCGTGCGAATGATCAACAAGATCAAGCCCCGTGCTCGCGCCAGTAGCTTTGACAGCGTTGCACACTAAGTATGAAACAGAGTATCGCTGTGCTCTGTTGCAGGCGTCGTTTCGACTGTGTGTACTCCAATGTAACATCAGTCAGTGTTCACACTCGGCTAGGTTTGCTATCTTGTTATCTCATGTGCGAAATAGACTTAAAAACCGGCGCCGCGTCTCTTTCGGATACTCAGGATCCAGCCCCCTTCCTTCCGGCGTGCTTTCTGCCGCGACCGTTTGAAGCATTGGATTCGCGGGCTCGTTCGAAGAGGCGTTGTTTGAAGCTGAGGAGTCGCCGAAGTGTTACCGGAGTTTCTCTTTAGGAAAGTCACGATCGACGCTCGGCTCTGAGCTCGTACTTTTTTCCTCCCGTTTAGACCATGAGTGCCGACCACTGATCTGTGGTGCCGACTGGCGCCGAACGAAGTTGAGAAACGCTAGCGAGTGAGTCAGATTTTTGTGACGCCGCCCAACTGCTCAAAGCAAATAGTGTAAAAAAAAACGCATTTTTTTCAATCTTTTCGTTGACCATGTTTCACCTCAATCAACGCAAAGCGAATCGCGGCTGTACGTCGGTCGACTCATCACTGTGCTTAGATTGTAGATGACTACAACGAGCCTTTTTTGTGTGATCTTATTCTGATATCGTTATATATTGCTTTTTCATCTTGGCTGCACACTTCTAGACGACCTTTTCTACATATTGCACTCATTGTCGACATGTCGCTGGTGCTTGAGACTAATTGGAAGTCACTGTTTGCTCATTCCTTGGTGCACATATTTCATGTTAAACATCAGGTATCTGAAGGAGGCACCATGAAACCCTGGAATTTGTTCAGAGGTACCTCAACATACTGTATTAGAGTGCTGTTTTGTGTGTTGTAGTTTCGTACAAAACCAAATTGCGCTTTGTCTGTACTATACCCTATAACTGTTCACTACAAATAAAGTTGCAATGAAACATTGGCCACGAGAGGTGACTCGCCCAAGGTGGCCGAAAAATTCCTGGCATAATTTTCTTCATGGGTCATTTTGGACAATGACAAATTTTCTTGTGAATAATGAGTGTTATGCACATATGTTTCTTCTATACTTTTCGTCCAGGTACTTCGGTTAGATAAACCCGAGCAAAGGCAGCAAGACAGTCTCATGGGGTCACACCAAGGATAACGGCATTCCTGCTAGAGTCCCGAGTCTTGTCACCAAACTTCACAAAACATAATGGTACATTCTCTTTCCTTAACTTTTCCCTCTGAAATGTGTTTTTTTTTGTTGTTGTTTTTTGTAAAAATGGAAGTACAACGTTTAAACACCCGAACATTCCTAAGTGGTCTCTGTACCAGACAATAGGGTGTCTTAGGCCCGCTTCAGACAGGGCAACTTTTCCAGCAATTTCGGGGTTGCTGGCGGGTTGTTCCTTAGCTTTCCCTAGATCGACACAAATTGCTGAGATCGGGTGCGGCTCGAAGCGCACGAGCAGCTCGGACAACTCGGAGACGTTTGAAGCGGCAGCAGCCAATCAGGAATGCAATATTTTCACGTGACACCCCTGTGATGGTGATGATGACAACTGAAAACTTGGTTCTGGTTTCAAATGGATCATTGTTGGGAATAAAACTGTTTCAAAAAGATGATTTAGTATTCTCAGCACAATTTAAAGATACAAACACTTTGTTTTGTATATAACTGTGCATCTAAATACTACAAGAAAAATAAAATTTCAATGATGATGATGGCAAGTCGTAGCAATTCGGTTGCTGCGTGTGAACGCGGATGGCCTGTGTTACTGGTGTTGCGACGTCAAGTTGCTGGGCGAAATCGCCCCGTCTGAAGCGGGCCTTAGGAACTAAAATCAAGGGCAGTGGAGCTCTGGGTTCAAGCCCACCTGGAGATGTTCTTTTTTTTTCCTTTTGAGTACATATATATATGTATACTTTTTTAAGTTTTAACATATAGACGCATACTCCACACACTAATTCAAATTCAGAAGCGCTTTTATTCACACTCTGTGCCTCCCTAGTGCTTGCAATAGCTTCTTAGTGAGCTATTGCAAGCTCTGCAAAGGGAGGGGTATCTTCCCACCCTTTGCAGGCTGTAAAGCTGTGGCTTGCACAGCTCTATCAGGTCGCAACTAGCTCACTGGCTCCATCACGAAGCATAGGTGCTGCATGAGTCGCGCCACACCGTAAGGCCATATACGGTCGGGTCACAGCACCTGGAGCCATTCGTCACTGCACTCAGCTATGGTATGGTGGCATGGTCGGGGCATGAAGCAGGGGTACACCTTGGAAATGCTGATCTTCATCATATTTGAAACAGATTTTTATTATTTTTGTGTTGCGTTGTCAGGATTTTAAGGGTAAGGAAGCAAGCAGCAGCGAGAGCAAGAAAAAAAATTGAAAACCGCTCTCGCCGAGAACTTATTACGAGTACTAGGAAGGCATGGAGTATAATTAAAAACTTTCTAAAGGTGTAATTAGCATATAAATTATATGCTTGTGCCTCAAAATCGAGAAAAAAAAAACAATTGAAATATAATTATTAAGGATAAAAATATACACCAGGAGGACTTAAACCAGACGTACACAGCCTGTAAGTTTGAAATTTGACACCTTAAACCACTCGGCCACCACCCAATTTTATTTTCAGGTCGTTTATTGAGGTATATGAATTTTTTTTGCAGCTGTCGGCTGCAAGAGAGATTGCCTGATTTTCATTTATTGAACTATTCCCACCAATAATGATAAGTGACCAAGAATAGAACCTCATTTGTCGGCCGAGGCACTGTGCTTGCATCAAGGCAAGCTGGCCTGGCTTGCTGGGCTTATATTCTGTTTCATCACCCATGTAGGATCCTGTTGTCACTCATCAAAAGAAAAAAAAATGTGACTTAGTCTGACTTGTTCTGGTGTGCAGGTATCCTTGGCAATAAACTCTGCTAAAGGAGGCAAAATATATATTATACTTTGTTTTAGCAAATATGCATTGTTTTAGCAAAATGAGCTACCCTATTTGACTAAGGTGAAACAGAGAACGAGCCTCTTTCACCTGGGTCTGTTTTCATCTCGCAGACACTATTTCCTGCTTTTTGTAGTTTGTATCACTTTTGTCTCTGTCCGGCCAAAGCATCTGTGTAGACTAAGACTGGGTTCTTTAGGATATGTGCCGGTATCCTTCGCAGCAAATGGTTGCCAATCAGGTACACGAGTTTGTTCTCGGCCACCGAAAGCAAGTATTTTCAAGGTGAGCTATTGCCCGCCTATATGAGTTTTGTGTACCATTCCTCTTGAATGTCAATTTGTATGTGTAGTGGTCTTGCATCAGTATTTTGTTGTCTCTCCTGCAAAAACACCCAGGTTTGCATAAGACCGGGTTCTTTCTTATACACGCAGCTCTTGGAGGCAAGCACCAGCCAATCAAGGCCAGAAGTTTGCTCTTTGCCGCTCATGGCAAGTGTTTTCAAGGTGAGTGATTGATTTCCATCTGAGTTGTGTTTCATTCTTCACAGGCACTCTACTTCCTGTCTTTATAGTGGTCTTGTGTCAGGCTTTTGTGTCTCTGTCTGGCCAAAGCATCTGTATTAGGCTGAGACTGGGCTCTTTCGGATATGTGCAGCAATTCTTCGCAGCAAGTGGCTGCCAATCGGGAACACGAGTTTGTTCTCGGCCGCCAAGAGCAAGCATTTTCAAGGTGAGCTATTGCCCGCCTATATGAGTTTCAGCATTCGTCAAGGAGCGCCAAATCAAAGCCCAGGGGTTTGCCATCACAACAATGTTGACTCGGAAGCGCATAGGGAGGAAGCTTTACAAAAGCATCCACCTGCCTAGACAAGTAAAACCAAAAATAAAAAATAGGTTCCAGTTCAAAAGAAAACATTGTCAGCCCGAGTTAACTCGGGGGCAAGAGGGAGCAAACAAGCCACGGTAAGAGTATACTTGGTTTAGGCTTTTGTAGGCGTGGTCGATGACTCGGTTGTTTCTAAAAAAATATGTTTTTCTAAAAGTGTGGTGGCCGAATATTCGGGGATGGGCATTGAGTCGGGATGTTACGGTAAAAATTTCATCCACGTTTTGGGATTTATGTGCCTTGTCCCCATAGCGACGGGGACAAGGCCTTCAAAATTCTAGGTTCACTACAGGGGTGCTTCAGTATTGACGTCTCATTTTACATTAGGCCTCTCAATTTAAAACGCACTAGAAATGACATGCCTGTGATTCGTTTAGGTCTACTTTTTCTGAGCAAGTATATGGATTATGTCTCAAAAGGTCTAATCTGATGTTGACCACACCTCAGGTCTCCACCGACGATTCATCAGGACGAGACCCAACCAGGACACTAGGGAGGAGCACCTTAAGCGAGGGAGGCTACATATACGACAGCTTCTTCCGGACAAGAACCGTAAATAGATAGATGGTGGGTGTTTCATTTGCTATGCCTTTTGGCATGCACATTCTGATCATGCTTCAAGATTCCTGCAGAGTTGAATTTCAACTATTGTAAAATACCGAGCATGCACCCAGATAGCAGAAGCTGCCTACCTCCTGTTTTCGGAACAATCTGTAAGTAAGCAAAGGGCATACCAGACACCCATCAACCTGTTTTGAGCCATGCTCAAAATATTAAAAGAAGACATCAAGCTCCAGGTACTGTGGCGTCCTTGCCATAATAGCGCCGGCCGCAGAGCTGACAGATCCTGTGCCTGGCGCAAGCCATGGCGTGACCTTTGGGAACCAGGGAATTGAGATTAAAGAAGTAGTACAGAAATTGGAGGCGAGTGGCAAAGGTGAGCAGAGTTAACAGAAAACAAGGATGAAGGGGGTTCCGTCGCAAAAAAATTGTTACTTGGATGTAACTAATCGCAAATATCTCTTACTGTTTCCACGGCCCACAAGCCAGCAGGCGCCTGTTCGTTCTCGTTCAAAGGTGAGGATTCCAGATTTTCTAGTTTGCGCTGAAGCAGCAATATTGAAGCCAGACGAGCTGTACGGCATATTTAATTGACGGAGCTCAGAACGACTGGGGACGCTTTCATTGAAGCTTGTTTTGCTGCAATACACGTGGACAACACGTTTGTCGACGTGTGCCCAGTTTTGTCGCAAGAAGCATATTATGTCAGGCGCATGTAATTTTCATGGGTTGTCCAGCTGTGCCAATTGTGCCATTTTGATAAATTCCACTTTGCCTGCACCTAAATACATAAATTGTGCCAAACCACGCCAAACTGCGCCAAAAAGAGCTAGTCGGTCCGTGAGCGAATCCTTTTTTTTTTTTGAAGAATGGCGTTTTCGATTAGGAACCCGGTGGAAAATAGCCATCACAATCCAGGCTTCCGGCTCAGAGACATTATTGTTTTGTTGCGACCCTTGTGGAATGCGGCGTTGTGGTTGCTCTATTCTGCCTCACCACTGCTAAGTCCTCCCGAAGATGAGCAAACATATTTTTTTTCTGCATGCGCATAGTAAGCTAGAGACCCCATAGTAGAAATCCGCTCGGACGCTCGTTCAGTGGCAGACCAGCGGCATCAATACCGATTGTGGTTATCTTTTCGTTTGCGTGGTCGTTGCTTCATTTCCTTTTTGCTAATTGTTGCGTGTTCTTTTTCATGTCAAATACCGTAAACGATTGGTTACCCACTTGGTTGTCGTACTGTCGCACTTCGTGTGAACTCAGAATGGAGCTTACAAACCAGTTTAATTAATCGCTATAGTTTATGATGCTCGGACACCTTGAGTATATTTATCACGAAAGAACTGAAACAAACCAAGTTGCGTTGAAGGTTTACACAGTGAGAGGTTGGTCTGACTTAGGTTATATCGACCGTCATTCTGGCTGTAGACAAATTTAGCCTGTAGCTTTACTGGTAGTGATTACACGACCGCGCATCCGTACTATGCTCACCAGTGTGAAAAAGACAGGGATGGGTATAGAGCCTAATATTCCTGGGTCAGAATCACGGCCGATGATTACCAATGCGAGTGAGGAAACGTATTTACAAGATTGTAAGTTGACTCGAATGTAGGTTGACTCCCCCACACCGCGTACCAGGAAAATAAAAATAAATATATAAAGAAATTATATAGGGCCACATTTGACACGGGTTGCGTTCTTTCGCGACGCACGCCTCAAGTTTTGCCTCTAACTCTCGAAATTGTCCCGACTTTGGTTCGTGAAAAACCTGGTTGTTTGCGCCATAGTTGTACGTCTCGCATCGCCACAGCCGCCACTGGCGCACCACCCGTTTCAAGATATCAAACTAGCGGCCTGCCACGCAATTGTCGGTGGCCTCGGCAAAAGGAATTAGTCCTCCCGAGCGTTGCCATCAATAAGCGCCGAAAGCTACTCGTGCCCGGAGCAGTCATGACGAAGCAGGGGACAAACAGTTGCAAAGAGATAGCGTGTCGCCGTGCCGCTTGAATACCGCAATACCGTCGACAGCCTGTGAAAGTGCACTTTGGCAGGGCAGTACTACAGCTAACCTGCGGTTTTTAATGTGCTGCAATATCTGATTTAATGAATGGGCACTGGTACCACCAACAAAAATCAGTACAGAAGTACTATTTGTTCGTATTGCTCCAAAATGTTTAGTTTTCCTGATACTAAGGCGCTTCACAACGAGATTTTCCCTGCTCCAAAAGGGGAGTTTATGTGATACAAATTGCTCCAAAATTGTGCTGTAGGTGGCTACTCAAAGAAATTGCTACTTGGACGCAACTCATCGCAAATCTTTCTTGCAGTTTCCATGGCCCACAAGGCAGCAGGTGCCAGTTCATTCTCGTTCAAAGGTGAAGATTCCAGATTTTCTAGATTGCTCTGAAGCAGCAATACTGAAGCCAGACAAGCGGTAAGGCATATTTAATTGGCGGAGCTCAGAACGACTGGGGACGCTTTCACTGAAGCTTGTTTTGCTGCAATACATGAGTGTATTACAGCAAAACAAGCTTCAGTGAAAGCGTCCCCAGTCGTTTTGAGCACCGTCAATTAAATATGCCATACCGCTTGTCTGGCTTCAGTATTGTTGTAGGCGACAAAACATGTGCCCAGTTTCGTCACATCAACTAGCTCAACTTAAGCCTGCTACCGTTGCTTGACTTTTCGCTCAGCCAAATCGCTTATATGGGGTGCACCCAAAAGAAAACACAATCGTGTTGAATCGTGTAAGAGTATTTAGAATATTTATCGATCACGCCGCTGAACTTGCATCGCTCGAAGAACTTCCTTTTTGTGAGCGCCTTCTCTGCTTGAGTTTGCTGGAAACACAGCCACTTTGATCCGAGGCAATCGATGGTAGCGTTGGTGACATCAACGAGTACGGGACTCACAGAGCGCTGGTGAACACCATTGTTTTCGTCGCTCCCGACGGTTCCCTGGAAGCCGCCAGCGGCGTAGAAGCATACAGCTGCGAGGACTTGTTGTTTGACCGTCAGCACGCGGGGCCCTCCGCGACGCCGCTAGAGCTTTCCGCGAAGCTGGACGCACAGCCAGCGATTCACCCCTTTGGTCAGCCGGTATTCGCCCGCAAACCTCGCATCGCTCGTCTCGAAAGCATCCCGGTGATCTCTAAAAACTCGATCCGCTGGTGAGCACAACAGTAGAGATGCATATGTTAGGGTCGCCATCTTTTACGATCCAGAACAATCTCCGGCTTCGTCTCGACCACTCTGTTAACTGCGTCGTCAAAGTGCATCTTGACGACATTTTGACGTCACCGGCAACTGTATCATTTTACGAGCATAGCTCGAACTGCATAGGGAAAAACGACATTTCAACGTGATGTCACGTGACCCGAGAGACTAGCCATTCAGTGCTCTTCATTTAGTTATGCATTCAAGCATAGATAGACAGAACGACGGGGGGCTCCTGCATTGAAGCTTATTTTTTGTCATACATGCTGACGACATTGACGTATGCCCAGTTACGTCGCAAGAGGATATCTATGTCCCGAACATGTAATTTTGAATCTTTCCGACTTAGTGTACTTTACGTGGCTACTCAAACTAAGTGCTACTTGGACGCAACTAATCGTAAATCTCTCTTCCAGTTTCAACGGCCTACAAGCCAGCAAGCACCAGTTCGTTTTTCTTCAAAGGTGAGCATTCCAGATACTCTAGTATGGTGCGAAGCATGAATACTGAAGTCAGGCGTGTGGATACGTATATTTGATTGACCGAGCTCAGAATGACCCGGGGCAGTGGTATTGAAGCTTATTTTTCCGCAATCAACGCAGACATAATTTTGAATCTATCCGGCTTAGTGAGGAGTTGCTACTTGTCGTGAACTAATCACAAATTTTTATCTTGAAGTTTCTATATGGCTGCAGCTAGCAGGTGTTGTTTTCATTAAAAGGTGAGGATTCCACACTCTATTTTCAAACATCAAGCTTTTGAATGAGGGTCCTAAACAATTAACTTTCTTTTGCAGTAAATGCTGGATCCTCCGGTTCAGGAATATCTGTAATATATTTGGTATGGATAAGCATAGTGTTTTGCTAATTTATTCATAATTTGACAACAGCAACATTTTTTATTTCATCACTCAGAAATACACACAACGAGACTGCATGCAAACAAATGTCGTGCTGAACGTGATATTCCAACTCGTATATAGTTTTATTGGTAGCCGATATAATATATTAGATCCCAATATCCATAATACGCTAAGTACACTGGAATCGTAAACCCTTATTGGACCCCCATACGACAAATGGGGATCCAATAAGGGTTTATACGGTATGGGATTCCAATATTTTTGGCGTATTCTGGATATCAGAATCCCATAACAAACCCTTATTGTAATAGAATACAATAAATGTAATGTTTTCCAATACACTATCCATATCGTATTGTAATACAATAAAAGGATACTGTTTACCAATATCCATAATGCGCTGTTCATATTGAGGTTTTCCAATAGGGGTATAGGATTCCAATGTTTTTAGCGTATTATGGATATTGGAATCCCATAACAAACCCTTATTGTAATACAATACAACAAATGTAATGTGTTCCAATACACTATCCATATTGTATTGTAATACAATAAAAAGATATTGTTTACCAATATCCATAATACACTGTTCATATTGGGGTTTTCCAATAGGGTATGCATCATTTTAACGCTTTCTACCACAAAGCGAGAGAAACCCTTGAGCTTGAAGGGATTGTCCGGTCAAATCTTGTATTCGAGAAAACAAATGAATACCATTGTTATTGCCTCAAGACGGCTCGTACGTGCAATATCTGAATTTTATATGCCCCTTTGCGTCAGTAATTGAATTTATGCTGCTCCAATCGCATTCTAGCGTAAACGCTGCTTTCGCTGGCAACATTCAAGCTCTGACGTCACAGAACACAAAGCGAGCATTTTTTTCTGCCTCCTCGTGCTTCGTTTTTGTTGTTGTGCTCGACTTGTTTCGTAGTTGGGTGAGATTTTTGTTGCGCGGCTGGGTGCCAGAACCACCGGGCAGCAAATGCGAGCCAAGACATGACGTTCCACACTTTTCCGCGAGACGTGCAGTGACGAGCGAAGTGGATCGTCGCCGTGCGAAGGGACTAGGTTCCCGTCAAGATCGAGATCCCGCTTATGCAGCAATCATCTCACAGAAAGGAGCTACGAGCTGAGCTCTATGCGGACAGAAGGCTCGTAAGCTGAGGTGTGATGCTGTGCCAACGATATTAAACTACGTCCATCCACTCCTCGCCTAAATCGGATCAATCAATTTGATTATGCAGCGAAACCGAAACCAACAGCTAGGCCATCTGGAAATGATACCAGAAGTTGTTTTTAGCACCTGTGCAGCCCAATTCTGTTTGACCCGCGTGTGAAAATGGAGCGTGTCTACGATTCACCAAGCTCGTCCAAGTCAAGTGACGACATGCATTTTAACGATTCGCCGTTTGTCCTGGACCCGCGGACATCGCCTCCGAGGGAACGACCCACAGCCTCATCACCGATCCAGTGGATCCGCTGACATATGTACCCAGATGCCGCTTCGTGTACTTAGGTGCCGCTTCAGAGGCGAAATCTGCATCCTTTGCTTTGCAAGCGCGCCTAGCTCGATGGGTGGCCGTCGCAGTTTTGTTTGCGCGAAACGGCATACGTTTGCTAGAAGCTTGTGGCTGTCTGCGAGTAATTTCCTGCTAAAAGGCGTGACTTTTTTTGCAAATGCTATGGAACTGCATTTAAAGAACCGTATTTAAGTAGGGTACAGCCTAGGAGACTATATCTTTCGAAACAAAATACAAGACATCTATCGACCAACGTTTATTATCCCGACCATTCGACAAACCTTGGCGTTTTGTGACGTCACGCAGCACCTACGAATGTCAGCCATTGACACTGGCGAAATTCGGGGTGCAGTTTCGTACATAGGCTCATGAAAGGTTTAATTAATAACGGGAGATCATATATGAAAATAAAAATGACGTTTGTCCACATGAAGGCTCCCTCGACGTACCGAGCGCAAGAACTTAAGTACTTCCGGTTTCGACCGGACAATCTCTTTAATAGTAAAACGCACTACAGCTCAACGAAACGCAATAAAACTGTACTCTTGTGAAAAGCAAACCTATTCAGCAAAGCCTATTTCGAGGTCATTATATTGAATTGTGCAATTTTCTGGATGCCTTTTTTTATGACTTCTCAAAGCGCTCTGTCGAAACTAACTGGCCGTGTCTTAATTAAACGCTGATTATGCTCACTGAAAGATATATACTTCTGAAAACCATCATTGCCAATTCTACTTCAACATGGTTCAATAGGGCGCTTTTGAGGTTATCGAACAAAAATGTGCGTCTATTTAGAGCTGCCAGACTCACGTCCTGCCCAGTTGGCTGGCAAAATAATTTTAGTGCTGCTGAGTCTTAAAAAAACGCAGTTCAGCGCCCATTTGCTCGAAGCGCTAACCGCGGCTAAAGTTAGCCGCAGTACCTAGGAGAGGGATTTTGAAATCACGTGACTGGCTCGGTAGGGATGCGGGGAAACATGGCGGTGCCCCGTTGAATGAGCGCCGCTGGCTTTGGAAACTAATATGTCGTTGTAGGAGCAATATCGGGCGCGTTAGTCAGTTACGAACTGTGCAGGAGGTTTTCGCTTTGCCTTACCTCACTTAAATCGCAAAGCATGAGCAATGACGTCGCCGCATTTTCTAGATAGTCTTTCGATTCTGAACATTCCTAAGCCTAGAAAAACGCGATAATTGTCGATATGGCAACGTCTTTGGAAAGTGGATTGCCTCTACTCAATCGGTCGGGTATTGATAGCACACAAAAGCAGACCGCGTCCCAATACACCTTTTTCTAAATTACCGAAGCATCGAGGAGAACGCTGGAAGTGTAATTCTACGGTCCGCGCGCGCTGGCCTTCCTCTTATTAAAGATTCGAAGTAAATAATCATAATAAGGCTTTGACGAACGCGCGTGCAAGGCAAAATTTGTTTTAGACTTTTTGCTTTCGAACAATTACTACTGCAGACGCTAGCACGTGCACCGCGTGTAACTACACTCGTAGCATGCACCTCGGTGCTTGGGAAATTTATAAAAAGGTATATTGGTACGCTGTTGGCTTTTGTGTGCTATCAATACCCGGCCGATTGAGTCAAGGCAATCCACTTTACAAAGACGTTGCCATGCCGACATTTATCGCGTTCATCTAGGCTTAGGAGTGGCCAGAATCGAAAGACTATCTAAAAAATGCGGCGAGGTTACTTCTCATGTTTCGCGATTTAAGTGAGGTAAGGGAGAGCGAAAGCCTCCTGCACCTTTGTTGCTGACTAACGCGCCCGATATTCCTGCTACAACGACATATTAGTTCCAAAGCGAGCGGCGCTCACTCACCGGGGCACCGCCATGTTTCCCCGCATCCCTGCCGAGACAGTCACGTGATTTCAAAATCCCTCTCCTAGGTACTGCGGCTAACTTCAGCCGCGGTTAGCGCTTCGAGTAAACGGGCCCAGAATGCTAAGTTCAACTACCTCCACAGTGTGATACCATTTATCTTAAAAATAATCCGCGTCAAATCTGGATTGTATTGTCAAACCGTGACAGGCCCCCGCATTTTGTTTTATTAAACACACCATGAAACTTTGATCGGTGATTATTTATTTGCTACAATGTTTCTGGAAGTGTTAATTAGGTCTTTTTCAAGCACCCCCATCATTACGAACACAAGCTATCATGTTTATTATTTCTCGGTAAAGAATCTACTCCTCATTTCTCCCGATGGTGTTCTGAGCATCATAAATGGTCTTAAGGAAACTGAAGCGGTTCTGTATTTAAGAAAAACCACTTCAATGGCCTTCATTCGGCCTCCACAATCACGAATATCGAGATTATTTTCCAACTCAGTGCACGGAGGCTGCAGAAATTAATTTTCAATGTACCGCCGAAGCCCCCCCTTCCCGGGCGGCGTGACGTCACACAAGGAGTTTTCGGAATCTCTGCTCTCGCGCATCCTCAGCGCTTGGCAAAGCTATGCACGCGCACTCTTGCTATTTTCCAAAAGGTCAGAAAGAGACGTCACGGCTGGGGTTAGTGCGGAAAAATATAGCTGTCAAGCTTGCAATTGCACGCCCTGCCCACACGTGCGGCACGCGCTTGGCGGCCCAAAGATCCTAGTATGACGTCACGACTGGTTGGAGGTTTTTCGTGTTTCCTCGCGTTTAGTTAGATGTTCGGGGAAAATAAACGTGATATTCAGATTCACGGGATAAAAATACGCCAGAATTTACCTCTAACTCGTTTTTTTCAAGAAGTGTTTCAGCTTCCCTTTAAGCTGTCCTCGGTGACTGGAATCGACAAAATCAACTCAAACGTTTTTAAGCTACAGATCAATACCTTTTCGTAATCTTTGCACATATATTTCAGCATTCACTTGATGCAACACTGATATCAGACGACTGCAAAATTTGTAAAGTTATTCCCTTTCACAAATCTGATAATAAGCACGTTCCTATCAATTATAGGCTATAGCCCCATCTCACTAACCAGCGTGCGCAGAAAAGGTTCTGGGCACGCTGGTTAGTGTTCGAAAAAACGAAAACTCAAACCAAAAGTTTAGAAACAAACAGTTCCCAATGTTTCGGAGTCGACTTGACTCCTTCTTCAGGGGTGACTAAAAATGGAATGCGACAGCACGAGCTTCGACCTCTCCTTCCTCTTCTACCAAGGTGATGTTTTGTGAACGTTACGCAGGCCATAGACGTAATAGATGGTAAGGTCCCCAGGGACCTGTCAATGTTCCCCGGTGTGTTCTGGATATGCCACGACTCCAAGAACAGAGGTTTTCGAATATGTGGCTCCGTGTCTATCACGTGCGCGTTCCCGAAGTCTATCCGATGATCAAATACCTCACAATGTTCCGCGACGGCGCTACGCTCGCGATCGAAATTGCGCACATCGTTCTGGTGCTGGCGCATGCGTTCGGGAAAAGATTTAGTTTCACCAGTGTAGGCGGCGGGGCACACTGCACACGGTATCTTATAGACCACGCCTTGCGCTTTTTCTTTTAGGTAGGCGATCTTTCGGCCTTGGCATGAGCCGTCCTAATGTTGACACTGTCTTGTGCGCCACTTGGATCCCTTCTTTTCGGAGCACGCGCGCCAGTGTCTCAGCTTGTCCCTTTTACATAGGGGACGCTGATGCGCGCGATGGGGCGGGACTGTGTGTCACCCGACGATCCATGGTTATTGCGCGTGCAGCACTGTCGACGGGCGACGCGTTGAACAAAACTCCTTGAGTAGCCGTTTTTTTTTTGGAGGTCAGCAAATATGGTCTGTTTCTCCTGTCTTCTGTCTATTTCCGACGAGCAGATGGTCATTGCTCTCGACAAGAGAGTAGAGACCACTGACGTCTTGTGACTCGTTCGGTGGTTCGAGTCAAAATCAAGGTAGCGTCCGGTGAGTGTTGGCTTCCTGTAGACCGTGAATCCCAGCTTGACTCCTTGCCTTTTCACCAGACCATCGAGGAACGGCAAGACTCCATCTTTCTCGTATTCTACAGTGAACTGGATGGCCGGTTCTATGGAATTCAGCTGTGCAAGGAAGTGGTTCACCTCTGATTTCTTCACGATGCAAAAACAATCATCTACATAGCGCATGAACTCTTTTGGCCTGTTCGCGAAAGTGCTAAGAGCTTTCTGTTCAACCACTTCCATTGTGAGATTGGCCGTCGTGACAGAAATAGAGGTGCCCATTGACGTTTTGCTGACTTGTTTGAAAAGCTCACCCTTGAAGCTGAAGTACGTACTGCCAAGGCAGAACTCGAGAAGCCGGCATAGCTCAGCCACGCTGAGGCTGGTTCTTGAGCCCAATGTTTCGTCTTTCTCGAGAACCTCTCTGGCTGCAGCAACTGCTAAGGGAACTGGCACGCTGGTAAAGAGTGACACAACGTCGAAAGACACAATCGTGTCATAATCGCTGAGTCTCACTTGCGAGGCACGTTCCGCAAACTGGCCGGTGTTTAGCACATGGGTCGGTGTATTTCCAACAAGGGGAGCTATAGTCCGGTGGAGGTAATTCGATAGCGCTCGGAGCTGGTGAGGTCGTAAAGTCTACGATAGGTCTCAAGGGACGTTAGGTTTGTGGGTCTTGGGTAGTTCGTAGAAGCTTGGCGCAGAGCCATTCCTGCAGATGAGATGCAAGTAAAGGGATTTCGACTCTGGTTATTGCTTGAAAATGTCAGACAACGTCTTGTTCATGTTCCGTTGAATTTGAGACGTTGGATCTTTCTTGAGCTTTTCATAGGCCGGACTTTCCAGAAGATCCCGTGCCTTCTGTTCGTACCCCTCCCGGTCCAGGACGACGGTAGATTTTCCTTTATCTGCCGAAAGTAGCACAATCTCTGTATCCTCGCGGAGCTTCCGAAGCGCAGCAGTTTCATCGCGAGATAGATTGTGGCGTTGCCTCTGCGGAGGTTTTGAAAGGATGCCTATCGCTTTAAGTCGTACACCTTCCCGGACTCTAGGGTGTAGGCGCGCAATGCCGTCTTCGACAGCGGCAACCATTTTTGGTAGAGGGGGCCGGGTCGTGGTCATGTTGAAGCCGTCGCCTTTTGCCAAGACTTTAATCTCGCAGGGGGAGAGTTATCTTGAAGACAGGTTCGTGACAAAACTGGCGGTGTCAGCGCCTGCCCTTTCTGGTTTTTTTTTCTTAGCTTAGAAAGCTTCTCTTCTTGAGATGCTTGTCGTTTTTCTCTAGTAGCGGAGGTGATGCTGGAAGCGAACGACTGCAACGACGGGAGCACATCGGGGATGCGATGTTCGAGCTTCCGACGCGTGAAGTACAGGTCCAGTTCTTTCCTTCTTAGGATGAAGTGGCACTCGTGAATCCTGGCGCTTACCAGCCGGTGCTCCGCCTGTGCCAAGATCTTGTTTCCTTCCTGGGTGTGTACGAGGCGCTTGAAACGGAGGCTTTGGGGAATCACGTGCAAGTCCTGGCAGGCCGTCGTGAAGTTAATATGGGTCTTGTCAGCCGGTGATCCGCCTGTGCCAAGATCTTGTTTCCCTCCTGGGTGTGTACGAGGCGCTTGAGACGGTGGCTTTGGAAAATCAGGTGCAAGTCCTGGCAGGCCCTCGTGAAGTCAATATGGGTCTCGTCAGCCGGTGCTCCACCTGTGCCAAGATCTTGTTTCCCTCCTGGGAGTGTACGAGGCGCTTAAGACGGAGGCTTTGGAGAATCACGTGCAAGTCCTGGCAGGCCCTCGTGAAGTCAATATGGGTCTTGTCAACCGGTGCTTCACCTGTGCCAATATCTTGTTTCCCTCCTGCGTGTTAACTTGTTAACATGTTTTAAGTTTTAAGTTAACAACTCATTAACTTCCCAGAATCCAATATATCTTTTCCCAGCTAAACTAGACTTTAGATAAGATTTATTCTGTGAAAGAAAAATTCTGTCTATTATAGCCGATTCACATGACGGGCCAAATCGCGATTCTCACCCGCGGACTGTGCACACCGTGACCTTCACGTCTCCGATTTTTGCGATTCGTGCCTCGTCCGCGGACTCACGGACTAATACCAGAGTAGAGCGTCTTTTTCACTCGCGGATGTTTGGCGGGAGATTTACTTGAAAAGCGCTTAGTATCACAACGGTGCAATGTTTTCTAGATTTTTTTTCCGGACGATTAAATCAAAAATGGCGCATCGTTGTGTTTTTTGCGTTCGCTGGTTCATTTTGTCACTCGATTCTTGGTTCTACGCGTGAAAGAAACTGCAGAAACTTTGTCCAGCTGACGCGACGCAGATTCCGGTACTCCTCCGGGTACGTGTCAACAAGCTCCCGTCAAAACTCGTCTAGCACGCTGCGGTGATTCTTGCACGTCGAATCAGGCTTTCACCAAGCGAGGCATTTCTTGTGACTGTGGTGTACTTGAGTGGTATGCACTAGCGCGGAGTGCGTGAAGGCATCTCCAAACGTCCCTCAGCGTGCCCAGAACTTCGTCGCCCCTACGGCGAGCCCATCTCGATAAGGACCATGACTGTGTCACTGTCATGCCTTAAGTTAGTAAAGCTTGTGGCGCTTCGTGCCAAGCCTATCACGGTGTTTTGTCTTGATTCGTACGTAACAACGGCGTACGATTCTTTATCACGGAAGAAAGCGTCAGTTTCTCTCTTGAGCAACGGTGCCACGGTGCGTTTTGGGAGTTTCGCAGCACTTTGGGGTTGTGGAGAGGCTTGGTCTGTCCTCGCTGGCATCTGCTCGTAGTCTATCTCGTGTGGATGCGCTTGGGATACGAACGAACCGCGGATATGTCGTCACGTGATCAATCCGTCCGCGGATTAGTCCGTCGTCTGAATCGGCCTTTACCATAGCTACTTTCATTCAGCACTTGATCAGGTATCTCAGGTGGACTGCATATTTCTAGACTTCGCCGAGGTGTCAAGGTATCGCACCGACTTTTATTGCATAAGTAAACTTCGCATCGACTCTAACATGTTTAACTTCTTGGTATCATTTCTAATGGATCACTCGCAATTTGAAATGTGTAATGGTATCAACTGCTCCGCACCCATTCTTCCGGAGTACCTCAGGGGTCCGTTCTGGGACCTCTACATTTTCACCGATATATTAATTATCTACAAGCGGGGGTTTCTTCTTCAATCATACTCTTTGCTCACGACTGTGCTATTTATCGTGTAATATATAATGATTCTGACTCAGAAAAACTACAACATGACCTAGATTACATACTACGCTGTTGTGAACTCTGGTCAATGGCGCTTACTATTAACAAATGCAAAATAATGCGCGTAACGCATAAGCAATTAAAAATTTTACTTAGAGTACTAATAACACACCCTTAGAACTTGCAGACTAATACAAGTATCTGGGTGTTAGTATAAGTGCTTACCTTTTCTGTTAACTTTATATTAACTCTATGACAAACAACGCCAATCGAAGGCTTGGCTTTCCTAAACGTAAAATATATCTCGCCCGATCACCCTTTAAACGATCTCTTTACAAAACACTAGTTAGGTTCAAGCTAGAGTATGCATTTTCCATCTGGGATGTTTCTACCAAGTACCCCATTAATTTGATTCACTTGAAGTTGTTCAGAACAGAGCTGTATGCTTCCTGCTGGCGAATTATAACAGCACCGGACTTTCCAGAAGATCCCGTGCCTTCTGTTCGTACCCCTCCCGGTCCAGGACGACGGTAGATTTTCCTTTATCTGCCGGCAGTAGCACAATCTCTGTATCCTCGCGGAGCTTCCGAAGCGCAGCAGTTTCATCGCGAGATAGATTGTGGCGTTGCCTCTGCGGAGGTTTTGAAAGGATGCGTATCGCTTTAAGTCGTACACCTTCCCGGACTCTAGGGTGTAGGCGCGCAATGCCATCTTCGACAGCGGCCATCACTTTTGGTAGAGGGGGCCGGGTCGTGGTCATGTTGAAGCCGTCGCCTTTTGCCAAGACTTTAATCTCGCAGGGGGAGAGTTATCTTGAAGACAGGTTCGTGACAAAACTGGCGGTGTCAGCGCCTGCCCTTTCTGGTTTTTTTTTTCTTAGCTTAGAAAGCTTCTCTTCTTGAGATGCTTGTCGTTTTTCTCTAGTAGCGGAGGTGATGCTGGAAGCGAACGACTGCAACGACGGGAGCACACCGGGGATGCGATGTTCGAGCTTCCGACGCGTGAAGTACAGGTCCAGTTCTTTCCTTCTTAGGATGAAGTGGCACTCGTGAATCCTGGCGCTTACCAGCCGGTGCTCCGCCTGTGCCAAGATCTTGTTTCCTTCCTGGGTGTGTACGAGGCGCTTGAAACGGAGGCTTTGGGGAATCACGTGCAAGTCCTGGCAGGCCGTCGTGAAGTTAATATGGGTCTTGTCAGCCGGTGCTCCGCCTGTGCCAAGACCTTGTTTCCCTCCTGGGTGTGTACGAGGCGCTTGAAACGGAGGCTTTGGGGAATCACGTGCAAGTCCTGGCAGGCCGTCGTGAAGTTAATGTGGGTCTTGTCAGCCGGTGCTCCGCCTGTGCCAAGACCTTGTTTCCCTCCTGGGTGTGTACGAGGCGCTTGAGACGGTGGCTTTGGAAAATCAGGTGCAAGTCCTGGCAGGCCCTCGTGAAGTCAATATGGGTCTCGTCAGCCGGTGCTCCACCTGTGCCAAGATCTTGTTTCCCTCCTGGGTGTGTACGAGGCGCTTGAGACGGAGGCTTTGGAGAACGTGCAAGTCCTGGCAGGCCATCGTGACGTCAATATGGGTCTTGTCAGCCGGTGCTCCGCCTGTGCGAAGATCTTGTTTCCCTCCTGGGTGTGTACGAGGCGCTTGAGACGGAGGCATTGGGGAATCGCGTGCAAGTCCTGGCAGGCCCTCGTGAAGTCAATATGGGTCTTGTCAGCCGGTGCTCCACCTGTGCCAAGATCTTGTTTCCCTCCTGGATGTGTACGAGGCGCTTGAGTCGGAGGCTTTGGAGAATCACGTGCAAGTCCTGGCAGGCCCTCGTGAAGTCAATATGGGTCTTGTCAGCCGGTGCTCCACCTGTGCCAAGATCTTGTTTCCCTCCTGAATGTGTACGAGGCGCTTGAGTCGGAGGCTTTGGGGAATCGCGTGCAAGTCCTGGCAGGCCCTCGTGAAGTCAATATGGGTCTTGTCAGCCGGTGCTCCACCTGTGCCAAGATCTTGTTTTCCTCCTGGATGTGTACGAGGCGCTTGAGTCGGAGGCTTTGGAGAATCACGCGCAAGTCCTGGCAGGCCCTCGTGAAGTTATTATGGCTCTTGTCAGCCGGTGCTCCGCCCGTGCCAAGATCTTGTTTCCCTCCTGGGTGTGTACGAGGCGCTTGGAACGGAGGCTTTGGGGAATCACGTGCAAGTCCTGGCAGGCCCTCTTGAAGTCAATATGGGTCTTGTCAGCCGGTGCTCCGCCTGTGCCAAGATCTTGTTTCCCTCCTGGGTGTGTACGATGTGCTTGAGACGGAGGCTTTGGGAATCACGTGCAAGTCCTGGCAGGCCCTCGTGAAGTCAATATGGGTCTTGTCAGCCGGTGCTCCGTCTGTGCCAAGATCTTGTTTCCCTCCTGGGTGTGTACGAGGCGCTGAGACGGAGGCTTTGTGGGAATCCACGTGCAAAGTCCTGGCAGGCCCTCCGTGAGAGGTACATATGGGTCCTTGTCAGAGCCGGTGCTACCGCCCTGTTGTCAGATCTTGTAGTTCCCTCCTGGGTGGTGTACGAGGCGCGTGAGACGGAAGGCGTCCTTGGGGAATAAGTGCAGTCCTGGCAGGCCCTCGGTTGAATTCAATATGGGTCTTGTCAACCGGTGCTTCACCTGTGCCAATATCCGTTGTTTCCCTCCTGCGTGAAGTTATTATGGCTCTTGTCAGCCGGTGCTCCGCCCGTGCCAAGATCTTGTTTCCCTCCTGGGTGTGTACGAGGCGCTTGGAACGGAGGCTTTGGGGAATCACGTGGAAGTCCTGGCAGGCCCTCTTGAAGGCAATATGGGTCTTGTCAGCCGGTGCTCCGCCTGTGCCAAGATCTTGTTTCCCTCTTGGGTGTGTACGATGTGCTTGAGACGGAGGCTTTGGGGAATCACGTGCAAGTCCTGGCAGGCCCTCGTGAAGTCAATATGGGTCTTGTCAGCCGGTGCTCCGCCTGTGCCAAGATCTTGTTTCCCTCCTGGGTGTGTACGAGGCGCGTGAGACGGAGGCTTTGGGGAATCAGGTGCAAGTCCTGGCAGGCCCTCGTGAAGTCAATATGGGTCTTGTCAGCCGGTGCTCCGCCTGTGTCAAGATCTCGTTTCCCTCCTGGGTGTGTACGAGGCGCGTGAGACGGAGGCTTTGGGGAATCACGTGCAAGTCCTGGCAGGCCCTAGTGAAGTCAATATGGGTCTTGTCAACCGGTGCTTCACCTGTGCCAATATCTTGTTTCCCTCCTGCGTGTTAACTTGTTAACATGTTTTAAGTTTTAAGTTAACAACTCATTAACTTCCCAGAATCCAATATATCTTTTCCCAGCTAAACTAGACTTTAGATAAGATTTATTCTGTGAAAGAAAATTCTGTCTATTATAGCCGATTCACATGACGGGCCAAATCGCAATTCTCACCCGCGGACTGTGCACACCGTGACCTTCACGTCTCCGATTTTTGCGATTCGTGCCTCGTCCGCGGACTCACGGACTAATACCAGAGTAGAGCGTCTTTTTCACTCGCGGATGTTTGCCGGGAGATTTACTTGAAAAGCGCTTAGTATCACAACGGTGCAATGTTTTCTAGATTTTTTTTTCCGGACGATTAAATCAAAAATGGCGCATCGTTGTGTTTTTTGCGTTCGCTGGTTCATTTTGTCACTCGATTCTTGGTTCTACGCGTGAAAGAAACTGCAGAAACTTTGTCCAGCTGACGCGACGCAGGTTCCGGTACTCCTCCGGGTACGTGTCAACAAGCTCCCGTCAAAACTCGTCTAGCACGCTGCGGTGATTCTTGCACGTCGAATCAGGCTTTCACCAAGCGAGGCATTTCTTGTGACTGTGGTGTACTTGAGTGGTATGCACTAGCGCGGAGTGCGTGAAGGCATCTCCAAACGTCCCTCAGCGTGCCCAGAACTTCGTCGCCCCTACGGCGATCCCATCTCGATCAGGACCATGACTGTGTCACTGTCATGCCTTGGGTTAGTAAAGCTAGTGGCGCTTCGTGCCAAGCCTATCACGGTGTTTTGTCTTGATTCGTACGTAACAACGGCGTACGATTCTTTATCACGGAAGCAAGCGTCAGTTTCTCTCTTGAGCAACGGTGCCACGGTGCGTTTTGGGAGTTTCGCAGCACTTTGGGGTTGTGGAGAGGCTTGGTCTGTCCTCGCTGGCATCTGCTTGTAGTCTATCTCGTGTGGATGCGCTTGGGATACGAACGAACCGCGGATATGTCGTCACGTGATCAATCCGTCCGCGGATTAGTCCGTCGTCTGAATCGGCCTTTACCATAGCTACTTTCATTCAGCACTTGATCAGGTATCTCAGGTGGACTGCATATTTCTAGACTTCGCCGAGGTGTCAAGGTATCGCACCGACTTTTATTGCATAAGTAAACTTCGCATCGACTCTAACATGTTTAACTTCTTGGTATCATTTCTAATAAATCACTCGCAATTTGAAATGTGTAATGGTATCAACTGCTCCGCACCCATTCTTCCGGAGTACCTCAGGGGTCCGTTCTGGGACCTCTACATTTTCACCGATATATTAATTATTTACAAGCGGGGGTTTCTTCTTCAATCATACTCTTTGCTCACGACTGTGCTATTTATCGTGTAATATATAATGATTCTGACTCAGAAAAACTACAGCATGACCTAGATTACATACTACGCTGTTGTGAACTCTGGTCAATGGCGCTTACTATTAACAAATGCAAAATAATGCGCGTAACGCATAAGCAATTAAAAATTTTGCTTAGAGTACTAATAACACACCCTTAGAACTTGCAGACTAATACAAGTATCTGGGTGTTAGTATAAGTGCTTACCTTTTCTGTTAACTTTATATTAACTCCATGACAAACAACGCCAATCGAAGGCTTGGCTTTCCTAAACGTAAAATATATCTCGCCCGATCACCCTTTAAACGATCTCTTTACAAAACACTAGTTAGGTCCAAGCTAGAGTATGCATTTGCCATCTGGGATGTTTCTACCAAGTACCCCATTAATTTGATTCACTTGAAGTTGTTTAGAACAGAGCTGTATGCTTCCTGCTGGCGAATTATAACAGCACCGCAAGCGTAACATCAATGAAAAATATTTTATTGCTCCCTAGCCTCGCACATTGTCGCCCAGTTTCTCGTATTTGTCTTTTTTATAAAATATATCAACATATTTTTCAGCTCAACTCCCAACTATTAATCTTCCCCTACTTTGTTTCAGCACTCCTTAATCATCGCCACAATGTCGGTGTAGTATTTTGCAACTCTAACGTTTAATACGACTCTTTCAATCCCAGAATTTCCATAGGCTCGAACCCCTTGCCTGCATCGCTCGCAATAATCATTCACCGCCACACTTCTTTGTACATATATTACCAATTTCATAGTCCCAGTTGTTTAAGTATTTCATATTCTGTTTCTTTTGTATTACCATTACTATTGTTCCCACTCCCCATTTGTAATGCCGTGCGCTCTGAGGGTAAAACAAATAAATAAATAAATAAATAAAAATACACCTGGCTCAGCCGACTCCATTCGCCTTAGCAAGGAACATTCTGTATTGATTTCGGCACCTAATGTGGAGACATGGGAACTCTAGTTACTTGGACCAGGGTCGCTAAACTCGTCAGACACAACTTTCTTCGTGTTATGACATAGCGGGGGGAGGAGCCGAAAGATTGCTGCGAAGTTTTCTTTTCTCACAAACCCGCAGATCCGTATATCTTCGTGACGTTTTTCATTGAAAGGGGGAAAAATCCCTACTACTCCCTAGGCGCCGAGCTAGAGCAGCACACGGAGACGAACGTGGTTCGTATACGTATAATGTCACGATGAAGATTATCAGCTGCGACCTTGATGGTCTCTAAAAAGCACAGCGGAGGCTTGGGTAATTGCATTCTAAAATCAACACCGTCGAACTTGATAGTCTGATATCGTTCTTATTTCCGCCGATAAAGCAGAATTTACTAAAAAAACATCCCTGTCGTCCCTTTTATTTATCTCGGCCTTTTGAATTTGATCAGAGTGTAGCCCGACGTGACTAGGTCACAACCAGCCGAGTAGCATTGTCCACCTTTGGACGGATTTCGCTTACAGGCAGTTCGCCCCCGTCAGCGGGAGATAAAATCCTTTTATGATAGACTTTCAAAGATAAGCAAAACTGGGATTAATTCTGCGTTCATCAACTGAAATAAGAGTAATGTCAGTTTGGTCAATATTGACAGTGATGTTTCGAGAACGCGAGGACACCAAGCTTTCATCGTACACAACCAAACTTTTCACTGTCGACTCGAACACGCACCATCAAATTTGTCGTTCACAACTGATCATCCTGACCCTGACGTCAAAGTTCTGAACTATAAAAGGACGTCACTGAACGCGCCTGCACACAACGAGCCCTGGCACGAGCCTCTCGATTGAAAGTCTGTCATGGCCACTCGTAAGTTCATGGAACGCGCCCCGTTTTAATTCCAGAATCTCACTCTGTGCTGTTTTTCGTCATCGCTCAGTTGGAACGCCTCTAAGCAGGGTCGTCGAAACAGAAAAACGGGGAGGGAGGCGATTCACCCCCCCCCCCCCAGTGGCATTCAAAAAGGGGGCGCAAAGGGCATAAGGGTGTAAGGGGGGGGGGGAATATCGCCCCAGCCCCGGACTATAGCATTTTAGAGAGTTATAATAAAAAAAATGACAGACGTTTACAGTTCTCTATAATGTCGAATTAAAGCGCAGCTATTGAGGAGGACGAGGGGAGGGAACGGAGGGGAGGGTATGCCTCTCCGCCCCCCCTCCTCCTATCCTGTTGCTTTCTCATTTAGCGGGGAAACCTAATTGGTGTCAAAATCACGTGACGTCAATTTCCCCGCTAAATTTAGTGAAAAAACGTCCCATAATGCAACGCGCGCGCAGTAACGCCGACGGTGATGCCGCTCAAGCTCGAAAGGGGCGCATAAGAGTTGCGCTCTAAACATTCGGGGGAAGGGATATCTCCCTTCTTCACTACTATCACCCCAACCCCCTTCTCTCTCTCTCTCTCCCGAACAATTTCTACGGCCCTTCCTGATCCCTATTTGAGTGTGTGTTTTTGTTGGTTATACCTTTTTTTTTTCCCTTTCCCCGGCTTTTTCTCGCCCCCCCCCCTCGCCCCCTCATCTCTCAGACATTACCGACAACGCCTGTGGGTGACCCCGGTGGCGTTGTTGACATTGGCGGAAGATGAGCTCTGAAACCGCGTACACCGCGCACGGCTCCACAATATCACAAAGTTTAATCTTCGCCTCGATTCCGAAGCGAAGATTTTGGCCTCAAATAACTCCTTTCCAAAGTTGTAAAACATCACTTTGTCGTCACCAATAACTTCCACAAACAACGATCTTCCGACGAGAAAGTTCAGAGTATTTACAGCCCGCCTAGGTACAATCTACGTTTCATTGACTCTATCGCAGCGTAGGGATGTAGGGACACGCGGGCGCGACGTCATCAGTGCAGCCGTTCAATCGGCTTGCCCCACAGTGTTGCTCGCGCGCGCTCCGATGAAGCTCGCTATAACTTCGTGTCCAACATTCTCGCTGGAATTTGAGCACCGAGAGAGCTTGGATGATTGACATCTCGTCCCGCGTGACGTCAACGTCGCGGGAGTCCAATCAGCACGCTCCGCGAACTTCGTGCCCAACTTTGTGTTTGACGAGTTTAGCGACCCAGGTTGAAGACTTGTCAACCACTGCTCTTGCGTTCCGTTCATTATGTTCTCTTCTTCTCAAAGTGGAAGCCTGGGGCGAGTTTGGCTGCTTGTCTACAGCCTTCTCCACGATAGATGACTCCTTGGAGCACATGTGCCTCTCATTCGCGATGCTCTCTTTCGAAGTTTCTTCATTCAGCGGGGTTTCACTGGTGTCCCCTTCAGGCCTGTTGCTTGGACGGCTGCTGTGGATCGACGGCTCCTCGAGGTGGGTCTCCCGGTGGAATATTTTTGCGGCGCAGGCGATAGACCCCCTAGCAACGGCGCTCACGCCGTATTGGCTGCTCGTGGAGATGGACGCTGCCGCCTTCACACATAGCAACGCGCGGTTGCGATGCGAGGTCGGATTTTGGATTTGGACGGCACGTGTGTCACTGGGGAGCGTGTTAAGCCACTGTCCGTCTGCGTTCACGCCGCTTCGTGGCGCCAGTCTGCGGCTGCTCGTTACAGAACTATTAACCCAATTGTACCTTCAAACACGCCGCTTCGGGCCGTCCAGCCCGCAGCCTAAGCCCTGCTGTCAGGCATTGCACCTCCGGAAAGAGACTCCCATACCATTTAGTTCAGCGATGTTGCGTCGGCAAAATTTGTTTTTTTTTTAGTGGTAATTTTAAAATAGAAATGTCGTCAATATCACAAAATGCCCCGACAAAAAAAAAAATGTTCGATAAAAAAATATAAAGTAAGCCTACATTCTGGATCGAACCGGAATTCGCTGCTTATGAGGCAGACACCTAACCAATAAGCTACGCTACCGCGTCAAAACCTCGTAACCGTTGGCTATGTGCGACGGCGGCAGCGTCCATCTCCGCTAGCCAGTCAATCTGGAGTGGGCGCCGCTGCTAGGGGGTCTATCGCCTGCGGCGTTACAATTTGCATTTCGGAGTTTTCTTTCTCTCAGCCTCGTATCTCGTCGCTTGTCCAGCTGTGGTTACTTGGTGTCACTGGTGCGTCTCTTGCTCTTCCAGCCATTGTTAATTTATGCGTTATTGGAAATTATTTCTTCGCAATTTCCGTCCCTAAGACCAAACAACAGCTTTTTCTTTCTGCAGTAGAGCTTCAAGTTATGTTGACCTTGTTATTTGTAATATTCGGGACCGGATTGTAGGTCATTGGCCCAGCGCAGTCTGCTTCTTAGTTCTCTTTCGCGTGGACGCGCCGAGCATGTCGGCACCTGATTTCTCAATATAAAATTTGCCGTTCCTTGAGCGCGACAATTTCTCTAAAGACTTCCGCTTCGGTTCTTCCTGTATGTCAAGACTCGGCTCTGCCATGTCGCTGCTAAGTGCCTTGCTCTCGCAGCCACCTTCTGTCGATAGCTCCTTGAGATGAGTATCTGCGCAATTTTAATATCCCAACTTCAACGACAGCGTTTTTTTTTTCTTCTTCTTCGGGACTTGCATTCATCGGATTTACTATGGTACCCTTCGTGAGAAGCATCCGGAGCGTATCGGGGGACGCGCATGATGTGCTGCCTCTTCATCGGGTGCCTTTTCTGCTTGGACGAACAACCGACGTCATTCTGTGATGGCGACGAGGTCTCCGAGGGGCTCTGCTTCGAATCTTTTATGTCCAGCCTGGTTTCCTCCTTGCTTCTGCTCAGTCCCTTCCTCTTGCGGGCGACGCTGGCGGGCGGATCCTTGTGTTAGATTCGTTCGTGCTTTTTTTCTCCTACCTCGAAGGCACCTGCCGCTGGCTGGACATGGCGTCGTCGAGCTTTCAGCAACGCTTTTTTTCAGGAGCGTTCTCGGAGGACGCTGACCTTTCACTGCGTCCACTCTGAAGGCTGGCTGAAACCAGGAGACTTTCCGAAGAGGCCCTGGCTCGGGACTCCGTTCCTCAGTCTGGGCTCGAGCGCGTCTGTCTTCGCTTGGTTTTTTGGTCTCGCAACCACCGCCGATGGATGGGTCATTGGGAAGAGTGCTTCTGTGTTTTTTTCCTTTTGCGGCCTCGACGACAGCTCTTTTTGGCTTGACGCGTCGCGCTTCCGATGAAGCTCCTGAAGAGAAACGTTCGGTCCAGATTGGGAGACACTGCCCCTGCTCTGCCTCTCACATTCTTAGAAAGAGAGCTCAAACAAGACGACATATCGGAGATCCCCTGGCTCGGAGATCGCCTGTCCAGCCTGGGCGTGGTGTCGAAGTTTTCAATGGAAGACGCTCAACCCCAGGACACTGGTAGCGGGGAGAGAACGGTCTAACTCCTTGCCACGTTTTGTCGTGGCGCCAACGCGACGCCGGTTGATGTCGCCAGTCATCAGCGGCTCAGACAGCCGATTGCCGACTGTCAGCGAGATGACACACCCACCAGGAAGTAAGAGGGGGGCGAGAGGACGGAACGTGGCCTCCAGAAAGGCCCATAACAAAATGCCCTAAATATAGATCGGAATACTTGCGAAAATGTAACGACCTACAGATGGCGGTGCGGTAGCTCCAGTATGGCGTCTGTGTCAAGGACGCATTTTTAATGCACCCGTTCGCTGACAAACGTCCGAGGACGGGCGGAAGAAAAGTCCGTCTCTGACTAATCAGCCATCATGGAACAGCCACTCCGCCAACTATAGCACGTTAAAGTTGCGAGTGTATTACTAGTGCTATTATCCCGCAACACCAGCCATACAAAGGAAACGCTAATATCGATATGCACTTTGCTTCTCACCACCGGTGTCGACCGCCTAATCTAGTCTCCTTTACTTTTCGCAGTTTTCAACTCAATAACTAGGTCAGAGAGCCATCCGATAAAGAAGAAAAGGATATAATCAATTAATCAGTCAATTCCGAATGAATGAATCACACTTGAACTCAACACTCGACGGCGCACCGGGCAGGATTTACCTTGATCTTGAAAAGCTGATGATCGTCATACATGGTCAGGAAGTGTAGTGAGGCGTTTTCTTTCCGCTTCGACATTTCCACACTTGTGTCTATCTCTCGCCCGATGTCATCGACGCAAACCTGCAAAGCGTGAAACCGCGTGTGGAGGTCCGTACACGCATGTGAAACAGGTACCAAAAACGCAGATAAAAATATTAGTGTATAGCGAATATTGAAACATGAACTCGAATATATTTTTACCTTCATTGGTGCCGAATAGTGGCGAGAAAGTAAAATATCGAAACGAATACGAATGCCAAATTTTTAATGACAATAATTACAACCCGAAAAACGGGCATGAGGTTCTAGGGTGTTCCGCTACAGGTTACGTCGAAATGCAATAACATCGTTTTTCTTTTATAAACCTATAGTTCCGCCAATTAACTTGCCACAACGCCTATAGCAACAAACAAAAATTCAAAGACATATAAAGACAAAGAAGAGGAGTTAAATTGTGGTCAGTAAAAACATTCATACTTGGCACACCACCTCTAATATTTTAACTATTTCGGCTTCAGACAACCCCCTCTTCTCGCCAGCCGTTGTGAAAACTGCGGCACTTAGAGTGAACGACTCGTGCCGCGACCTGCGCATGCGCGTGATGAAGAAAAGCGTACCGCACACATTAACAACATTTTTTTTAAGTTTTCCTTCTGGATCAGGGGTAAAATGTGGCGTTCAAAGTTTTGGAGTCCTGGGTTAAATACTCCCTCGGGGATGTTCCGAATTGGGATATTTCTGTTCAATTTATTCTCTTTACACTCTCCCCGCTTTTGCGCGAGTGTTTTTTGTTACAGTTGAAAAGTTAACGGAGGAGGCTGTACAACGAAATGCTATCGCATTTAATATCGCATATTCGAAATGACGCATCGTATGACGTGCTCTGCCTTGTAGCCCTGGCACCTCGCTCGTCGCTGCGGGGAGCGATGCGTTAGCAAAGAAAGCGGTTCAATTTTCTGAGCAAGTTTTATTTTATAAGACTCGATTATGATATGAACGTGACAACTGAAAATATGTTTATTGAGTGCTGAGCTTGATGAGCCTGAAAGTGAAGAAAATATTTTCTAATTGAAAACGGCGACGTGCGTGGATTATGGTATTTTAGGAGTCTTTCAGCCAACGATGTTAGAATTTCATTAAGGTAACCGGCATTTTTAAGTCTGCCTCAAGGCCAACTTTTTTGCGACATTACGATCTTGCTCTAACGTTTTACGCCACGTGACGTTTCAACATGGAGCGAGATTTGAAGGCGCGTGTGTTCTCCTATGGGAACCTTTTCTTCGGTGCTTCGTTTCGAGTTCGCCCATTTTTTTTTTTTATTTTACTTCGTCTGGCACGTCTTGCATAAAAATGCGGCTTCACGCATCGCAATTATTTAAGAATATGAAATGAGCTTTCGCGAATCGTAAACAGCACTCTGGTTCTTCGGAAAGTGAAATAGGTCAAGGAAAAGGTAGGTGGGACGTTTTTTCTTTCGCTGTCAAGTGATATATGCAGAGATGAAAATATAAACTTTATACTATTCTTCGTCCGCGGTTAAGATACCCTAAATACCCCTCGAACTTGTTTTCGTTTTAAGAACGTCTTCATGTCCCTCTTAATAGTTCTGCATACTCCCATGTCGAGTAGAGTAGCGAGTTCTCGCGTAGCTAACGCAGCAACTGATTGGTCTCAGATATCAGGTTCCTGGTAAGGGCCATAGAAGCCGCACGTTGTGCGCTACTCATCATTCGCAGCGAACTTAGCGTACTCCAACAATTGAGTAGAGTACTTGAGGTCGAACTATAACTGAGTCAATAAAAACTCAATATCGCTCCACCTCACTAATTGAAGCCCTGTAAAGGAGGAGCGTTATTCTGGAAGTAAGAGTCATAATTGATTTTAAAATGCCCTGCCAAGAGGACAATGACAAACCTGAAAAAAATGAAATAAGGACACGAACAAAAGAAGCTCAAACTAACAACTGTTTATTTCCTTCCATCTCACAGGAAAGGAAACCTCTTGAATATATAAAACGTAAAAACAAAAAGAAGAAAAATAACCGGATTAAAAAACAAACAAACATAAAGATGAGCGGTTACTAACATGACTACGCTTGATTCCTCGCTGCGACACAGCTATCAACACAGGCGTAAATGCCCGTCAAGATGCGGCAAGGTGTTGAGCAGTTCGTTTTTTTTTTTGACAGCTCTTGCCTTCTTGTCACCATTTTGACAGCTTCCATTTCATCGCGCTTCTTTTTTTCTTCCGATTTGGCAAGATTGGGGCCATTTCGGAACTGTGCCTTGCAATTTCACTTCAATCGATCTGCAGCTAGGTTGCTTGGAGCCTGGAGCAGACTACACGCGAACTTATGCTTCCTCAACTTGTCGTTGAGTCATCTTCCCGTCTGCCCAATGTAGGATTTGCCACAGGACAAAGGTATTTTGTACACTACATTTTCAGCACACTCAACAAACTTATTCTGTGTCGAACCCGGCACGTAGCTTGTCCTCGATTCTCCCCATCCCACTTGTTCACCTCCCTACCAAGCCCTTTAAGCTTGAAAGGCGCTGATAACGCCACCCTAACTTCATTTTTGCTCGCTACCTTCTTCAGCCTATGCAATAATGCCACCCGCAGGTTCGAGAAAGCAACGCTCGGTCACGGAGTTCCAGTAGATTCGCGTTCATTCTCGCACCAGGCATAACGTTCCCCCTGCTTTCTTGTTCTCGAAAGTGCCAGTCCATTCTCGCCCCTCGCCCCAAGCGCGCGACGCTCGAACCTTCTTTGCCGTGCTTTCGAGATAATGACGAACTGAAGATAAGTCCCTACCCGCGACCTTATCGAGTCAGTCTCGCTCTCGCTCTCTGTTACGACGCCGAATCGCCGCCAGCTTTTCAGCTGCCTCGACGCTTGTCCTTTGTTTTACGTTTGGCACAAGTTTGCCTACTGAACCTTTATTTTTCAGTTCACTGTTCGTCTTCTCGTCACCTTTATTCCTTGACATTTCTGGTGGAGGTGCGGGGTACCGCTTGTCCGTTCAGCGCACCCCTCCGAGGGCCCGCAGCGCAAGCCCGACCATCAGCCCAGGTGGGAAACCAGGAGAGGAAGCCGACATCCGAGTAAGCCGCCGTCACCAGGGAAAGTCTCCAGAGTTGGAACTCAACTGCCGGACCCCCAACGAAAGAATTGGAGTAAACCGACGATGAGCAGCCAATCGTCGCAGACTCCCGCCGCTGCTTCTCCCGTCGTATACTTTCCCGTCACCCCTCGATCGCCGTCCATGGCGAAATCTATGAAGACGCCGAGGACTGGATACTACAATACGAGCGCGTGGCCCACCACAACGGATGTAACACTGAGCAACGCCTCCAGAATTTCTACTTCTCGCTGGAAGACACCGCAAGGCACTGGTTCGGGAACCACGAGGCTTCGCTCACTTCGTGGGACATTTGCGCCACCGAGTTGAAGCGGACCATTTCGAGCGAATACCGGCGGCAGAAGGCGGAAGACCTGCTCCAGACGCAGACTCAAGCGACCAATGGAAGCGTGACCACCTTCGTTGAAGATGTACTACGGCTGTGTACACGCGCCGACCCACAAGCTACTGAGGAGAAGTTGCGCTTTTTCATGAGGGGCCTCAAGACAGGTATCTTCGGAGGTCTTTTCCTCAGCCCCCCGGCGACAGTTGACGACTTCGTGGCCGAGGCAACGAATATTGAGCGAGCACTGGCGGCCCGAGCGCGCCACTACCCCCGACACGGCGACGCCAAAACCCTCGCACGGCTGCCGGACGCCGAGCTCACCACTGGAGGCGACAACCTTCGCGAGATCATCCAGGACGTCGTCCGAGAGGAGCTCCGAAAGCTGCTCCCCGCTGCCAAGCTCCCAACGTGGCTGTCAGTCGCCGAAATTGTACGCGACGAGGTACAGCGGGCCTTGCAGCCTGAAACTCCCGTCGACATGCCAGCTCTCGAGGAACTGACGCTGACCTACGTCGCCATGACCCGACGACCACCGCCAGCAACTCGCCAGTACCAGCCACCGGCGCGCCCTCGGCGGGAATCCCCTACGCCGCATTACGCTCGACGAACTCAGAAATAACCTCCGTACGTTCGAGCCGAACCCCCAGCGCCAAGAAAGACCGACGTGTGGCGAACGGCCGATTGACGCTCGGTGTGATAACATTGCGGGGAAGCCGACCACGTCTATCGCCGATGCCCCTACCGACAACTCGGGCTGCGCGGGTTCCGCCCGCACGACCCGCGCCCACGGTACGGTGAGCACCCACGAGACATCGACGAGTATCTCCGCCGTACACCGTCTCTTACACCCGCTGCCCCGCGAGGACCTCGCTCGCCTTCACCTCGACGTCCTGCATCACTTGCCTAACGGTCCCGTGGAGAGAGCCTGTCTCCCGTGTCCCGCCGTGAAAACTAAGTGCTGCAATACCGGGAGGTGATGTGGCCGAGGACGAACGACGCCAATATCCTCCACTAACGTCGGAGGGCTCCCACACTAGCTACCAGATGCCTCAGAACGACGCTTCTGCGACGGTGCCGAATAACCTCGACGTAACCATTGACCGCCACGACGCGAAGCCACTCGTCGACACTGGAGCAGACTATTTCGTTTTAAGTGGGAAGCTCTCTCGCCTACTTCGGAATGTGATGACGCCGTGGGATGGCCCAAAAATACACACCACCGGCGGACCTCTCATCACACTAATTGGAACGTGTACTGCGGGCGTGGACATCCACGTTGAGACCTGTCCAGATAATTTCGTTGCCCTCAAGGACTGTTTGAGAGATGTCATCCTAGGCATGAATTTTCTGTGTGAGTACGGTGCCGTGATCGACCTTGGAGCAAACAGATTGACGCTGCGAAAGCCCGTCCTACCTCCGGATGGATCCAAAACTACGCAAGCCGCCGTCCGTGTCATTGCGGGCCACGTGAACCTGCTGCCGCGGTCGAATGTTCTTGTGCCCGCCATGAGCGATGCAGTCGCCCGCGGGAAATTTCTTCTAGAAGGCGACGTCCAACTGCTCCTTGGGAGAGAAATCGGCATCGCAAGGGGTGTAACTGAGCTGCAGGATGTGCGCACTGGGGTCCTCGTGACGAACTTCTGACATGAGGCTCAGCACCTCACGAATGGTGCCGCTGTAGGACTCGTCGAGGAACACCGGGCCTACGCCGAAATCGCCACGATCTCCGACGAGCCCTCGACATGTCAGCCGTGAAGTACACCGCCGCCTCAGCTTGACGTTATCCACAAGCTCAATGCCACGGAACGACGACAGCTCGGAGACCTTCTCGCCGAATTCAGCGACTGCATTGCGACGACATCGAAAGTGCGCCAGACAACTGTTGCGAAACATTACATCGTTGCCGCTCCCTTTGCATCGGCCGCCGTGCCGGGTCTCTAAAAAAGGAACGAGAGGCCATTCATGTACAAGTCCAAGAGATGCTCAACGACGACATCATTCAGCCTTCAAGCAGTCTGTGGGCCTCTCTAGTCGTACTGGTGAAGAAGGACGGAACGCTTCGATTCTGCGTTGACTACCGGCGGCTCAACGCGGTCACCAAGAAAGACGTGTATCCGCTCCCCCGCATCGACGACACGCTGAACCGGCTGCTCCACTCCCGATAGTTTTCGTCGATGGACCTTAAGAGTGGCTACTGGCAGATCGAAGTCGACGCACGGGGTCTAGAAAAGACTGCCTTCGTCACAACCGACGGACTGTATGAGTTCAAGGTGATGCCCTTCGAACCGTGCATGGCGCCGGCAACGTTCCAACGTGTCATGAACACCGTCCTGGCAGGCCTCAAATGGCAGAGCTGTCAGGTGTACCTCGACGACGTCAGTGGTATTCTCCACCAACTTCGACGTGCACTTGCGCCGCCTTCGGGCCGTTCTTGAGGTCATTAGGACCGCAGGACTCACCCTCATACTGACTATGTGTCGGTTCGTCTACGGCGTGCTGAAGTTCCTAGGCCATGTTGTGAGCAACGAAGGTGTAAGTCCTGACCCTGAGAAGACTCGCGCCGTAGCGGCGTTTCCACCGCCAACCGACAAAAAGGCCGTCCGAAGAATCCTGGGCCTTCGCGTGTACTACTGGCAACTCGTTCGAGATTTCGTCATGCTTTCAGAGCCGCTCACGCACCTCGCGAAAGATGCCGTGAACTTCGAATGGGGTGCAAAACAACAACAGGCGTTCGACGAGCTAAAGGGACGGCTCCACTCACCACCAATTCTCAGCCACTTTGACGAACCAACCGAAACGGAAGTTCACACGGACTACAGCAATACAGGGCTCGGAGCGGTACTGGTCCAACGATAAGCGGGTGCAGAGCGCATGATCGCATTCGCTAGTTGGACGCTGTCGAACGCGGAGCGCAATTACTCGACGACCGAGAAGGAATGTCTGGCCGTCGTCTGAGCCATCACGAAGTTCCGCACGTACCTGTGTGGGAGTCCTTTTCGGGTGCCCACCGACCACCACGCGCTGTGTTGGTTAGCGAGCCTGAAAGACCTAACGGGACGCACCGCTCGGTGGAGCCTACGACTGCAAAACTACGACGTGACCGTCGTCTACAAGTCCGGCCGAAAACACAGCAACGCCGACTGCCTGTCCAGAGCCCCCGTCGAGTCAACTACTGGCTGTGCCAAAGACGACGACGACGACGACGATCACTTTCTTGGCGGAGTGAGCGTTTACGGTATGGCAGCGCTTCAACGGGACGATCCTGAGCTGCGCGCATTGATCGACCACTTGGAGGGACGAGGGGGTACGATTCCCCGAGCCTTCTGACGTGCCCTGCCAATGTTCGCCATCTGAAGAGGTATTCTCTACAAGGAAAACTTTGGGGACAGCAAGTCGACAAGGCTCCTGCTGATTCCTACTAGTCTTCGAGAAGAGGTTTTCCAAGCCTGCCATTACGACCCGACATCTCGTCACCTTGGGTACAGCAGGACTCTTGCACGAATCCGAGAAAAATACTACTG
Source organism: Ixodes persulcatus (assembly GCA_013358835.2). Taxonomy (NCBI): domain Eukaryota; kingdom Metazoa; phylum Arthropoda; class Arachnida; order Ixodida; family Ixodidae; genus Ixodes; species Ixodes persulcatus. Next base: position 133,484 of record JABSTQ010010288.1, read on the forward strand.
GCCCAAGCTCTCGAAGACTGTACACCTCTACGTCTGTTCGTGCCGCGAATGCCAACGACGCAAGAAACCACCGACGAAGCCGGCAGGTCTCCTGTAACCGATCGCGCCCCCGACTGGACTGTTCCAGCAGATTAGAATGGATCTTTTTGGACCTTTCCCGCCGCCGACGCAGGGAAACCGTTGGATAATTGTGGCAATTGATTATTTCACCAGGTACGCCGAGACAAATGCACTCCCGACGGGGACCACCGTGGAAGTAGCGAAGTCCTACGTTGATTCTATCGTCCTCCAACACGGCGCTCCCAAGTCCTGATTACGGACCGGGGCTCCTCGTTCACGGCGCAACCGGAAGAGATACTCCGCCCGAGCCACACCGACCACCGCCGGACCACGGCATACCACCCGCAGGCCAACGGGCTGACGGAGCGACTAAACAAGACCATCGCCGACATGATCCAGATGTACGTGGGCGTGGAACACAAGACTTGGGATGAGGTGTTGCCCTACGTCACGTTTGCGTACAACACGACGGTTTAAGAAACCACTAGGATTACACCCTTTCAGCTGGTGCACGGCAGAAAGGTGTCGACGATGCTCGACGCTATGCTGCCCCACGACAAACGGACGACGGCAGCGACGACGCCCATCTGGTCACTAAACGAGCAAAAGAGGTACGCCAGCTAGCCCACCTTCGCATAAAGGACCAGCAACGTGTCGACGCTGGCCGGTACAACCTTTGTCGCCGCAACGTGGAAGTTCCAGCTTGGAGACAGGGTGTGGTTGTGGACGCCCATTCGCCGCCGCGGCCTGAGCGAGAAACTGTTAAAACGCTACTTCGAACCCTACAAGCTCATTCGCCGCCATGGGGACTTGAACTACAAGGTGCTCCCCGACGGACCCCGACCATCAGGACGCCACCAGCCACGACCCGATGTGGTCCACGTAGTTTGATTCAAGCCGTTCTACGCGCGCTAGGACTGTGACACTGCATTTTTTCTTCGTTTCACCGTAAATTGTTTAGCCATTTCTGTTTTTCTTTTGCGTTGCATCGGGACGATGCACTTTTAAAAGGGGGGATCATGCCGTCCAAAGGGTCGAGAAAGCAACACTCGGTCACGGACTTCCAAAATATTCGCGTTAATTCACGCAGACGTAACGTTTCCCCTGCTTTCTCGTTCTCGAAAGTGCCAGTTCATACAAGCCCCGAGCGCGCGACGCTCGAACTTTTTTTGCCGAACTTTCGAGACAGTGACGCACTGTAGGTAAGCAGCTACCCGCGACCTTGTCGAGTCAGTCTCGTTTTTGCTCTCTGTTATGCCGCCGAATCGCCACCCGCTTTTCTGCAGCCTCGACGCTCGTTTTTTGTTTTTCGTTTGGCACAAGTTCGCCTATCAAACCTTTATTTTTCACTTCACTCTTCGTCTTCTCGTCACCTTTATTAGTGACCATATGTTTTGAATGCATGGCGGCACAGCTGTTGCTTTCTTGTCTCTTTTCTTTGTACTTGGACTTGGCATTGTCACTTAGTTTTTCTTTAGTATTACATTGACATTAAAAATTTGACATTATTGACATTAAAATATGTGACTGCATAAAATAAGAATTCAACCCTCTGCGAGTCGTTAAAGGTAACCGCACTTACCTCTCTTCGACATCAGGCCCACTAAAAGGAACTACTGGATATACAGCTACATATTTCGGGGGTCCGTTTGTTTCCACGCAATTCTCTCCTGATAAATCCACAGTCCAGGTCATAAACAGCTAGTTTTTGAAACGAGTGTAAATGCAAGCATCTTAGTCTGCCTTTTCTAGAGAAAGAATGTACAAGAATGCTTTTAAAACAAAAATTATTATAGAAAACGAAGCTCACGTATAACTTTCCTACTGTGCGTTGTTCGTTGCTCACACTGATATAGATAATGGAGCTAACGCTTTGCGAACCGAAGAATGTTTTGGTTTTTAGGTGTTTCAGGTCAAACGTCTAACCTACTTTATTTGCTTTGTAATAATCGTGAATGTTGCCCAGCACCTAAAATATATCTTATTCCTTTCTCCTTATGTGCACTCCTCTTGGATAAAATCCAAAGAAGAACTGGGTCATAGTCATTAGTATCCCACTTCGGAAATGTAGAGCTCAGCGGCTTGATGACCAAGAGCAATTTTACTGAATAAGAATAAAAAAATATCGTTTATGTTGTAAATTATTTCTATGAGCGGAATACAGATATAGAAAGCATTGAATTACAAAGAATATAAATATATCTGGTATGTCGAAGATAAACAACTTGTGAAATAATCTCTGCATATATTTTGAATATATGGCAAACATTTTGGTGATTGATATATACCAAACCACTGGGCTGCACCCCCCTGCCCCCCTCCCCCCCCCCCCCCCCCATTGTAGATGGTGTTGTGCGGTGGGTGTATATTATAAATTCTTGAACCCCTTGCACCAAAAGATGTTTAGTTTATCATAGAAAAGCAACAGTGAATTTTTGACATGAAATTTAACTTGATCGCCAAGCCCGAATTTTGCGATGTAAGCGATACATCGCAAATGTATTTCACCACTGAATTACAAATACATTTTTTTAGAATCTCAATACATAGCTCCGGATACTCGAAAGTATCTTTAAATTACATTAGGAGGGATAGACAGTATTTAATTAAATACCGTCTATCTCTCCTAAAAAGAATACACAAAAAAAATCTTTATTGTAAGGGGTGTCCTATCGTTATATTATTCACTGAACGTTGTCCTCACAAACATCACTATTCTTAGTGCCTGTTTTATATATATGTAGGCTCGTATAATAAAATTCATGTCTGTTAAAATGTATATTGTGTTTAGTGTCCTTTGTCGTATGCATTGCACATTGTCATTATCTGTTATGTAATACTTATTTGATTTCTGTCATGTTTGAGCATGCCAAATTTCTATGCGTGAGATTTCTGGGATCCGATTATTGTGGGATGTCAGTTTTTAGCTAAATACTATATTTAAAAATGAAGAAGATGCATTCATCCACCTCATATCATTTGTTTATATTTATTTAAGTTTACTATACTTATTTAATAATTGCTTACTTAGGATTACTTTTTAGTTTTTTTCAAATTTATATTTATTTATTTATTTTTCGGAACTTGAGAAAGCTCAGATCCCTGATCAGGCCCCTCACCGAAAACGTTTGCTGAAACCTAATTTAAATCATATGAAGTAGGACACCGTCCTCTCCTTTGTTACCTTCGGATAGAGCACGGCCATCCAGTCAAAAACTGGGCTTTCTATATTAACCTCCTTTATGGTCGTGACACAATATCCTATCTATACACAACACCTCCATACCCTAACCCTGTGCTTTTCAAATGGGGTCCGCGGACCCTTGGGGTCCGCGAGGGAATTGTAGGGGTCCGCGAAGCCCATCCTCATGAGTCAAACCCGGCAATAAAAGTTGACTTTTTTTTCAGATTGGGAAGAAACATTCAAAGTTTCTGTAGAGTTTTCTTGTGTGTATCTCAATGAGAGAAGTCTACTTCTCACTAGCGTATAGTTATTCATTAATTAAATCATTATCATAATAAACCGATGTCTTTCCCTTCCTGTCACCCCAAACGGGGTCCTCCATCATCCCCGCCGATCCACAAGGGGTTCACGAAACGTCAATGGCTGACAACCACTGCCCTAGCCAATACCCAACAACGACTTCATGGATCAACTTACTTCAACCACCGAAGCCTCCCGCCAACTTGCACGATCCCGAACTGCAGCACATCAAGATGCCTCGAAACGTCGCTACGCGGGCCAACACAACACTCAGCATTTTTTAGATGACCTTGTTTTAATCTTCTTTCCGTTCCGTCAAGTCGGCCGCTTAAAGAATTTCCTCCCCAAGTAATAAGGACCGTACCAATTTATTCGTCAGACATCTGCAGTAAACAACCTCGTTGAGTCAAACTGGCCAACATCTGATCGCCGAACTGTGGGTTGACACATCATACATGTCGGTCGCCTTACACTCCTCGATCCACGACACACTATATCCCTGAACTCTTGCGGCCAGGATGCCTCTTCTTGCACGAGGGCATTTGTGGTGAGGATAGCGGCATCGACAGCGCGCGAAATGGCGCGTGGCACGGCGCGCCGGTGAGCTCGAGAAAAGAGACTCGTGGTAGCACGCTCTACTCCGAGTATGAAACATAGACTCGACAATTGTTTCCGCTTGCCTCTTCCGTGAGCTCGCTATATATGAAGATTATATAAAATATTCCTGGGGACTATTGCTCTTTTTTTTCCGTTGTCGCGGAAGGAAAAGGATCGAGAAGCGTAAAATTTAAAATAAAGGTTTCAGCGGCGAATTTCTTGCAGAAACAAAAGAAAGCACGATCGTCGATAAAGCCTTGGCACGCGTCGAGGTGTCGGCTTGATAGCTGGCTAGCGCAAGGGTGTCAGATTTCTCTCGTCGTCGGGAAAGCGAGTTGGCAAGGCCGGGCTGGGCTTCTTATTTATTATCCTCGGCATCTCAAATATTCGGTCTGGAATGTTCGAGCGTCGAACACATGGGAGAGTAACTCGGCAAGGTCATGGCGGCCGCTTTGTTTATTACAATCAAGGTAAGAGTTAAAACAAATATTCTAGAAGTACAAAAAAGCGTTTCCTCTGGGTCATGCACGCGGCATCCCCCCCCCCCCCTTCCCCCTAAAAAGCGCATAGCCCCCGATGCAACTTTAAATAATATAACACTAACCCGAAGCTAAACCAAACGACCATTCAGAAGAAACTGCAAAGTCGTCAGAAGTAGGAAAACACTTCATCGAAGAGGGAGGCTCACAAGGACGGCGATGATTTTGACAACGACTGGATTCGACAACGAATCGTTTGACAACGTCAAACGATTCGCTTCGAGGCCCCCGAAATGAGTGCGCTGTACTCACATACAAAATCCATTCCGAGAATCACGTCTTTTGCACAGTCGGCTAGGAAGGCAACTTTCACGAGGCAGACCACACCATGGATATTGACTCGCGTAGTGGACCTTCCGACGGTCGTAATCAAGTGTCCTTTGGCGGTTCGACTTTGTTGGACAACCCGCGGCGTCGCAACGTTCCGAACAATGTGTGAGATCTTCCCGCTCAAAGCAGAGTAGTCCACGCCTGTGTCCACTATTGCCAATGTGTCGTGATCGTCGACAGTGACGTTACGCTTGTTCGGCAAATTCCCGAAGCGTCTGTTTACCTGAGAGATAGCGTTAGAGGGAAGCCCTTCGACGATCTTGGAGGGTTTTTGCGTAGTTGGTCGGCGGCAACTCCATCTGCAAGGGTTTCCGCGCTCAGTTTCCCTGACGACGGGCGAGGGGCGAGAGGCCCTCACGAGCTTGCCTGCGCATTCATGAAGGTGGACATCGTGGTGACAACGAATGGAACCCTCGGCGACCGTCAGGTAGGAGGAGACTGAGGTCTTCGAAGCTACTTGTCTATCTCCCGCGGTAGTTCACCGTGGCGTGGGCATGGGTACGTTCGGGTAGAAGTCGCGCAGCCCTAGTTGACGGTAGAGACAACGGCGGTAAATGTGGTCGGTTTCTCCCCCCCTCCCCCCCCCCCCCCCCAGTGGTAGCAGGGCGTCTGACGGTTGGACGTCTGCCACACATCATTCTTCCTTGGCGCAGGAGGTTTTGAGCGGGCGTACTGAACCCGGTCGTCTTGGCGCCGAACATACACTTGCGTTGGCGTGTCCTGTCGAGGCGGCGCCGAGTACTGGCGGGGAAAAACTGCTGGCCTCTTGGAAATCGCGGCGTACGTTACCGACGGGATTTCCTGACTTGTTGTTACTGTGTGAGGGGAACCTCCAGTTGAACGGCTCGTTGACTTCCTCTGTACTACTTCGGCGATGGAGAGAGCATCTCTGCGATTTTGAGCATGCAACAATTTTCAGAGCTCTTCCCGAATGACGTGGATTACTTCTAGAATGCCCAGAAGGAGCACAGGGCCCGGCATTGAGGCGACCAGATGCAGGGGCAGCAACGTTGGGAAGACGCTGGTAAGGGGCGGGGGTGGCTCGCACTTGGAGGGCCCACTCGATGTTTGCGGCCTCTTTGACGAGTGCCATGACGGCAGAAGGCGGGTTTCACACAAGGCCCCTAAAGCTGCTTTCATTTAATTTTAGCGTAAGAACATTAAACTTCTTCGATTCCTGCGTTTCCGGATCCGCGCGGTTTAATAACCGGAGGCCGTCTTCCACGAAGCAGACAACGCTTTTTTTCGTCCCTGAATTCTTGCCTGAAGTAGTTCTTCGGTGCGTTCCCGATGCTGCTGACTCACAAATGCGTGGCGTAGTTGCTCTTTGTATGTTTCCCAAAAGGTGATTGACGCTTTATGATTTTTAAACCAGAAACCGGTCGTTCCATCCAGCGAGAAGTGGATGTTTTGAACGCTCTTCTTTGGCCTTCATAGATATGCCGTGCCGCTAGTTCGTACTGCTGGATCCGGTCGTCGACGTATTCGTAAGCTTAGCACAGGAAGGGAACCGGTGCACGAGGTGCGACGGGCAGGACCATGACGGGGGATGCAGCAGGAGGTGTCTCAGTCGGTGGCCCTAGTAAAAACACTTCCGGGTTCGTTGAACTCTTTGATTGTTTCACCAATGGATGTAATTCCGGCGGCTGACCTTGCGTGCGGCGGCTTGATCGGGCATTGTCTTCTCGGGGGACTCGCTTTTCCTGCGTTTGTTCTGCATGACTTGGGATCGGGCTTGGTTCACGACTCCTCGGTGGTGCACGAGGAAGGGGTATAGAAAGTTAGCCCGTACCTCCGGCAAAAACATCGCGGATAGAAAAATATCTACAAGGGTAAAACTGAGAACAAAAAAATTTAATCGGCGAACTTGTGCCAGAAACAATCGAAATAACGAGCCTCTAGAAAGTAGCAGCTTAGTGTTGAGGGGTAGGCGTGTCAGGTGGCTGATGCGATAGTGTCTCAGTCGTTTCGTCGTCATCAGGGTGAGTTGGCTACAGCGCGCTGGGCTCCTGATCTAGTACCCTATTTATCTGGAACATTCTGCTTAGAATGTTCAGGTGTCGAAAAATCGAGAGACTGATTCGTCATGGTCATGTTGCCCTCCTTAACCATTACAATTGGAGCAAGAGTAAACACGAATTTCCTAGAAGTACTGAGAGGCGTTTCCCCTCGACCATGCAGGGGACAATCTCTCTGAATGTTTAACGTTTTATCACTTGTACTGTATAACGCTCATATAAAATATCCGCGGGGAACATGGCACTTTTCTTGATGTTTACTTTGACTACTTGTTTTAGTGCACCTAGCACACGCGCATGAAGAGAACGCCGGAAGGCATTAAATGTCAAACGATGTTGGGAATATGAGACTATAAATTTACTTAGGGAAACAAGTATCACACATTGAAGTAAGATTTTTTTTCATATATCCCGCAGGAACGTTACTCCAAATTCGTGTGGGATGGACTGTCCTCGGAAAGTTGCCTCCACAAACGTTTCGCTCTATAATCACTGACAAGTAGATCAAGGTAGGGCGCGGTGAATATAAAGCATCTTGTTGGTCAGTAGTCATTCAGCTTTCGGCATCAACCTCTTAGAATGACGATGAACGAATCACGCCAAGCATGAAGCGCTACCACAAGAGGTCTGTTTTTCTTTGCCTAAATCCGACGGAACAAATCAAGCACCGCTTGCAATGTATCGAACGGCGCTCATCTCTTTTTTTTCGATATTTTATCACGGACCTATTTAATCACGCACAATGAACGCGCCGTGATACTACTTTTGTTCTGCCTGATTCGTGTAGCCGGTGATAGCAAGCATACAAAAGCTACAGGTTGCTTCAGGCAGCTTGACGATTTACTTTTGGTGCGGCTTGATATCCTTCAGTGAATCGTAGCGTCGGCTGCGATCGAACTTAAAGTGAATCAGGGTATACTAGGGGTGGGGAACTCAAATGAACCCGGAATGTGTTTTTACAAACTCCATTTTTTTGTTTGACACGTTCAAATTTCAGTCGCCTTCATCGCACCCTCAACCTCGTGCAATGCGCCTGTCGTGGCGTTTTTTCGAATGCTCGAGACAGCCTTTAATCCCGTCAGTCTTGATACCTTTCAGTGCTTCTGTCGTTTTGTTTTCTTTCTTTTACCTCTCTCGCATTTGTAAACCGTTTTTTTTTTAGAAATTACTCTTTGCACACGGGTAAACAAAAAAAAAAAAACGCAATCTCGCACGGAGCAAAGTTGGGTTAATAGGGGAGGTGGGGTACGGGGTAATTCCGTTTTTGGTCAGAAACTGCGGAACACTCAGCGCCGCGTGCGCAGGTGCAGTATCATGGTGGTCGAATCAATCTTACAGAGAAATGCACAACTTTCGCTATAACTTGTTTTACGTGTTAATCATCCGATAAATTTTGCTGACAGGAACTCCACAACACTCTAGTGAACTCCCGAGTTCATCAATCGTAAAACGTCTATTATCAAAAATGGCTCGAGGAAATATTGCCACAGACTCTTCAGATTGGCAGCCCAAAGGGAGTCCGAAACAAGGTTGATTAGCAATCGACATTTCGCCATGTTTCAAAACGAAAATCATTCCTGAACTTGTGTATAACTCAGCGCAGCTTGCCTGTATGTCGTCTGCAGTATAACAACTGTTCCTGACACATTTTAACGCCATATCCTTTAGGAGTTCGTGTCGCAGAAAAAGCCGGCGTTCATTGCGCGACATGAAAATCCTGATTTGTCAATAGGGTCATGACGTCACAGCCCAATGTCATTGCTCGGGAATTTCAAACACCCCACTACCCTCACGTGAAACGTGACGTCACACGCGTAATTGAATTGAATGAAACATGACATGTAATGTCAAATAACGGTAGCCGCACATCTCAGGTGATTTAAATATATTGAGTAATTAGTTTGCTTTAAAAAACAAGTGGAAAACTTTTAGGCGGCATTTGAACCCAGGACTTTTCGGTTGCGAGCCAGACGCGCTACTGGCTAAGCAACGTAAGGCACTTTTTTTTCTTTATTCCGGCCACGTAAGGCACGCTTGCAGAGTTTAGGAATGAGCGGGAGTTTATATGTTTAGATTTGCGCCCATGAAGCCGAAGTGAGGCGAGAGCAGCGACCGGACGATCTAGAGAACCTACAGCGTCTCCGGATCTCGGTGCGCTCTCGCGTCTCCGAGAATGAGAAGCGAATGAAAACGTGAAGCGAACGGGGCTCGATAAGGCTATCGCGTTCCACCCTTGAAGGTGAAGCTTAGGCGTCCTCCAAGTTATTTTAGAGCGCAGCTCTTAGGCGCCCATTTCCGGCTTGAGCGGCGTCGGTGTCGCCGTCGCCGTCGGCGTAACCGCGCGGTGCATGATGGGTAAATTTCCCCGCTAAATTTAGCGGAAAATTTTCCCCGCTAAATTTAGCGGAAAACTTTTCCCGCTAAATCTACCGAAAAATTTTCCCCGCTAAATCTAGCGGAAAATTTTTCCCGATAAATCTAGCGGGAAATTTTCCCCACTAAATCTAGCGGAAAATTTTCCCCGCTAAATCTAGCGGAAATTTTCCCCGCTAAATTTAGCGCAAATTTTTCCCCGCCAGATTTAGAGGAATGTTTTCCCCGTTAAATTTAGCGGAAAAATTTTCCCGCTAGAATTAGCGGAAAATTTCCCCTGCTAAAGGTCGAGGTCACGTGACCTCCAGGGCACGTGACCCCCCCCCCCCCCCGTACCTTCCCCTCCTCCTCAAGAGCTGCGCTCTAATTCGGCGTTACAGCTAGTTGTAAACGGCTTTCATTTTTTACAACAAATAACGTGTCTGTTATAAATCAGACATCACAAAATAGGCAAATGCGTTAAGAAAAGGTTAACTAAACAATCCATTGAAGCCAAACGGTATGTCTCACAAGAACACCGACTTCTACACTGGTGCACACGGGTCTTTAGAAAACGCATCACGACCGGGGAACTCGTACTTCAAAAAACCGGCCTCCAGATAATAATTCAGGTTACGTTTGGGTAACCCCTCGTATAGTACTACTGTTTTCTGAGAGTCTAATGTAGCTCTGGCATAGCATCTGAGAGATTGTGTTACTGAAAAGCGTTTCAGTCAAGGCAGACCGCAAAATGAACAAACAACAAAAGAGAATCAAATGCCGCGAACTCTGAGTAAGTCCCCCATAGTTAAATGCATGTCATTGCGCCATTGCCCACGAACACTGATAGTTTGAGTTCATTTTATAATCTCAGCCATCGGGAAGTTTGTACAATGTTCCAACCAATGCCGCATAGAAGACAAAGCCCTGCGCATGACGCCATCGTTCGTGAATTCCTGACCAATCAAGCGGCAATCACGCTGAACCTCGACGAGAGTCACCGCAAAGTCGCACGCGCATTCATCTTGTCGTCACCGTGTGCTACACGATGTTGTGAGACGATGCGAGAATCGCTGGCGAGATGCTAACCCAAGTTAGGCAGAGTGGCATGGATGCAGCTAGTGACGTCTTTTGGGGCGGGGGATGGGGGGGAGGGGGGGGGGGGACGGAGCGCATGTTTTGTTTTCCAGGTAGTATTGTTCCAAAGGACATCCACTCCCGTTCGGCAAAATATGTGGCCGCCTGTACGAGGCAGAGACTGCACGGCTGCTTGTGCGCCTTATGGGATTGCCTCTTCTCATTGGCTTCACTTATTAAAACATAAAATGCATCAAGTTCAGTCTTCATTTACTAATCAAAAAGGAATATTCAGAATTGAGTTTTGGCAGGAACGCAGCGGACGCAAAGCTTGAATATCAACAAAACCCCGAGACTCCGAGTCCAGCGTCACCATGTCACCCTTTTATACTGTTTTAATGTTTTCCTTGCTCTTTTCGAAACCTGTGCAGCTGGCGAATTTTTTTTCCTTCTTCTCAGAGTCCACTTTCCGCCTCTTTCGATTTTTTGCCGCTTTCCTTCACAGTTGCGTTGCATGGCCATCGGAGCTCGCGGCGCAGGTGTTTGGCAGCCGGCTCTCTTCCATCATGGTACGCTTCACTCTTCAGACTACATGAAAGATAGCTTTTTGTGAGAATGCAATTTTGAGTACAAAACAGTAAAGTCCCGTTCACACATTTAGGTTTGGCTACAATCGATTTGGCCGAGATCGGCTGTTGAGCCTCTTGTGAGAGCTGACGACGAGCTCCGCAGCAACGTATCCGGTCGTAAGGGGCTCCAAAAGCGGTCGTGTCTCATTCGTTCGTACTAGGTTGCAGGTGTGTGGACTGGCCTTAAAATTCCGAGAGCGCCGATGGCTAGACGTTTGGAAGCATTTTTTTTTAAGAGCTTACGTTCTCAAACGTGGAGTATTACCCCGCTCAGCAAGGCGCACGCGCACGAACCTGTGGGTACAACATGAGGCTGTGCACGACCGGTTTGTCAGAGACGCCACCCGTCCAGCTGTTTGGCATGCGGAAAGCCAGCACTGCCCATCGTGAAGCTCATCATTACGTATCTGTTGGTGGTGTCGATATTTGCGTCCTTCAGCGCTGGTCCGACGATAAACTGCAAAGAAGAGAAAATTACGAAGCATGATGCGTAATCATATTAAGCCACGCCTCGCGTTTGAAAAAAATACCGAAATAAAAATAATCAAGCAAACTTTTCTGAAGAGACTAGATGAAACACATTAAAAAAAAAACATTGCAATAAAAAACAAATGTTTTTAGCAATATTTACGCTGCCAGACGTAATTTTCGTGAGAAGACGGTAGTAGCATCCCACTAAGCACCGCCCAGTGCTTATATCGCGTTTACATCGGTATTGTTGGACAGATGATTGGCACATTGGTACTTCAGTCTTTTGTTGCGGTTGGAGAAACCTTCACCCAAATTGCGGGTTAAAACAATTTTTTTTGTAAAGATCGTTCATATATTAGGCGCTGCGACAAGCCCTCTTTCGAACACCTTTTTTATGTACCGTTCATTGAAACGCACTGCGGAACATCTGAAGTGCGCATCTGAACTCGCCACCTAGTCCTCTACTTCCGCAACAAAAGTTTGTCTGCTATCGTTAGCTTCACCCTGGCAACAAAGCGTGTCCTTTATGGAGGAACACGCGAACGCAGCGCGTGAAGCCAGTTACGGGAGTTGCCATCTTGCGATAGTCGTCTAACTATCGTGAACGCCGCAACGCACGTCAATGTCGAACCTGCCGTTACGGAGGCCGACGCTGAGAGCCGAAGGCGGTCGCCTGGCGATACCTTGGCGGTTCCGGCCTGACTTGGTGCACGCTCGGGTCCGAGATTATATTAAAGTTTCCCGAAGATTGATAAAAAAAACGTATTTATTTAACGACGAAAGAAATGGGCACCACATGCACCCTGCTGTTTGGTCAACTTTCCCGAAGAGAAGAGGAGAAAAGCGAAGCGAGGGGTGTCCTCGCGTAGCGGGGATCGCTTGGCAGCGCAGCATGGAGCCCAAGCTAGCGTAGTCGCCTAGGTATCAGACTACACTCTGAAGATGTCACGGCTGTAGCAGGCTACGCTGCGTTCGTGTGCGTGTCTATTCGGTGACCATAGCAGACCAAGGATTTTATTGGGAAGGATGCGGCGTCTGTATCTTCCGTAAATGAAGAGTAGCCTAAGAGAAGTCTCTAGGGCAGAGAGGCGTTTATTTTTTTCCTGTCTTTTTCTTCTAAGTTCCCAATTATTTTCCTCAGTCCCGGGTAATTTTCCTTACGATTAGGACACTACATACTTGCACAACTGCTTGAATATGCTTAATCAATAGGTTTCCCATTGAGACTTCGTCATGAGAAGATTTTGTTGGATGACGGGTGCTTCATATTGGATACTGTCCAAACTTTGTTTCGAGCAAACAAATAGGCGTGCCCACCACTTACCTTTCCCGAAAAACCCTAAATAAGTTCTGCCGTTCAAAGTTAGACGCATCTTTGATGTGTACATTGAGCATTCCGCCCTGTTTACGAACATTCCAAATCTTATACATAAAAGAGAAGATGCACATTTTCTAATTGAAGCATGCATTGCGGATTTCGTTTTTTTAGTCAAACGTGGCTAAACCTTACTATACCTGACTCAGAATTGTTTCTTTCACATTTTGGTCGCTATGTTTATCGTACTGAGCGAGTCCCAAGGCGAGGGGGTGGTGTTCCTTTAGCCGGCAGTAATTGTGTCCCATTAAGGCTTTTCTTGGTGGAAACAAGCCCGGGAATCGACTGGGTATGCCTCACATATAAACCAAGTATTATACTGGGCGTATGCAACAGGCCGCCAGATGGGGGTAGCGATTTCGTTACTGAGCTCCATAAATGTACTTTTCAACTTACAACATTTCATCCTAATGCCACCCTTGCTCTTCTTGAAGACTTTATTGGCAAGATATTGATTGGACTGCCCTCTCATCGGGAAGTGTTTTTCCGATGCTTTCGTTGAGCTTTGCCTTGACAATCTTTTCAGTATTATCCCTCAACCGCCCAGAACTACCGAAAACTGTAGCAATGTACTGTACCTGTGCCCGACACAAGAGCCAGCCTTTATCAGTAACCTCATATACATACCCGGCATTAGTGACCATCTTGTTATCGAATTACCACGCTCGTTCAGCACTCCTCAAAAGCCACGCTACATTAAATTCATTCGAAATTACGCGAGTGCCGACTATACCTCTATCAACTTACTCCTAAAAACCTTCTTCGACACGTTCTCTAACGGTTTCCAGAAAAGATCTGCCAACGTGAACTGGACAATGTACAAAAACAAAGTAATTCAACTCATTGAGTATTTCCTATCACTCACTCGTGTCATCTCTTGTAACAACAATCTGCTTACTAAAAACATTTATAAACACTCCAACAAAAAGAAAACCGTTTAAGATTGGCTAATTGTTGCGACACACTGTAAGGCTGGGTCAAATACCACGAGTTTGCAACAGGTTACAAGACAGCTATTAATGAAACAAAAACTAAATTTTATACTCGGCACCTTTTTAACATCTTGATTAGCAAGCCAAAAAGTTTTTGGAAGATTGTTAATCCTTCTATGTCGCCTCCCCTACAATTGACTCACGAGAACGGACATGATCTATCCGATCACCAAAGTGCTTTCTGACTTAATGATTTATTTATTTCTGTATTTATATATGAAAACCTTCTAAATATTCCCGCCTCACGCCAGTTTTTCAAACTCCGATGGGGCCCATTACCACTGATTATGCCGGCGTCCAGAAATAATCGAGAGCATGAAGCTGTCTGCCAACTCTGGGGATGACCAAACCAACTTTAAGAATTCAATAAACACGACACACACATATGAAACTTCCCTTTGTGACATAGCTTCCCAGTCACTTAGTCATTATGAAATTCTGCGAGACTTTATAACGGGCAATGTAACCGGTTTTCAAATCTTGTTACCGCCACCTAATTGCAAGTATCGTACCTTAGCTTAAATGATACTATTGTATCGTCTAAGCTCACGGAGCACGTACTATACCTCAGTATAATCGATTAGTCAGAAGATAACGACCTCCTTTTAACCACCAACATTGATTCCAGAAAGCACGCCCTTGTGAAACCCAACTAAAGGCGTTTCTTCATGACATTCACGCAGGCCTTAATACAAACAATCAGACTCTCGCCATTTTTCTCGACATTTCCAAACCACACTATAGGGTCCTTTATCGCAGTCTTACGATACGACTTAACGAATTTAAAACCACGCCCGCTATTGTAAAGTGTATAGCCGATTTGTTTTTTACTATAAACGCATTCAGGATACCACCATTAATATTTATAAATCCCCATCGTGCGCGGTAACCTCAGGTATCCCTCAAGGCAGTGTGCTCGGGCCCTGAACCTATTAATCTAATTAATGACATTCATGAGCATATCCCGTCATCAGTTCGTTTGTTTGTAGCTGACTGCGCAATTTACCGGCCCATTTTCGCGCTCGACGTTGAACGTACATTGAAACCAGATATTAAACAAATTATTCATTGGTGCAGTAAATGGAAGATGACACCAAAACTTGACACAAGCAACGTCCTTTCATTTTCTCTTTGTGCTCTTTGAACTTTTTCTTACCATCTTGACGCCTCCCCTATCAACGGTTGCGGTTCATATAAATAGATCGGTATGCATCTAACAACTGAACTTTCATGGACGTCTCATACCAATAAAATATTAACAAACACAAACCGTCGCCTTGGTCTTTTTTGCGCCCAAGACTGAATCCGAAACACCAGAGATAAAGCAACTATCGTACTTAACTTCAGTTCGGTCTATGCTTGAATTCGCTTCTTCTGTACGATGTCCTTAGCAATCTTACCAAGTTATGAAACTTTAGTCCACCCAAATTAAAACTTTGCGTTTTCTTGGTTTTTATTACTCATCATTAGCCAGTATATTAGGATTGTTCGAAACTGCTACGTTTCACACACTTTCATTGTGGAGCCGAGTGTTCCGTCTCTCTCTCTCTCTCTCTCTCTCTCTCCTTCATCATATCTTTATATATATATATCTTCGTAAATCATTGATTTTACCCCCGTGGCAGATTTTCTCCCGCTTTGACTACTCTGCTAACTTCCGGCCTTTTTTTCCGTGAAGTACTTTATACAGTAATTAAACTTTACCCATGGCCATCAACGATTGGAACATACTACCAAACGTCATTGTTACCACAACTGACACACACATTTGCTGCCTCTGTAACCACTTTTTTTGGCTTTATCTAACTAATTCCTTCTTCAACCGTGTTAAAATTTCGTGTGAAAATGTTTGGTTACAAATAAAACTTACTGCTCCTTTTGTAATTCCCGTAAGAGACTTCAAGGATAATAAATAATGATGAGGATGATTGAATAAAAATCATTCATGCCAGTCTCTGTTGTACTGCATATCTCTGCCTTCGGCCTTTCTTGCTTCATTTGTGGGTCAGAATATTCGTACAGGAACTAGCGCAAAAAAAATGTCCTTTGATGCCTATGGGAAATTTCTTTCAAACAATTTAAAAGTAAAAGGTTTCTAACGGCCGTGCGCAACGGTATATTGCATTTTTATTATAAGCTGCAAGGAACTTGGGTTTCCTTTGCTTTTTTCAAGCGTTAATTGTTATTAGATTTTCAGACGAAAAGGATAACTTTTCACAGCAACTGTACGACAGTCAACTTTCTGCTCCTTGCTTTCATTTTTCGTTAGTGAAGGGTCCTTTGTTAGGCTGACAATTTTCTGGTGCTTAACAATTATTTATTGAATACCAGGAAAAAAAGCAACCGATCTCCAGCAACATAGATAACATGGTATCCCCTTTTCGGTCTTGAGGAACTCAGATAGCAGATTGCTAAAGGAAAGGCAATCTTGATACGACATACACCAAACCATACATAACTTAATAATAAACTACAAACTTTCACAGATTGCTAAAGGAAAGGTAATCTTAATACGACATACACCAAACCATACATAACTTAATAATAAACTACAAACTTTCACAGATTGCTAAAGGTAAGGTAATCTTAATACGACATACACCAAACCATACATAACTTAATAATAAACTACAAACTTTCACAGATTGCTAAAGGAAAGGTAATCTTAATACGACATACACCAAACCATACATAACTTAATAATAAACTACAAACTTTCACAGATTGCTAAAGGAAAGGTAATCTTAATACGACATACACCAAACCATACATAACTTAATAATAAACTACAAACTTTCTACAGATTGCTAAAGGAAAGGTAATCTTAATACGACATACACCAAACCATACATAACTTAATAATAAACTACAAACTTTCACAATTGCTAAAGGAAAGGTAATCTTAATACGACATACACCAAACCATACATAACTTAATAATAAACTACAAACTTTCACAGTTTGCTAAAGGAAAGGTAATCTTAATACGACATACACCAAACCATACATAACTTAATAATAAACTACAAACTTTCACAGATTGCTAAAGGAAAGGTAATCTTAATACGACATACACCAAACCATACATAACATAATAAAAAACTACAAACTTTCAATCAGGTTTACTTATCTATTCAGATTGACTTGTACAAAATATGCCCGCAGTCTCGAACATTGTAGAATGTCCACATGTTAGGTGTTTCAACAAAACATTTAAAGTCTGGCAGAAACCCAACTTGTGAAATTCCTATATCAAATGTTTGCCAAAGTGTGGTGATTAGCCAACCGCTTTAATATATCGGCTACCAGGTAATTGTTTTCGGAATTGACTAGGGTTTCGTGTATCTTCTCTGAAAAATATTTTCTTCTGTCAAACGTAGCAAGCACCCGTGCCTCGTACTTTATTGTACGTTTAATTGTAACTAAATACATCTGTTTTGTCTTTTGTTAAAGCTAGCATTTAGGCCTCTGTGCGTACCTTTTTCATGTGTAGGTTTAGTTTAAGATTTTACTTCGTTAATTTTATCTGGAGAAACCTACCAGTCAAGCGTATGTGCGTATCTTTTGATAGACATAGGAACGGTCGTCTTTGATTTATCATCCTTCACTGTCATTAGCAACAATTATGCGTACGTTTTTAACATTTATTGCCTGGATTATTTTTATTACCTTAATTCATAGAAATTCACAATTTGTCCATCGCATTCTTGTCGCGGTAAGGAGAAAGACAAAAAAAAGGCTAAGTGCGAGGCGAATTGGCAAAGTAAACATTAATACACCATAATTACTGCTTGCAGGTGTGGCCTGAAGGTTGCTGAAAACAAGACAAAAAAGAAAAACAGGCGCTTCTCTAATTGTCACCCATACACTCTCATAAAAAAGGGTGCACTCTTACACCTTTTGTCCCATATAAGACACCCCAAAACTTCAGTTCGACGTACAGCGCATTGACGTCGATCTGGCGATACTAACGTTAACGAGAGGCTTGACGGCCGTGTGGTACAACTTATTAAAATAGCTAATGTACGTGTTATGACTACAAAAACAAAAACAAAAAAACGGGGTTTTCTTGGCCCTATTGCAAAACCTCAGTGTTTTTTTTTCTGTGGTTTTTGATACGTACTTTAGCTATTTGATGAGTTCTATCGCACCGTTATCAAGCCCATCGTAAAATGTGGGGCCGTCTGTTCGACTATACTGCGGTCTACGTCCAACTGAAGTCTTGGGGTGCATTATATGGGATAAATGGGTGTAAGGTGACGCCCTTTTTGAGAGTGTACGGTCGCAAAAAAGACTTTACAGTAGCTACGTACAGCGCGAAAGTATAGAAGTGGTGCAGCATTTATTTAAAAAAAAAACATTGACGACGAAGACCTATCTAGCGTCTTTTGACCCACCCGAATAAAACAAATGTGAAACCCTGTTTGTCTATTTGGGTTTGCTTCCAAGCAAGGTATAAACGAGTTGTGCTCTGCGCCTGTTATAAAACAGTACTATGGCTGTTGCTTTATTAAAGGGCAACTCCGTGCAAAACTCAAAATGAGATAAATTACTGGTGTCGCTGCAGTGGCACAAAATACGACCCCAGCCAAAATAGTGCGTCTGTGGGACGCCGCATTCTCAACTAATGCCGATAATAAAAATGCGACCCGCCGCGAGCCGCTGCTCCTTATCGGGCCGCCAGCGGGTTGCCGATCGCTAAAGCAACATTGGGCAATGACGTCAGTATCGTTCTCTTTTTTTCCTCCGGTCCGGGCGTTGCGAGGAGTGCGCTTCTTTGAGCCGCAACCACCGCTACTTCGGCTTGTGATTGGCGCGTTTAGCCGTTGCTTTTGTGTGTAGCCCATTTAGCTTCGGTATAGCCTTTTGTTTATTTGCTTGTGAGAACTCCAAGACTCGTTTTAGCGAGCAACTCGGTGCGCCCAAGACTGCCCAGCTGCTCCTCGAAAGATGCCGAGTGCAACTTGTAGCGCTGTGGGCTGCTCAAACAACCCGCTGCGTCAACACGGAGGTGCTTTTTCACAGGGTTTCAAATGTACCGGAAATTGGAGAAGGTGTGGGTGAACGCTGTTCGACGAGTGGACTTTGGACTTCGGCTTTTACGCGCCCGAGGAAACAAGAACGAAAAAACAGACGTGTACAGCCCAGCACACGTGTGTTTGGGCGCCGCGGCCCGCGCCGGAGAGCCTCAAAGCTTCGTGTCTGGGACTGACCCGCAGCGCGAAAGCGAGAAGGCCCCCAGTACTCTACATCACTGGCAGCGCGGCGTAGAGCAACGCCACTCCATCCATGGAGCCCCGATGCCAATTTAGGCTTAGCGACGAGTATGGAAGACCACACACACGGCGACAGCCGCCGAGTATGGCACCGAACGAGTTCACTCGTTTTCCAGTCGCTAGCTTTTGGGTATACAAGCGACGAGTGCGGCATAACGCACGCACGGCGGCGGCCGCCGAGTACGGCACCGAACGAGTTCACGGGTTTTCCAGTCGCTAGCTTTTGGTATACGCACGCACGGCGGCGGCCGCCGAGTACGGCACCGAACGAGTTCACGGGTTTTCCAGTCGCTAGCTTTTGGGTACATGCACTAACTCTTGCTACATATGCTAGATAAATACCACGTATACAGAATTAAAACAAAATCAGCTTAGCTCCTATCTTTAGACGGCTAGCGCAACAGAGGTAGGTACCGTTCGGCCTGCGTACTCGTTGAACGAGAACGATCCTGACGTCACGTTCACATAGCGGCTAATTTCCAGTGTTGCCGGGGCCAACGTCACTAGATTACCTCAGTCTGTGCAACTCCCGCGGAGGTAGGTACCCCCCCTCACTCACTTCAATCCGCCTGGAGTCGTTCGAAGCGCCATCTATATTTTAATTTCAGAACTGTGAGTTCCAAAAAGCACAACTGAAGCGCCAAATGGCGATCACAACGCCGCCATTTCTCCCGCAGTGGTCACTCGAGGAACTGCACGTGACATATATTTTTGGCTTCAATCGGCCATTTCGGAGCCGAAGCAGACTGAAAGGGTTACAAGGGTGACACCCCCGTCTCCCCAGCGGACGCGCCGGCGACATATCAATGAAGTTAAGATGCACCTAGGTCGGGACGCGCTACCTGAAATCCCCGCTGAGGCATGGTTGTATAAAAACAATATTAATTGTGCTGCAAAACCTTGACAACTAAACATTTTAGAAGACATCACGCGCCCCTCATTTCTTACTGACTCCAATAAAAGTTACTACAAAAAGAGTTTTTTTTCGTTGGTTTTTACGTTTCTAGTAACGTTGAGAACGAACGTATCCCGATTCAGTTACCAAAGCAGCCGTCCGGCGGCGCGTCCTGCGACTCCGGGCGAGTCGTGGTGAGTGAGGGGGGGGGGGGGGGGGGGGGTACTGTTCGTGCATGAAGCGTCTATGAGCAGTTCCGTAACTGAGTTAATCTAATAACGTTGGCCGGGGCCTCGAGCGGCTAGTTTCGGTTTTGGTGGCCGCACCCCAAACAAAACTTTGAGTCGTCGATATCTCTAAAGCTACGCACAATAACGAGAAAAAAAATTACACCTTGCAATTCAGGGACTCTGACTACACTAAAAACATTCATAATCCCAAAATCGAAACTATGAACCGGAGTTGCCCTTTAAAGGAACAGCGAGCCTCCCCCTCTTCCTCATTTTTTTGCCATGAGATATAATATGGTATTAGGAGACTACACAATCAATATTTTGCGGCAGGGTCACGTTTATATTGAATAAAGCAAAAAAAAAAAAAAACCTCAGCTGCTCGACATCGAATCTGAAACAAAAGCACGGAAGCTCATGGCTGCGAGATGTGGACGATCTGTACCGAGGAGGAGGAAGAAATGTAGAGGGGTGAGTTGCCGGAAGTTACGTGGCTACACCCGACCGTTTCCCTTTTCACCGCTTCTCCGGTGTGTGAAACAGACGACGACAACAAAATTTCGTGCACCGTTTGTTGAGTGATTGTTTCGCACCTATTTCCCTTCCGCTTGATGTCCTGCGCAATAATGATGATGATAATCATAACAATAATATTTAGTGGCAACTTAGAGAGATGCTGGTGGTTGAAGAGAGACCGAAGGTTCATACTAGAGTCCTGAAACACACAAAAAGAAGGCAGAAAAATTAGTAAGGGTGATTATGGGCTGATATATTATACAAGATGAATGACGATGTTGTAGTGGAGCCTGTGGGCGAGGGTGCGGCTTGGTGTTAAGGGTGATGAGGGCTTGTCGACAGGATGCGTGTGGAATGATGATGATAATGGGATGGTGATAATAAAAATGGGATGGTGAGGAGGGTTAGGATCGTTTGACCTAAATCGGTTAGCGCGACGGTGGTCTTCATGGCGTCGCCATGGGGTGCTCCCTATTGAAAATAAGTCTAAAGGGCCCTTCAAAACTTTTTAAAAGGTTTGAGGGGACCTTCAAGAATTTTTAACGGGTTTAACGTACCCCTCAAGGGAGCCTAAAGGGCCCATCAAAACGTTTTGATGGGTTTGACGTACCCTTTAAGAAAGTCTAAAGGGCCCGTCAAAACCTTTTGAAAGGTCTAAGGGGGACTTCAAAGATTTCTTAAAAGGTTGGAAGGACCCTTTAAGATTCCTTGATGCGTTCTGGGCCACATCAGAATCTTTCTTAAAGGGATTGAAATGCCCTTTAGAAAGTTCTAAGAGGTTCTTTGAAATGTTGTGGGGCCTTCAAACACACCCGTCAAACAATTACAAGCAACTCGCAGACGTTTGTTGAAGTAAAGCCTGGTTCAGACAGTTGCGTTTGACTGCGTTGCGGCTGTGAGAAACCAGCACATCCCTGCTGCTCATATCGCGTGCCAAGATGATTCCTCGAATTGGATTCCACGCTTCTTACGAAGCACAGATGTGCCGGTGACTCGCATTCGGTTCTCGACGCAACGCAGTCAAACGCACTCAAACGCAAGTGTCTGAACCGGCCTTAAGAAAAACTGTAGCCTGCCAGTTGTACTTGTATGCAATTTCTAATTCAACATTTTTAGTGCTTAAAATACTAGGCAAAAATTAAGGCTGCGTGTTGTAATGATGTGATCAATACGGCGACAAAAAGAGGAAGAAAATGAAAGGTGACAAGAATAAAAGGGGAGGAAAGAAAAGGAAGTCGAGGGGAACGAGGAGATTCAGGGCGAAAGCGGACGCATTCGGAAAAGCTTGGCTCCGGAACACGCCGGCAAAGCTGTCATCCATAGAAGTCTGCCGACCTGTCCTCACCGTCAACTCTGAACGGCAAGTCTTGCTCAAGAGCGAACCGGCAAAGCCATCCCAACAACCGGTTGACTGGTCACCATCGGTACGCCGGCCGCTGGAGCCAAACGAGACCGGCTTCTACCACCAGCGTAAACCAGTGCCAACCTTGGCAAGTCGAACTTTGGACGAACGCCCTTTTCTTTTATTTATTTGCTCATAAGTTTTCTTTTTTTTTTTCTTTGCGGGGATTCAGAAAGTAGAACAACTGGGTGCAAAATTGCAAATATATTTCTTTGATATCAAAAATCAGACGGACCTCTCAGTTTCCTTTCTTTTTACCATAAAGAACCTGACAATAACTGGCGTCCGCGACAGGAACAGAATTACGAACATGGGTTGATCAGGAACGAGCTCGGCAAAGTGAGGACAGAGTGGCCGAACGAAAAGCTCTCTGACAGAAAGCAGAACTGGAGGAAAGAACGGAGAGAACGCTCCAGCTTAAGCTTAGGGTGATTGAGGCCGAGGGGTCGGCAAGTGACAGGCATGGTGCGGGCGGTGGTGAAGGACCCCAAGGAGTTACTGCGTCACAGTACCTCAGTCCCCATAAGCTAATGCCATCGTTTGACGACCAAAGAGATGACTTGGATGAGTACCTTGCCTTTGCACTTGATGAAGCGACATGCGCGTGTCAGTAGCCTTGACGGTGATTATGGGCTGATATATTATACAAGATGAATGACGATGTTGTAGGGGAGCCTGTGGGCGAGGGTGCGGCTTGATGTTGAGGGTGATGAGGGCTTGTTGACAGGATGCGTGTGGAATGATGATGATAATGGGATGGTGATAATAAATAATGGGATGGTGAGGAGGGTTAGGATCGCTTGACCTAAAGCGGTCTTCGCGACGGTGGTCTTCATGGGGTCGCCATGGGGTGCTGACTTCCAGCAGACCGGTCTCGAGTGCCTGGCCAGGGCTCCATGCATGCCCAGCTCGCAGACGTGTCGGCCTAATTACCGGAGGCGCAGCGAGTCCAGCATCCCCTGGTGGGGATCCTGAGGTTGCCGCCGGTGATGGCCGGGCGACGGTCTTCGCAAAAGCGGGCCTTGAAATCTCACAGCTTGCGATCGAGCTTTTAACCAAGCAGCCTGATCTCCCTATCGATCAAAATCATGGTGTTTGCCACTGCTCCGGCCGGCTCTCGGACGATTGAAACAACACGATTTGCGCAAGCTGACTTTCTCTTCAAGATCGATCGGCCGGTACCAAGAACGACAGTTGCTAAGTTTCCACGTCGGTCACAACGTTGGTCCGTAGTACGCCACCATCACGTCGTCCAGCCCGCGGTACGTCGGCATATAGGTAATAAGTAGTACATCTACTTCCTGCGATCTCTGCAACATCGTTTTTATCAACGGATTTGCAGCTTTTCGTAAGCCACAAAAATGGGGTTCATAGACTTTTCTATTTTTACACTTGAATATGTACTTTAGATGACCCACAATTTTGAATGTATCTAGGTTCGCTTATGTTGAACGCCATGTGACCATGACAAAGTTAGTGAGTGCGTCTAAAACCGTCCAATTTTTGACCAGCTGTTTTCTAGCGAAAAAAAACACACGAAACTTTGAGTCACAAATGTATGTTCTGGGGGTTAAGTTGTTATAGGTCATGTTTAATTAAAAACTTCGCCGAGCATGATTGTCCTGTTAGCGTCCCTTTAATATTCTGCAAGTTGCGCTTAGTACGCAGCTTGCAAATGTTCCAGAGGTACCGATATTTTTCTTAGGCTATTTCAATCATCCTAGTGTTTCATGTTCCGATATGCGCCATTTTTTAGTTCTTTCCTAGGAAGTGTTAGAACTTGTGCCTACGAGCTTACTTAAACTTATTACAACTTTTTTTACAAAGCCCACGAGTGTCATGTCTGGATAAGCCAATAATATAGAGCGGGGGTTTGACCAGTGCACCGGACCTAATATCTTTGATATCTGAACTGACCGATCTCCGATATCATTGTTCCAAAATTTAATTTCTACAAGATAGTGAAACACCTCCGTGATTATAGTAAAAGAAATTATGAAGCTGTGGACATTCACGTAGTAATTTTTCAAACTACCACAGAGTTAATTTATTTCTGTGTATGGTTATAAAAAGCTGGATCAAGTTTAAGAACCAAATGACATTACTTACAGAAAGGGTATTTCTACTGTTGTACATATTGTTGCAATCTGATTCGCATTGGTTTAATAGAACACTGAAACGACTTCGCAACACGAAGATATTGTTTAATGCTTTGCGAATGGTGCAATTTCCTGGGATGCCTATGGAAACGCGAGTCAAGATTTCAAATACGCTATTCGCAGTGTCAAGCATGCAACTTTAACGACACTTTGTCCAATATGCTGGTAACTATTCCCAAAAAAGTTTGGAATATTTTAAGTGTTAAAACTTTTTTTTTAACCTCACTGAAGTTAGATGGTAGTATTGTCACGAATGACAAATGATGAGGCGAAGAATGACTAAAGAAGCTATAGGCAACCTGCAATGCTGTTTGGTCTGGCGCCATCTAGCGACTGAAGCAGGAATATTGGGGACCCCTGGGAATGGCGGCTGCATTGTTCAAACGTGAGCTTTCACTCTGGTGGCGCCGCTTAGCCTAGCGTCTGAAGCAAGAAATACTGGGTATCCCAGGAAGCCGTGATAACGTAACATGCGAGTACAACGGAAGCTATGGTCCTGGCGGGCCAATGGGAACGTGACTGCGTATCACCGGAGCGCGCCTCTACTCCGAAGACGTATCAGGCTTTTCGCTGCGCAATGCTCCAATATGTGTGCGTTGCGCTCGTGTACGTCCCGCATTTCGAAGCCTTCGGCACGCAATGCGGGGCTTATCGTTCGCCCTTTGCCAAGTTACAACGAGGCAGGATATAACCGTGGGCTCTCACTCTACAGGCGCCGCCTGGCTATTGCCGGCTGGCTATACGTTTAATGAGGCGAACTTGTGCCCAAAACAAAATTAAAGTAAGGTAGCGTCGCAGGCGTCGATGTCGGCAAAACAGCAGGATCGATCACTGGAGTGAGACTGACTCCGCTTGCCTTTCGTAGTCCCTTATGTACCCCCTCGTGGGTTTCTGGATTATTCGGCGTAGAACTTTCGGTGCGCAGAATATTCGGAAGTCGACCAGACGAGAATGTTCTCGAACTTACGAGAAGGCCAAATTGAAAGAATAAATGAAAGGACAGTCCGCTGACTGGAATCGAACCTACACCTTCCGCGGGAAAGTCAAGCGCAGTAACCACTCGGTCACTTACGCGCTTGCTCGCCGGCGCGCGTGGCATTACTCCCCCCTTTAAAAGCGCATCGTCTTGATGCGACGTGCCGGGAAACAAAAACAGAAAAAAAAACAATGGCAAACTACGTAGACTTGAGCAGCACAATCATATCGAGCGTATTACAAAACACAATGCACAGTCCTATCGATCGTAGTATGGCTTGAGTCGCACGACGTGGACGACTTCCGGCCGTGGACGGCGGCGTGATGAAGTTCGTGTTCTGTCGGGCATCACCTCGTAGTTCTGATCTCCGAGTCGACGAAGCACTTTGTAGGGTCCAAAGTAGCGTTTCAGGAGTTTCTCACTGAGACCGCGGTGGCGAATCGGTGTCCACACCCACACCCTGCCTCCGGGCTGGAAGTGGACGTCCCGACGACGAAGGTTGTAGCGGCCAGTGTCGACACGTTGTTGGGTCTTTAATCCGAAGTCTGGCGAGCTGACGGCCTTCTTCTGCCCGTTGGGAAACCACCTGGGCGTCGTCGCTTCCGTTGACAGCCGGTTCGTGGGGTACCATAGCGTCCAGAATTGTCGTTACTTGCGGCCATGTACCAGTTGAAAGGGTGACACTCCGGTGGTCTCTCGTACGGCCGTGTTGTAGGCAAATGTGAAGTACGGCAACACCTCGTCCCATTTCTTGTGCTCCACGTCGATGTACATGGAGATCATGTCGGCGATGGTCTTGTTTAGGCGTTCTGTTAGCCCATTAGTCTGAGGATGGTACGCTGTGGTTCGCCGGTGGTTGGTGTTGCTAAGAGGGAGGATCTCCTGCATCAGCTGGGCTATGAACGATGATCCACGGTCTGTAATGAGGACTTCGGGGGCGCCGTGCCGGAAGACAATGGACTCGATAAAAACCTTGGCGACTTCAACAGCCGTTTCTTATGGAAGGGCTTTCGTCTCGGCGTACCGTGTGAGATAATCGGTTGCGACGATTATCCATCGGTTTCCGTTCGTTGAGGGTGGGAATGGTCCAAGTAAATCCATTCCGATTTGCTGGAAAGGGGCCAATGGAGGCGTAATAGGCCGAAAAAGTCCTGCCGGTCTCGTCGGTGGTTCCTTCCGTCGTTGACACTCGTGGAAAGAGCGGTTGTAGTGGTGGACAGTCTTCGCAAGCTGGGGCCAGTAGTACTTTTCTCGTATCCTGGCAAGAGTCCTGCCAAGGTGTCCCGCCGTCGGGTCATCTTGGCAGGCTTGAAATGTTTACGCTTGAAGACTGGAAGGGATCACCAACAGCCACGCGTGTTGTTGTCACTGAAGTTTTCCTTGTAGAGCACACCTTGTCGGATGGATAAGGTTGGCAGTGTTCGTACAAAAACGCGGGGAACGGCGCTTCCTTGTCCCTCTGAGTGCCCGATGAGTGCTCGCAGCTCAGGGTCGGCTTGTTCAAGTGCTGCCATGCCGCTGACATTCAGGGCGCCGAAGAAACACTCATCGTCGTCGTCTCTGGTGCAGGCAGGACCGGCCTTGACTGGGGCCTTTGACAGGCAGTCGGCGTCATTATGCTTCCGGCCGGACTTGTACGCCACGGTGATGTCGACCTCCTGCAGCCGCAGGCTCCCCCGGACGAGGCGTCCGGAGGGGTCCTTCAGATTCGCGAGCCAGCAGAGCGAGTGGTGGTCGGTGACCACGCGAAAAGGACTTCCATACAAATATGGGCGAAACTTTCTTATTGCTTAGACTACAGCGAGGCACTCCTTTTCAGTCGTTGAGTAGTTCCTCTCCGCGTTAGACAGCGTCCGACTTGCGTATACGATGACTCCCTCTGCTCCATCCTGCATTTGGACTAGTACAGCCTTCAGTCCGTTGTTACTGGCGTCGGTGTGGATCTCCGTTTCAGCAAACTGGTCGATATGGCCAAGAATCGGGGGTGTCGAGAGTCTTCGTTTGAGCTCGTTGAATGACCGCTGGTGTTCTTCTGTCCACTCGAACTTCACGGCGTCCTTCGTAAGGTGCGTCAGTGGTGGAGACAGCTTGGCGAAGTCTCCAACAAAACGCCTGTAGTAGGCACAGAGTAGGAGAAATCTTCTCACGGTCTTCTTGTCAGACGGCAGAGTAAATGCAGCTACGACGCGGGTCTTCTCGGGGTCAGGGAGAACACATTTGTTGTTCACGACGTGGCCAAGGAACTTTAGTTCCCCATAGGCGAATCGACATTTTGCTGGCTTGAGTGACAGGCCGGCGGTCTTGTTGGCTTGAAGCACGGCTCGAAGTCGTCTCAGGTGCTCGTCGATATCTCGTGAAAATACCACGACAATGTCCAGATAGTCGAGGCAGCTCTGCAATTTCAGACCTTCCAGCACGGTGTCTATGACACGCTGGAAGGTGGCTGGTGCTGTACAAAGTCAGAACGGCATCACTTTGAACTCGTACAGTCCGTCGGGAATGACAAAGGAAGTTTTCTCTTGGTCCTCTTCGTCGACTTCAATCTGCCAGTAGGCACTCTTCAGGCCCATAAACGAAAAATATCGGGAGTGGCGCAGTCGGCCTAGCGTATCGTCAATGCGGGGGAGCGGATAGACGACCTTCGTAGTCACAGCATTCAGTCTACGATAGTCTACGCAGAACCTCAGGGTTCCGTCCTTCTTCTTTACAAGGACGACTGGGGACGCCCACGGACTTCTTGAGGGTTGAATGATGTCGTCGTTGAGCATTTTCTGGACTTGATCTCTTATCACCTGCCTTTCCTTTAAGGAGAATCTGTACGGCGACTGGTGGACAGAGAGCGCGTCGTCGTCGGTAACAATGCGATGTTTCGCCATTGGTGTTTGGCGAACTTTCGAAGACGTGGCAAAACAGTCACTGTATTCCGCGAGGCGATCAACCAGCTGCCGGCGCTTAGAAGTCGGGAGCTCGGGGTCGATGTCGAGCTGCGGCGGCGACGTGCTCTTCTGCTGGGACGACGAGGTTTCCTCAGCGATTGTGGTGACCACGGCTGGCACCTGACGCTCGTCGACGTGGCCCACGGTGGTACCCTTCGTTAGGTGCTGCGGCTCCTCTCGAACGTTTGCCACGAGAACAGTTGTACGTCCTTCTTGGAGATCCGTTACGCCTCGTGCGATGTCAATTCCTTTTTCAAGGAGCAGTTGGACGCTGCCTTCCAGAATAGCTTCACCGTGCATGGCTGCGTCGGTTACGACGGTTACGAAAACACTCGACCGCAACGGCAGGTTCACAAGGTTGGCAATGACACGGATCGCGGCTGACGTCGTGTTCGTCTCCACCGGCGGCAGAACAGGCTTTCGCAGCGGCAACTGGTTTGCCCCGAGGTCGATGACGGCGCCGTACTCGCAAAGGAAGTCCATTCCGAGGATAGCGTCCCTCGAACAGTCTTGCAGAACGACGAACTTGACAGGGAACGTCTTACCGTACATTTCGACTCGAGCAGTGCATCTCCTGATTGGTCTGATGAGGTGCCCGCCGGCGGTTCGTATTTGAGGGCCTTCCCACGGCGTTGTAATTTTTCGCAGGTGGCGAGAGAGTCTCCCACTCAAGACTGAGTAGTCTGCTCCAGTGTCCACGAGTGCTGATGCGTCGTGGCCGTCGATAATAACGCTTAGGTTGTTCGACACCGAAGCAGGGGCGTCGTTGCGATGCGCAGCGTCGGGAGAGTGGGAGCGCTCCGTCATTCTTGGAGGCTCTTTACTTCGGTCCCCTATTGAAAATATTTCTAAAGGGACCGTCAGCCTTGAAGGATTATGGGACCGCACAGGCCTTCAAAACCCTTCAAAAATACCCTACAGAAAAACCCTTCAGGGATACCCCATAGAAAAACCCTTTAGCCCCACAGCCCTTCCACCCGTCAACCCTTTAGACGCCCAAACGACTGTGAACCATACACGAAAATGCAGTTCAAAACATATTGAAAATTTATTGCAGACATTTAGTTTTACATGCATATTATAACTCAAAAAGGCGATAAAAAGCAACGTTTGTTCAAACCCGGCGCAAGGAGCGGTAGACGAAAGAGATATCAAATAGGGACAACTGACTTCTTTATCACAAAGAAAAATATCTTTCAAAGTACTCACGAGTCACAATGCCGCTGGGTATATTCCTGATATACGGTAGTTCAGCTAATAAAACCGAGCAAGTGCACCTCACGGACACATACACAGTCTCAGTAAGCACGTTTAGCGAAAACCACGAACTCTCAAGCAGCACTCGCCGCCGGTGCGAAATCCTGAGCACAGTCACGGTTTCGTCCATGATGACGTCGCGCCGGCGTCTTTTTCGCTCGCTGGATGCTTCTGAGGTCGAACGGACAAAGAGGCGCAAGGAACAAGTCCGGACAGCGGCCGTCATCCACCGTCTCAGGACCCACTTCGCCATAATCCCGGTGCGCAGGCACAACACGCGGTGGGACGCTGACCCCGCCTGCCAGGCTTTGCAGCGAGTAAGCCGACACCGGCCACCATCTCCTTGAATGAGCCAACGCTCGAGCGGTGATGAAGGCGGCCAACGACGAACTGGAGTTCACCTGCGTAACCAAGGAAGAAACTGCACGGATCAAAACAGATCAAGGGGCGAGCTCTCAAAGCCATGCTCACCTTTCTGGAGGAAGCAGGTCCGTTCCAGATATCCACAGCGGTAAGAAGCAAACCGCCAACGAGTAGAAAGAAAATGGCTACAGCGGCATCCTGGCCGTCCTGGCTTCCTCACACCACCCTCTCCCGCGGGCCGCTGGCCAGGCACCAGGCAGTTCTGCACCCTCTCCCCATCGCCGGGCGGGGAGAGGCGCTGTTTGGCTTGTTTTTAGATGCGGAGCATCTCTTGCTCGGGTCTATGCAAGCTGCGCGCGTTCCCCATCACGTGACCGGGGCGGGGTCTGAGCGTTTTTCCCCGGAGGAGGGAAAGGAGGAAAGTTTTCGGCGCGCGGGTCGCAGCGCCAGGCCAGGCCTTTCTAGTGGGGTGAGCTTTCCCCGCAACTCCGCGGCCGTCGTTTTTTTTTTTTTTCTTTTTATAGCATTTCCCGTCCGCTCGCGTCCGTTAGGAAACCTGCAAGCGCTGTTACGGCATTTGGCGCCGCCTTAATGTGCGGTCTGATTAGACTTTCAAAGTTACTCGCGCTACATCAGTTCACCGCTGTTGACTCCACTTGCCTCAAAACGCCGCTCGGCCAACACTACTCGGCCGGCGCCTCGTCAATTCTCCACATGGGGCGGTCGCCCTCAGTGGCCTCCTTGGCGACCGAAGAGCCGGCAGTGACAGACAGGTCCAGGAGCCCACTCGTATTTGATAGAAGAGCAGTAATAAAAATAGGACCGTACACACATACGATCGGCATTCTCCAAATACTGTAAACGACTAAATTTTCGCGAGGACCTAATTTTCGCGAATTTTGCGAATCGCTTACATTTCGCGAAAAATACGTCCCGCGAACAATTCGGGCAATATGTGAACGCTACGGAAGCTACACTCGATTCGCGAAAATTAGAACCCGCGAATAATTTCAAATTCTCAGCTTCGGCCCGATTCGCGAAAACTTGAGCCCGCGAAATTAAGTCGTTTACAGTACTTATTTTTTTCCCGTCGCGTACAATAAGCAGCTATGTTCTAATTCTCCGAAATGTGTTTTCTGCACCTAAGCCGTTGCCCACAGACATCTCAAGAAGCCTGAAGGTTTTCCCGACCCCATTAGAAAAGTTCTTGGCTGGCTTTGAGACATTTCAAGGCATTGTAAAGGGCACTTCAGACATTTCAGGAGAGCCTCTGACGGGGCTAGCGAACCCACCAGGAAATATTGGTGCCCCCTTCAAACATCTCAGAAATTCCTGAAGTCCCCTTCACACTCTTTAAAAAAATCCTGAAGTCCCATCAGAGCGATTTTCAATAGGGTCGTCTTCGGCAACGCCACCTCTAGGCGTCGCCGCAGTTAATTTCCCCGGCGACGCAGGGGAGACAGGCTCTATCGGCGGGGTCGTGGCTCTGGAGACGCTGAACGTCTTGGCGACGGTGAGCGGGATTCACCACGGAGAGTCAATGCTGAGGATGGCGATTGTCGAAGGTACTCCTCGATGTCGTCAAGGCGTTGGCCGTACCTCGGGCGTAGGTCGTTCGGGTGGAACCCACGCAGCCCAAGTCGGTGGTAGGGGAATCCACGATAGATGTGGTTGGCTACCCCGCAGTGGTAGTAGAGCGGGCGTCGGTCGGCCGTTCGCCACAGGTCGGTCTTTCTTGACGCAGATGGTTCTCGGCGTACATGCGCCCGATCTTCCTGGCGTCGGGGATACTGCGGCTTGGGAGGCTCACGTCGGGGGGCACGACACTAGAGCGCACGACACAAGGGCGCCGTCAGTAGAGCGCCGCGACGTTAGAGCGCGTGCCACTAGAGCGCTGCGACGTTAGAGCGCACGACACTAGAGCGCCGCGACGTTAGAGCGCGCGACTCGAGAGCGCGGCGACGTTAGCGCGCGCGACTCAAGAGCGCTGCGACGTTAGCGCGGGCGACTCTAGTGCGCAGCGACATTATGGAGTTTTAGTAGAACCTGTTTCCACCTCCACTACGAAGAAATCGCCACTGCGCCTGCATGCCGATGGCTTTCGCTGTAGAGTTCCGGGTAGCGGAGGGGCTTAGCGGAGGGGAGTGCACTCTTAAAATTAAAAAAGGGTACTGTAGTACCCTCCTTAAGGGGGTAACCGACTTGCACACAGGGCGATCCCTTTTGGAGGTATCGTTACCCCCTGCAACGAGGGTGCAAACTTACCCCCTAGGTTAGGGTGCAATATTGCCTCCTTTTGGAGGTAACCTTAGTTCCTTTTGGTGTTAAAAGTGCATCCTTTCAGGGTCAGCCTTTACCTCCTCCAGGAGGGAATTTCAATCCTTTTGAGAGGTAAGACGACGTAATTGAGGGCACTGCTTTTACCTCCTTTTGGAGGGAACTATGATCCACTTTGGGGTTAAATACACACGATGAGAAAAACAGCTCAGAAATCGCGGACTACGAAGAACAAACACGACAGAAAAGTGCTGTCCTGTCGTGTTTGTTCTTCGTAGTCCGCGCTTTCCGAGCTGTTTTCCCAATCATGTATAACAGCAACCAACTGGCCCAGTTCACCACCTTATTACAGGTTAAATGCACACTTGATGGAATCACTTTTATCCCCTAAAGAAAGGTACTCTGGCCCTTTGTGGGTGTGATAGTACGTGCTTCAAAGGTGGGCCTTATCATAGATGAAGACGGCCTAGTTCTGAAAGTACATGACAATGTTTTATTGTGGCTGTCACAAACAAAATGGCATAAAAATCAATGGCATGACTAGACATCTTATAAAAGTTTTAAGATGAATCCACTAAGCGTAATAAAGGCATCTGGAACAACACTTTCGGGGCTCTAGTCATCGCTAAAGATGATCTAGAGGCAGAATGCAACCAGGACTGCCTCAGCAGGCGACGCGGCTTCGAGGTCTCCCTCCACTGCCACATAGCTGGGCGCCTCAGGATTAATGAGGCTTGAGCTGACAGCCACCGAGTAGATTGCACTGCCTGCCTGGAACCAAACAAATGTGGAAATCATGTGATATGAAGTTGAAACATATCATCCCGAATTTGAAGAAACTGTGAAGAAATATTAGATTTTCCCAAGACGCATTTAGAGCATTTGATGATCCTCTGATTCCAGCATTAGAAAGCATCGACCGTACTTACCAGACGTGACCAGTTTAACTGTTGACTAATTACCACTGACTAAAATTATCACATGGCGGGTGGTAATCATAGATTAGTAAGCACTTTGTATTCACCGGTCATGTTTAAATTTGTCACCCCGATTTACTTAGGTGACTAACAAATCTTATTTTTGTTTGTCGACGTAGCGCACTCGAGAAACTGTCACTCAAGCATTCACACACCCAATGAACACACGCACGGTGTCTTCTTTGGGTGTGTGAATGCTTGAGTGACAGTTTCTCGAGTGCGCTACGTCGAAAAACATGAATAACCAACTCGCCCAATTTCAAGTTCTTATAACAAATCTTAGTCAAAGGGGTACAACTACTGTAGCAGGTTAGTATACACAAGTGCTGATTGCTGGGCGAGTAGGTATTGTACGTGAAAAAAAACATGATTGCGCTCTAAGACAAGGGCAAAGGAAGAACATACACCACAGAGCGCTACACCAGATTAGCTACTCAGCAGCACAGCAGATCCCTATGACCGCCAAACCTAACTGCCGAACTTTGGCAAATATACAAATATTTTTTGCCGAAGTGCTCTGCCAGATTAAAATTGAATTTATGTTTTATTTAGACATGAGAAGAACAGCACACAAGGACAAAAACACAGAAAAAGAACACACCGAAAAAGACACGCTCAAGCGCCTTGTGTGTCTTACTCTAATTTATTTACTCGAAGTATACCCTCAATTTTCTCTGAAAAATGAACGAGCACCACACACACAAAGAAAACTTAAAAATCAAGAACCTTATTTCAATTGCCCAAATGCGAACAAGAACATTAAAATAATAAATCTGACTATGCTTACCTGCAGTTGCGTCCAAGGTAGCAGGCACCCAGTGCCCTCGACGAAATCACCCTACAACGTTGACGCAGTAGGAAAGAAATATATTCAATCAACTTCAAATAATGCAAACTCATTCATCTGACTCGCCTATTGCATGATCAGCTTTAAAAAATGCCTCATCACACGCAAAAAAAAATGCCAAGACAATATACTTGCTAGTGTCTCTGCCGGCAATAACTTAATGACCTTATTCCGTAATATAGTACTATTAATGTTTGCGAAGCGCACGAATAATTTCTAACTGCCGAATGTCGAACTTCGGCAAATATGTAAATTTTTTTGCCGAAGTAATTTGCCAGAATAAAATTTAAAATTGAATCTATGTCTTATTTAGACATGAGAAGAACAGCACACAAGCACGAAAACACACAAAAAAAATAACACCGAAAAAGACACACTCAAGCGCCTTGCGTGTCTTGATCTAATTTATTTACTCGACGTATACACTCAATTTTCTCTCGGAAATCAACAAACAGCAGACACACAAAATAAACATAAAGATCAAGAGCCCCATTTCAAGTGCACAAATGGGAATAATAAAATCAAAATAAAATATCGCACTACGCTTACCTGCAGTAAACAGTGTTAAGAACTGTCACGAGATGCGTCCAAGGAAGCAGGCATCCAGTACTCTCGACAAAATCACCCTGCAACGTTGCCGCAGGACGAAAGAAATATATTAAATCAACTTCAAATAATGCCAACTTGAGCCACATCTAACTCGCCTACTGAATGATTAGACTTTTAAAAAGAGTCTGATCACACGCAAAAAAAAAAAGAAAAAAAAAGCCAAGACAACACTATAATTGCTAGTCTCTCTGCCGGCAACAACTTAATGACTTTATTCCGTAATATACTACTATTAATGTTTACGAAGCGCACAAATGATTAGTTCAGACATTTATATTCGGTATTTCAAGGTAACGTGACATTTTACCAAACTATTTATTAAACATCGTTAAAATAAAAAAAAAAGTTGATATTAAAAACCAGTGTTTAACACTGACTTTTACAAATATCAACAACGTACAGAATTAATCGCCCCGGTTGGCCGGTGCCGCCAATGAATGTCTGATCGACTACTGCTCTGCAAAAAAGAAAAAAAAAAATCTTTTGAGGTTTTTAAATATTTGATCAAATGCTCAATTTAACGTCCGAACGCGACACACCAACGGCCCAAAAAATGAAAAAACCTCATACCCCTCACGCCTTAAACGTAGGTGACCCCCAATTCAAAAGGCGTCTTGGCGCCGGGCCGCCCGCGGCTCGCTGAACCGCCGCTCTCCCCCTTCCTTCACCCGCACACGCATACACCGGGAAAAGCTGCTGGCTACGCCACTGGTTAGCGTATGTCAACCTTCTAAATATGCGCTAGTGCAAGCGACAGTCATTCCTGTTCTTGCTCTTTATGAACTTCGATGGTCTATACCGTGTTTGCGTTCGCGCCACACACTAATTTTATCGAACGCTCGACGCCTTCAGACGTGCCAACATGTCCGCCAACCCTTTGTCTAAGGAAGACGGGGGTCGTCTTCCCGGGCGGTCATAACCGACGCCCACTGCCGCCCGTGCAGAACATTTCCTTACCTGCATAAGGTGCACACGACTAGGATCTTCGACTGAAGTCAATCCAGCGCTCTCGGTGACCTCGTAAGAAGAGACTGAGCCGAACAGAACAATAAAGAACGTTCCTGCGCTGGGACGCCTCCGTCGAACGTTCGAGAAGACCGTTATGCCGCGAGCGCCGGCGGCTTCCTCACCGACGTTCTCGGCCGGCCGAGCAGGCGCTCTCCCACGCATGCGCGATGAATGACGTGCCATACGAGGAGACCAATTAGCGAACTCGTTTGCGCCTTTCCACAGCCAATCGCAGCACCCAGGCTTTGGCAGTGCAAAACAGGTGCACCCTCGGGGAGGTAACACTTGACTCCGTGGTTGCTCCTTCGCGGCGAACTTCACCTGGTAGCACCGCATTCTTCCTATCTGCGGCGCCGGAGGAGGTAACAAGGGGGGCGCTTTACCCCTGGCCGGGAGGAGGGTGGTAAAGGCGATCTGTTACCTCCTTTTGGTCCCCTTTTTTCTAAGAGTGTGCCCGTCACGAGAGCACACAGCCAGTCCAGCGCGAGTGGCCCGACCGGACCGACCACTTGTTCGGGCATCGCGTGTTTTATGCAAAATTGGCCGGGATTTATGCCGCGGAATTCAGCAATGACACTGCAAAATGAGTCGACGAAATTTTTGCGTGTGACAAACAAAGAAGTGATACAAAAAGCTGAGAGCAGAAAAAAATGCATATCTGTAGCGTACATTTTCGCAGAAAAAAACATTGCAGCTGACCTAGCTTCATTAGTTCTTTGAGTTTGTATATCACAAATTTGCATATAGGTTTTCCTGTATCTGTTAAAAGTCTGGAAAGATCTGCATCCGATGAAATTGCGCTGAGCTTTCCTTCGACGTGTATTTTACTGATACATTTTAGCGGTGCTTCTTTACGGACATGGACGTCAGAATACCATTTAAACTTATGCAAGGGACGTCTAAATAGCCACCAAATAGATCAGAGCCCAAATGTTTGTCAAGAATAGACCAAATATAGCAAAAAGTAAACTATTTATAGTATATCCGAGAGGCGCACCACAGCACTGTGAGAAATATTAGACTCGCTGCTTCTCTGAACTGCAAACTTTGCCGGCACCTATATGCCCCAGTCCACTCCCCTGCCCCTTTTTCTCTCCGATCTCGGTAAACAATTGGTTAGAAATTTCTGAGTCATACCCGTTTTCTTTTTCTTTTTTATTAAAGGCATATTCAATCATCAAAAATCACCAATGCTTCAATCCGATGAGTCGAACAATTTTGTTTTGTCTGTGGAGCCACGGGTACATCCCACATTTTGCGGTGTTCGCTCAACTGGTCATGTGCTCTCGTGACGTGCGCTCTAATGTCAAGCGCACTACTGTCGAAGCGCCCTCGTGTCGCGCGCTCTAACGTCGGCGCTCTAGTGTCGCGCGCTCTAAAGGCGCTCTCCCGGGCGATCTGCAGCAGGTAGGATCTTGCGGAGCTCTTCCCGGACGATTACCCCGAACGATCTCCCGGAGGCTGTCGACACCGCTGGTTTTCGGGTCCAGTAGGGAAGCTGCGGCGGTTGGAGCAGTAGGCGCGCCGGCGAGTCGGAGGTAGTGGCTTGCTCGGGCCGTCAGGGCGCACTCGATGTTGGTGGCTTCAGTCACAAAAGCATCGACGGTCGTCGGGGGATTTCGAACCAAGCCTCCAAAAACTTCTGCCTTGACGCCTCACATAAAGATTCGAAGTTTATTTTCCTCGGCGGCCTCCGGGTCGGCTCGGGCACTTAGACGCAGAACATCCTCAACAAAGATGGTCAGGCTTTAGATGGAGGCCCTGCACCATTGTTTGAAGCAGGTCCTCTGCTCGCTGGCGACGATGAAGGTTAATGAATGTCCGCTTAAGTTCGGTGACGCAGGACTCCCACGTAGTGAAGGAGGCTTCGTCGGTTTTCAAACCAGTGGCTCGCAGTGCCTTCAAGCGAGAAGTAAAGGCTGTGGAGGCACTGCTCAGTCGTTCATCCGTTGTGGCGGGCTACATGTTCGTAGTGTCGCAGCCAGTCTTCGATGTCCTCGTGGACCTCCCCGCGGAAAGGCGTCGGAGTACGGGGTGCGACGGGCAGGACGACGACGGGCGGGGTGGTCATGGTCGGGATCTTCTTTTTCCGGTTCTCGGAACAAGAGACCCAATTCGGGAGGCTGACATCTGGTACGGCGGCTTCTTCGGGCTTCGGCTTCTTAGGCGAAGGGTAGCCTTCCGGGGCTGAGCACGTCGCTTGGCCAGGATGTCTTCGGAGGGGTACGCTTAACGAGCGTAGAATGCAATACCCCGCACCTCCACCAAAATTTCACAAATGACAAATGATGAGGCGAAGAATAACTAAAGAAACTAAACGTTTAATGAGGCGAACTTGTGCCAAAAACAAAATAAAAGTAAGGTAGCGTCGCAGGCGTCGATGTCGGCGAAACAGCAGGAACGATCGCTGGAGCAAGACTGACTCCGCTCGCCTTTCGGAGTCCCATATGCACCCTCGTGGGTTTCTGGATTATTCGGCGTAGAACTTTCGGAGCGTAGGATATTCGGAACTCGATCAGACGAGAACGTTCTCGAACTTACGAAAAGGCAAAATTGAAAAAACAAATAAAAGGACAGTCCGCTGACTGGAATCGAACCTACACCCTCAGCGCAGAAGTCAAGCGCGGCAACCACTCGGCCACGCACGAGATTGCTCGCCGACGCGCGTGGCAGTATAATACCTGGCGATAAATCTGCAGGCATTTTGAATGATTTTAATTACATTTCAAGCGTAATTTTCACTTGACCTTGTTCACTGTCTGTGTATCACATTCTTCTCATGGAACACTTCACACTTGCTTCATTCGGCATTGTTAAAATAGTTTTCAAAGTTTTTGAAAGGCATATGTGTATTTTTTTAGTAATACTTTAACAATTATTTACTCAATCACTGAACCTCGGTATGCTGCCGGACGACTTGAAGTTTGGGATGCTGGTTCCTTTACGTAAAAGGTGCAAACATATTCTACAAACAGCCACATGCCAATTTCTATCACTAGTATATAATGCAAAATATTAGGGCGTATCAGTTATTCCCAACTTTTTGGTTTTCAGGGAGTCTAAAATTTATTCTACGCTGCTCAACCCGGATTCCTAAAACAATTTTCGTGTGAAACGAAGTCTTCATTATTTACTAAAAACTTGCACACTTCTTTTCATAGAGGATTCCAGGTAGACTGCGCTTCTAGAAATCTCCAAAGCATTTCATAAAGCGGACGCACGAATTTGTTTTGCTAAAACTCAATACTTTCAACATTAAAATAATGTAATTTTCTTGACGAAATGCTCTCTTACTAATAGATTTGAGTTCGCCACTGCCGACAAGAGTACCTCTCGGCTTACTTCAGTCAAACAGGGTGTACCTAAAGGCTCTATGCAGGCCCCCTTTTTTCTCACCTTCATGCATGATTCGCCAAATTTCGTTTCTTTTTCAATTAACGTTTTTCGCAGATGACTATCATTCACCGTGCAATTAATGTTGATTTTTTATGTCTTATAATTAAAAACTGATATCAATTTGATTCTTCAGCGGTGTGAGTCTTGACAAATGGCACTTAAAGGAGTGGTGCAACGATATTCTATTCGAATCTTTTCACTTTACACAAGCTTACTGGCACTAGTGGGACTCAAGGATACTCGCACGCAACGCCACTGGCCAAGAAACTCCTTTGTTGCGGTGTAATTTCAAGGACAAAAGTGATCATTTTCATTCCATCTCTTCTTTGCAAATTTTGATGACATAACGTGGGGATCGCAGTACACCCCAATGACAATATTTGAATGCGGTTCATAGATTGGACCCGAGCATTGCGTGGGCACTCGATTTGGGCTCGAGATAATTGTACTAGCTCGAGAAGTATTCGGGCAGTGGCCCGAGTCCAATCGCTGCAACGACGACAATAACCGAGCCATAACAATGTCTGGAACTCAGCGCGTGTACTTTGCTTTGCCGACCCCAGCGCGTGGCTATGATCAACATTGGCGGCGTATAATCGGCTCCAGATCACGTGGCCACTTGTTCTGGCTGCGAGTTGAGGGAGTGAACGCTGCTAGTTTTTTTTTTAATTTTTTTGTGAGACATCTATTGCGTGGGGTGAAAAACGAACGCGTGTTTCATAGGTCATTAACGTCAAGGATTCGTTTTAAGCGGTATTTGCGCAAATTACAAAAATAGTTGCACCGCCCCTTTAACATTACTAAATGGAATGTAATAAAAGAATCATAAAAATTCCACTGTACTCTGCTGCTACCTTAACAATGACCCTTTACCCTGAGTCTCTTCTTAAGTACCTTTGTGTGCTCATTATATCTACATTTTCTGTACAACTCACATTGATTACGTGAAAAAAAAATTATAATCGTATGGTCGATTACCCAAAGCAAACAATTTCATCTGCTACTTCCTTTTCGATATTAACTTACTATATAACACTCATTCGATTGAACTTTGAGTATGCGTCATTTATCTGGGATTCGAGTGATTTTAATATAACTAACCTGCTAAGGGCTGTTCAAAATCGTTCAGCTCGATTTATTTCTAGTAACCGTCTTCGCACTCCAAGTCGTTAAGATAAAATCTAATTTGTCACTGCCAAGCAGACTTGGGAAGCAATCCGTTACAATTCACGGATTACTTGTAATCCGTTACTTTTCGAAGTAATTTTGTAATTGTCACGTTACTGTTTTTTTTTCGGAAGTACTTTGTAAAGTAATTTCGTTAAAAAATATTGGTAACGGATTACTCTAATTACTCGTTCCTTATTAAAAATGTGAGCAGAACACAGTAACTGGAGCATTGCGAGCAGAACATTCAGCAGCATAAAGAGAGCAAGTTCAACAAAATAGAAAACATCAGGAAAGGGAGAAGAGCCGAAAAGAAAATAAGATTTTTATATGACCGGTCACTAGAACCACTACAAAAACGGGCAAGATATGTAAAAATATAGGAAAGGCAAAGATCAAGTAGGACAACGCCGAGTAGGCTCTTCGTCCCTTTCCATCGTGTTTTTCTTCTTCTCCCGGGCAGGAGAAAGCTCTTCCTGTTTATTTGTTTTTTACGCCGTTTCACCCTTTCCAACTTTTTAGACGTCTCCCGCCACCTGCGCAGGCATCAAACGCGGGTCTGTACCCCTTTGATTCGCGGGTTCGCCACTCACGTAACAGACGATGTAGCCTCGCGCAAGGGGTCGAATTTTCTTTGTCTTTGATGTGCCCCACTTCATCCTATACTTCGTTTCAGCTTAGGTCCGAGTGCGGCCCATGTTATGAGCCGAAGGGCCAATCAAACAACGTACAAAGTGCAACCTCATGGCGTGGTCTCTGCGCTTGATAGGACTAGCCGGCGAAGGAGCGCAAACAGAAAGACGGCGAATACCAGCTGGTCCTATAAACTGCAGAAAACACGCCATGACGCTGTGCCTTCTTCGCTGTTTGATTGGCCCTTCGGCTCATAACATCGTCCGCGCTCGGACCTAAGCTGAAACGAAGTATAGCACACTCCTGAAGTGCGGCTGAAAAGCGCCCGGCGCGAGGCTAAGACCATCGTCTTCGAACGTACGGATGATACTCCTTTGGTTGACTTGTCTAGGCATGGTGGTCGAGTCCACTCATCACTTTACTGTCAACTTGTCAACAAAAAGGGGGAGGGGGGGTTAGGTCATCTAAGAGGAGTACTGACAGAGAGAGAGAGGGAGAAAACGCGTAAAAGTGGTGTGATCCTCTATTGCTTTGTAAGACCGACGGCCACCGCTTCTCCCGCTCTCTATGCCCTCCCCTTCCCTGGCCTCCACGAATATTGGTGTAAAAGTGAGAACCGATGAATGATCAATAACCCGTAACCGCCACTTTCTTTCTGACTGGTCGAGGTTTCGTTCATGAAGTGTCCGTCGTCACAATTACAATCTCTCAATGAGATGCTCAAAATTGATGGCATTATAGAGAACGGACACCTAGAGTTTCAGTGTATACTTTGCTTCCCCGAAAAACACGCAT
The DNA here is from genome assembly GCA_013358835.2 of Ixodes persulcatus. NCBI lineage: Eukaryota > Metazoa > Arthropoda > Arachnida > Ixodida > Ixodidae > Ixodes > Ixodes persulcatus. Next base: position 175,127 of record JABSTQ010010288.1, read on the forward strand.
TGTCATCAGCAAGAACAACGAACTCTAATCTAAAGAAACACATCAAGGTAAGCTGGGACACCTGCATTCTGCATTCGCTATACATTGTAACGTTAGAAACTAGTTTTTTTTTTCTTTCTTGTGTAGAACAGGCAAAACACCTGAGGGAGCTTTCGTAGATCGTTTCTTTGGCTCCGAATTTCGTAGCGGAGGTAGACGCTGCTACTTAGCATGCGCAGCGCATGCTTTGTCTGCACAATTCCGGAGGTCGTAAGCTAGCGGGATGGTGGGTGTAGTTGCAGCTTTGGGTGCCTTTTCAGCTTACAGGTCAACGGAGTACAACTGCACCCTTTCTCTTAAATACAATATTTTATTTTTACAAGGACTACCATAATACTGTATGCATGAGAAATGAAATGGAATGCTGCAGAACATTTTTCAACGGTATCGAAATTGTTTCTAGTGTTCTTTTGATCAGTGTACGAACAAAGTAACGTGAAATTATTTTTGCTACGTAACGAGAAAAGGAATCTGTTACTTTTGAGCGAAAGTAATTTTTAAGTGTAATCCATTACATTTGAGGCTCGGTATTTTGTAATTGTAATCCAGCACATTTTTCAAGTAACGAGCACAAGTCTGCTGCCAAGTATTGCCTTGCGTAGCAGGGTAGCTGGACTGTTTCTTTCATAAATAGTTATAACACATCACTCAGTCAACGACTCTTCACAGCACCTTCTTATGTTTCATCCCGTTATAATCATTTTTTTCTAACGCAGACATACCTGTATGTAACATTAACGCATTTCATCCCTTATTTATTTCTGAAACATCCTTAGATTGGAACTGCCTTCACACCTCCATTGCTAAAAATCAGACCCATAATGTGCATAAAACCTCTCCTACTGATCTATATTGTTCGGTGCCGTATCCTATTGTACACCAATCTGCTATTTCGTTGGGCTTGAGGGTATTGAAATTAGTAAATATAGAACAGCCGGCTTCCCAACTGATCCACAGTTCGCATACGTTGATGTGCTCATGTAGTAACCAGTATTATTCTGAAACGTGTGTTTGAGTCAGGCTGATGATGGCTTCAACTCGCGATAACACGCGATCAACAAAGCACACCTATCAGCAGTTAAAAAAAACACGCAGAGAGAGCAGCGGCGCACATTGCAACAGCATCGGCTGCCGTGAGCCCTTTTCGGCGACGGCAGTGCTGCAATCCACGAGCACCGGCGCGCGGGAGTCTTCCAGCGCGTCGCCATTCCTCCAGTACTTGGTTATGATTATGCAATAATTAATACAGCTAAGTTTGGCATCTACATAATCGGATGAGTATTCATTTCCTGCTACAGTTCGAGCAAAGACGTCTTTATGTTGCATCAGCCTGTGTGTAAAACGTTTTCGTCAAAGTCGAGCGTTCCGCTTTTCGCAGTAAATCCAGCCCATAAACACGTTTTGCGTTAAGAAATGCAATAATCAACTTCTGGACAGGAGAACGCATGACCAATGAGAAAAAACTTGATCTGCTACTAAGTTCGCGATCGTGCCAACATAACGGTGATAACTAATTCGCAATAAACGGACGGTAAAAAAAAGATGTCAGGACCGGAGATGTGCTAGTTCCTGAGCTGACTTTGTTCAGCGCTGGATTTTGCATTTTGCTTGGAATCCCAACATATTAACTTTCGACAACCAAGAACGGTCTAGCGATTACTTTCTTCGCGGAATGGCAAATGTTCTCAATACAAAAAGAAAGAGATTTGTACAAGGAAATGACAAACAGTCAATTGCTTGTTTGTTTCCCATTCTTTGTGTTCGTCTCTGTGCATAAAGTTTTCTGAGCACCATGTAGCAAGCAAGCAAACAAGAGGTTATGTTCTCAAGTTAAACTGGTTATCGATGTCTTCGTCCACCGGAGTCGGTTCGTAGCCAAATTTCCACGTTACTTGAGCTCTGTTATACTCGCTGGCAGGGAGACAACGGTGGGACGCCTCTTTCGGTTGCTTTGGCCTCCAGCACGCGCTCCTTGCCTTCCGCCGTGCTTTGGCTGCACGTGCACTCTCGAAGATAACGAGATGCCGAAGCTTTCAGCAAGGATAGAAAGCTCATGCTGGAGGTGTAGCAACTGAAACTTCTCCCTTCCCCTTTTTTTTTCTTTCAGTAACTATGGAGATGAAGCGTAATCGGAGGTCACACAGCTCATACATAAAAAACAAAAACAGTCTGGAGACAACAATCACCGCGAAGTCCGTGGTTCGAATTCCGCGTGACAGCTGTCTTCTCGAACTCGTAGCCGTGCGGCATTTGCATCACGGGTTTCATGCTGACTTCGTTTTATTCTGTTTTCAGACTGTCTTTTGTACGATGTATGGGCAGTGTAGAAAAAACGTTAGGCGACTCCGATGTCTCGGATGGAATGTTTTTAATCACGCGCGCTCGCGACCACGCCAGCGTTTGTGCATGGCGATGGTGCTGCGAGCTAAAAGAAAAGAAAATAAAAAACAACGAAGTGTCTAGCACGGGGCCCCTACAGGGCTTCCCCCCCCCCCCCCCCTAGCAATATGGAGCAAAGTGTGTCGCTCATGGGGCAGAGTCAGATGTTCCACGAGACACGCTTAGTGACGGGGGGCGAATTTGTAGGCGCGTGGAAGTTTGGTTGCTGTATGATCGGAGTCGGAGGTACAGGATTATCATCCAGGAAGGCTGGCTTTATGCGGTCCATGGCAACGACCTCTGTTCGACCGTGCAAATCGAGGGTCATCGCTTTTGCCGTACGGTCAATAACCTTGAATGGCCCGTCGTAGGGCGGTGTCAAACTCCTCTTGAGGCCCGCCTTTCGCAGGAAAACGTGCGTGCATGTTGTTAGATCTTGGCTTACAAAAACTCGCCGGGAGCTTGGCAGGCGAGGCGGTGTTGGTTGTAGCCGTTGGAAGATCTCCCTCAAGGTTTTCAAGTATGTCTGAGATGGGACTGATGCAGAAGTCTTGGGTGCTTCAAAGAATTCTCCGGGTAAACGAAGTGGTGCACCATACACAAACTTTGCGGAGGTGCAGTTCAGGTCTTGTTTGTATGTGGACCGGATACCGAGCAGGACAAGTGGCAAATGGTCCACCCAGTGAAGGCGTCCGTCTCGTGCCGTGATAGCCGCTTTGAGCTGCCGGTGTAAGCGTTCCACCATGCCATTAGCCGACGGGTGGTATGCTGCGGTGTGGATGTGGTGGGCCCCGAGCAGGTCAGTTAGGGCAGCAAACAAGGTGCTCTGGAACTGGCGTCCCCTGTCTGTCGTTACTGTTGATGGGCAAGCGAAGCGAGAAACCCACGTCCCTACAAATGTTCTTGCGACGGTCTCAGCAGAGATGTCGGCCAGTGGAACTGCTTCGGGCCACCTAGTGTACCGATCAACAGCTGTTAAAATGTATGTGAATCCTTGAGATGATGGGAGAGGGCCTACGATGTCGATGTGCACGTGGTCGAATCGTGCATCTGGAGCTGGAAACGGTTTGAAGGGTGTTATGATATGCTTTTTCACTTTAAAACTCTGGCACTGTAGACACGTCTTTGCCCAACTGCGCACATCTGCGTTCATTTTCGGCCACACATAGCGTGCTGTGATCAGTCGTTGTGTATTACAGATACCTGGATGGCTGATGGTGTGCAGTCGGTCGAAAACCTGGCGTCGCAGGGCCAACGGAACGAAAGGTCGTGCTGTTCCCGTAGATATGTCACGTGTGATGGTGGTTGAAGAGTTCGGAAGAGGTATGTTCTTGACTACAAGTGACGTCGTTGCATTTCGCAGAACTTGTAACTCTGAATCTACCTGTTGTGCTGCAGCCAGGGTGTGGAGGTCCACAGAGGCAGTAGTAGAAGAGAAGGCAACAATGCGAGAAAGCGCATCGGCTGCGCTGTTGTTGTGGCCTTCGACATGTCGAAGGTCGGCGGTAAACTCGGAGATGAAGGCAAGATGTCTTATCTCACGCGCCGAGTGGGTGGCGTGGTTGCCCCGAAAGGCGTATGTCAGGGGCTAGTGATCTGTGAGTACATGAAACGGTCGTCCTTCTAGAAAGTAGCGGAAATGTTTGACAGCCAAATAAATTGCACGCAACTCACGCCCAAAGGTGCTGTAGCGCGTTTCCGCGGGCTTCAGTTTTTGCGAATAAAAACCAAGCGGTTTCCAGACTTCGTCTAACTGCTGTTGCAGCACAGCTCCTACAGCTGTGTCGGAGGCGTCGGTGAGGAGTCGAGTGGGTGCATCAGGAAGTGGGTGGACAAGAAGTGTTGCGTTGGCTAAGGCCTCTTTCACTCGTGAAAAAGCTGACGCAACCTCTTGGCTCCATGGCACTTCCGATGAAGGTCCTTTCTTTGTCTTCAGGAGGTCTGTCATTGGTTTAAGAATTTTCGCGCACTGTTTTATGAATCTGCGATGGAAATTCACCAGACCCAGGAATTCTCGGAGCTTGCGCAGAGACGTTGGTCGCGGGAACTCCAGAATCACATTTACCTTGTCTTCCAGCGGCTGGATTCCTAGCTGGGTGGTGCGATGGTCAAGGAATTCTAAGCTATCCACTCCGAAGACGCACTTAGTAGGGTTAAGGACAAGGCCGAATTCCTGTAGCCGGTCGAATAAAACTCTGAGGTGTTGCTCGTGCTCGTCTGGTGTGGCACTAGCTACAAGCAGGTCGTCCAAGTAAGCGAAAACAAAAGACAGACCTCGCGTGACCTCGTCAATGAATCGCTGGAACGTCTCGAGCAGCGTTTCGCAAACCGAAGGGCATACGGACGTACTCAAACAGTCCGAACGGTGTAAGTAATGCCGTTTTCACTATGTCTGCCGGTTCCACAGGAATTTAGTGATACGCTTTTACCAAGTCGATCTTGCTGTAGATGAATGTACCTGTTAGATTGTCTGAGATGCTCTGAATATGCGGCAGGGGGTAGTGATCGGGAACTGTGCAGGCGTTCAGCGCTCTATAGTCTCCGCGCGGTCGCCAGTCGTTGGGGTCTTTTTTAGGGACCATGTGCAGAGGTGATGCCCCATGGCTCGCTGAGGGTCGTACGATGCTTAGTTGAAACATATGGTCAAACTCACGACGTGCGATGGCGAGGCGCTCAGCCGGCAAGCCGACGAGGGCGTGCGGAGACGGGTGGGCCGGTAGTTATGATGTGGTGCGTGACTCCGTGCTTGGCAGGGAGTTCAAGGTTGTTGGGTCTAGTGAGTGTGGGGTATTCAGTGAGGATGGCTTCATAGCGTGATGTGGCTGGATGTGGTTGCAGCGAAGTCACCGTGAAGTTCGAAAGGATGCCTTGCACTGACAATGATGTTGTCGAATCCGTGAGTCGCCGGGCTTGAAGGTTCACTCACAGACCAAAATGTGAGAGGACGTCTGCTCCTAATATTGGTTGTCGCAAGTCGGCTACGATTAAAACCCATCAAAATGTCGCAGTCCGATTTCGATGGCGAGGGATCGTTGCCCGTACGTCTTGATCGCAGAGCGGTTGACGACACGCAGGGGAGGTGAAGGCGCCTGCTGCTGGAGGCGTTCGTTGCGTGACGCTGGTAAGATGCTGACTTCAGCTCCAGTGTCAACAAGGAAACGGCGCCCTGCGATTCGGTCGACGACCAAAAACAAGCGGCTTGTTGTGTGGCCTTGGTCACCCGCCGCTGCTATACTCTGTTTCACCTTGTGTTGTACCGCAGGAAAGGCTACACGCGCGAGCTCCTTGCTCTAGGGCACACCTCGGCGGCACACGCTCTCGTGCACCAAGGGCAGCTGCCAACGCTATGAGCTCGCGCTTCTAGACTTCGCTGCGGTACAACATAAGGTGAAACGGAGTATAGTGCTGGGCCTCGGCGTTTCCCGACCACGAGCAAGGTCTCGTGCACCGTGTGGCTCGCTCACCGAAGCGGCGATGGTACCAGCAGTGCTGGTCAAAACGCGAATCTCGTGGGGACGCAGACCTGTAACGGGAGGGAGTGCGTAGCAGGGATCGCGACAGTCGTGCTGGAGTTGTTTGGGATTGACCCAAGGAAGCAATGGCGTTCGTGAGCTGCTCCAGTTGGGTTTTTATGTTCAAAGCCTGTGCTTCCCAGGCTGTTGGTTCCGGTATTGCGATAGCACTCACGGTCTGCGAGGAATATTCCGCGGTGCGGTCGGCAAGCACTGACAGGCGGTCTAGGGGCATGTCGTCCGCAGCGGCCAGGATCATGCGCATGCCTTGAGGAAGCTTCTGGAGGAACAGCTCCCGCAGTATGGAACCTTGCGCTTCTGAAGCTTGCGGTCCCAACAGCTGCTTCATCCGGTGTAGAAGTTGCGTTGGGCGACGATCGCCCAGTTCTTTGGCGGTGAGGAGCTGTTGGATGCGGGAGCTCTCTGATGTCACTGTCCTGGAGAGAAGTATTGTCTTCAGATGGTCGTAGGCATCTTCTCGTGGCGGTAGGGCCAACACGTCGTCAAGCTGGTCAGCCACCTCCGCTGGTAAAGAGGCGACGACGTGGTAGTAGCGCGCCATTTGCGTTGTGATCCTTCTCAGGTGAAAACGGGCCTCGACCTGGGTAAACCAGACTTGCAGGTTCAGAGGCCAGAACGTTGGCAGACGAACCTCGATCGCAGCGAGAGGGGAGTAACCAGAGGTTGCTGTCACGTCACCGTCGGAAAAAGCGTTGCCTTGATCCATGTTTACATTGGATCCGGCGTCCGAGGTGTGAAATTGACGCTGTTCAAGACTCCGGGTCACCAGTTTGTAGAAAAAACGTTAGGCGACTCCGATGTCTCGGATGGAATGTTTTTAATCACGTGCGCTCGCGACCACGCCAGCGTTTGTGCATGGCGATGGTGCTGCGAGCTAAAAGAAAATAAAAAACAACGAAGTGTCAACTAGCACGGGGCCCCTACAGGCAGTATGACCCCGGGTTAAGTGCCCATCTTTTTTTTTTGTATACTCCCTTTCGCTCAAAACTCTACCGCAGCCAAAGCTGCGATCCGACGCAGCCAATCACGCAGCACCAAAACAGCATCGTAACTGCGCGCGTCGTTTTCGTCCGTTCGCACTCGCTAAAACAATCCGGAACTGAAAAAACTCGCAGAATAACTTCAAATTGACGGCGCTTTAATAAGGCAAAAGCCTTATATGTCCCATCACGCGAACAGGCGTCGGCGTTCTGCCCGAAAGATGGCCATACAAATACGTCATCATGCACGCGCCGCTGAACGTCAAAGCGAACGCGCCCCATAAATAAAACACAAAGAAAAGCACAACAACGCAGCTGCTTGGTCCGAAGCCGTGATGCCGGTGGGGGAGCCGCGCCTGCGCTGTGAGGGATCGTGATGTCACCGCCGGAGCGCCGTATGCACCGAATACACACACATATCGGATAGAATACCGGCATAAACAACTTTAATGCGTGTAGAAGCTTTACTCGAAAACATTTCACCAGCGGGACTTTAATGCTTTCGCATTCCTACACGTAACCAGTAAAAAGTGTGTTCGGAGTGTTCTTATTTAGCAAGCGCATGAACACGAAGAGCGCCATAACGATCATCCAAGCGTGTGCTTGTTACTTGAAAAAAAAAAAAAAAACGTAAGGAATTACAATTACAGATGCCCGAGGCTCAAATGTTATGGATTACAGTTACAAATTACTTTTGGTTGAAAAGTAACGGATTACTTTACTCCTTACGTTAACATTACTTTCACGTTACTTTTCCCGTGCACTCATCCAGAAAACAATGGAAAACTTTTCGATATTTTCACAAATGTACTGCATCGCTTCTTTCTATTTCTCCGACGGCGGCACTACGGTAGTCATGTTGAATGAACCTGAGACTGGGGTAGAGAAGAAACATCAAAACGTAGAAGGGACAGGAAATAGACAGGACGACGTCTCACCAGTTCGCCTGCACCCTTACGATTTTTTACTACGGTAGTGCCTCTAAAAATAAGATTGTTTTTAATAGAGAGATTGACAAGACAGAGAAAGCTGCGGCCACACCCGCCATCCCACTAGCTTACGACAACCGGAAATAATATTTGGGATTCTGCGGACGAAGCTAGCGGTGCGAATGCGCGGTAGCAGTGTTCACCTCCACTATAAGATTCGGAGGAAAAAAATACCGACCAACGAGATCGCTGGGCGCTTTTCAGCCGTGTCTCAAGAGCATACTTGAATACAGTAGCGCAAATCGAAGACAAAAAGAAGTAACCGCTACCCATTCTCGCGAGGCTACCTTGTCTGCTAAGCGAGCTGAGAACCCACCAATCGAGAGGGAGCGGAGCCGCGTTTGATGTCTGTGCTGCGGCCGTAAGCCCGTCAAACACAAAGTCGGAGCCGAAGGTTCGTGAAGCGCGCCGATTGGACGCTGGCGACGAAAGCGCGAAGTCATCTTCGTGATAGTCCAATCGCTGCGCTCTTTGAACTTTGGCCCCAACTTTGTGTTTGACGAGTTTAGAGCCGCAGGTGGCGGGAGACGTCGCCGAAGTTGGAAAGGGTGAAATGGTGTAAATGTTAAAAACAAATAAACCCGAAGAGCTTTTTCCTTCAGGGGAGAAGAAACACACGATGGAAGGAGATGGAAAGAGCCTACTCGGCGTAGTCTTCTTGATCTTTGCTCTTCGCATATTTGTATATGCCTCGCACGGTTTTCTCCTGGTTCTAGTTACCGTCACACCAAAAATTGTGTTTTCGTTTCCGTTATTCTCTTCTTCACGATGTTTTATGTTTTGTTGAAATTGTGGTCTTTATGCTACTGAATTGCCCGCTCGTGTTGTTCCAGTTTCTGTATTATGTGCGTATTTTTTAAAAAACTAACGAGTAATTAAGTTCCTGTTATTAATATACGTAACCAAATTACGTTACGATTGCTCCCGCGAAAGAGTAATGTGGCATTTACAATTTTTTCTCAAAATGCAGCGGATTACAAGTAATCCGTTAATTGCAACGGATTACCTTCCTAATTCTACGATCCTCTACTAGTGCTTCTTTATTGGCTGTATTAGATGGATGTCTTGGATGCGGTCGGAACCAATGTGAAACTGTATATACTTCCGCCGATCAGTGACGCTCTGCATCGTGGAAAACCCCGCTCTTCACTTGCTCTTAGAGAACGAATAGTCTGCTATCAGTACCGTTGCTTGCACAGTTCGAGCAGCTCAGATCTCGGTCTCCCTGAGGCAAAAATCGAGCCCGGCTCAAATACGTACACTGGTCGGCTGAGACGGGATGGGCACGTTGGTCATGGTGTTGGGACCGACGGCCTTTATGTCCCCTGGCGGTACGTACTGCCAGTGTGTCACGTGACTCTTGACAATGACGATCGTGACGTAGCCGAACTCGCTGAAATGAGAAAACCGCGAGAGATCATCATTACTTTGGTCGGCGTTAACTTATTCGTGCTACGTGGACAAGTCTATCTTTGTTTCCACATTGCTTCAGCCGCGCACTCTTTGGAGAGCGCGTTAAAGGGATACAACCGAATTTTGGCGCTTAATGCTTGGTCTATTCGTGTTCAAGGGAGAAGTACAACATCAGACAGACCAATTTTTTTGCTGAAAAAGACAAGAAATAAACTTTTAAAACGGATTAGACGACTAGCAAAGACCACCTGGTGGATGTAGCTAACGCCTCATTCGTAATGTACGTCTAGGAGCCTTTACTAGTACGAGGGGCGTTCATAAAGTTCGTATTATCGGCACAAACAATTTAAAAAATGGAACAAAATGGGCATCAACATGATCGTGCGTCCCTCTAGTTTCCGCACAGTATAAACATCGCATGCTATAGTAACTCGGACGCCGCTAGGGAGTCGAAACAAAAATGGCACCGCCCATCGGTACCAAGCACATGCAGTGATCCGTTTTTTTCCATTTGAAGGGAAGCAATGCCTAGGATATTCATTCCAATCTGGGAGCGTTGTTCGGGGACAACGCCCCAGTTTATAACACTTTGGTTAAATGGCGGAGACGCTTCCAGTGTGGCCAAATAAGAGGAAAGCATTTCAAGGACGGCGACAAAGTGATTGCTGAACTGGAGCGATTCCTGAACCCTCAAAACAAGGAGTTCTATAACAATGGCCTCCGGCATGTGGTGCATCGCTAAAAAAGTGGGTAACTTTTGGTAGCGAATATGTAGAGAAAGTCTCAACTCCTACTCGAGTTTGATTGCTGAATTTCTATTCCTTCGTGACAATAATACGAACTTTATGAACGCCCCTCGTAGTGACGATAACTGTCTCGCCTCCGGCCACCACGAGAGAAGAGGGGAAGGAGGAAATTCTCTCTGCACGAGACTCTCTTTTGTGTGTTCCAGACGTCGCTATTGTCCCTCTGTCAGATTACAATAGATTAACTCGTCACTCAAAATTCGTTCAAAGGAGCTTTGGGGTTAGTTGCGCTGGCCCAATCGCTGGCGTGCTTTGACAGCTTCGGTGGCAGGGACATTAAGACATCCTCCCGACGTCAGCCTCGGAGCAGCTTTGCTCGTCCCGAGACAATCTACGTCACGATTGCGGCGGGTGTCACGTGTGCTCTCCGCTGGCTGTTCTCCGAGCGCTTGCCAGAGTGGGCCGTTTATAGGAAAAAAGCAGCCATCAGGCTCAACATACAAACGTGCGATTATCATTTAAAGATATTGTGGATTATATACAGCAAATGTCTAAACACGGTAGATATATGTTACTAATTTTGTTGCAGTGTTCCTTTAAGGCCTATTACCACATGCAGTGGAGCGCTGATACAGCGCTCTTCACGCGTCCCAAGCTATTTATCGTGCGCAGTCAGCAACAGATTTGACGGTGGGGTAAAAATCTAGTGAACGCTCCCGTCAGCGGGACGATCGTAAACCGGGAATCTGGCGGTCGCCATGTTCCTCCTCGCGTCAGTAAGCAGGTGCAATCGCAGTCCCACCAAACTTTCTGGCACGCGCATGCTGCACATGCTTGTACGCATGGGGCACCAGTCGAGACGCCATGATTGCAAACGTCCACAGCGCTGCGATCTACGTGTGAACAGGCTTTTACTTATGCGGCTGATTAAGACGCGCTCTCGAGTAGAGGACACGGCAAACGAAGCCACCCGCCCGTGCAAGTAGCTTTGAAATGATTAGTCTTAGAGCATAGCGGTAGCTACGTTAGCCTTGTCTATATGGAGTTTACGTCGATCGCTTTCGCGTATCGCAACACTCTCCGCAACCCGTTACGGCACCCACGAATTCTACAGTCAGGGCATCGGCGCGCAGGCTCAGTGGCGGTTTCGTTGCGGAGGGTTTAGCAGAGGAGAAAACGTGATCTACATAAGCTCCCTAATGTAGTCCAAACTAACGTTCGTAGATAACGCTATGCGAGGTGGCGACAAGTCCTTCTCCCCCACCATCCTCCCCTCGCTCCTCTCGTCTGCTAACGCGTGGTCCGTCATGTTCTTCCTACTCGCCGAACATAGCTGTGTTCGAAATCTTCCGAGTTACTCCAGCGGGTCTTGTAACAAGAAAATCTAGATATACTACGTTGGACGGGGGCAGGTTTTCGAACGCCAAGGTTTTAAACCGTTACTGCAGAATGAGGTCGAATCAGATCCTCGGCTCGTTTTTCCTAACCGGAAACGGAACGCGGGCATGGACCAGACGGAGGGTGCGTCGGCACATCCATCTCTGTCTATACTTAGCAAAGCGTTTATCTACGGACTTTAGCCGAAGCTCGTTTGACCTGTTTTGCCACAAAAAAGCTGTTATTGACACGCACCCAACAGCGGTAATCATTGTAGACAAAAAGCAAAAAAGAAAAAAAAAACGTTAAAAGGCCTAACGTGCTAAATATAAAGCACAAAAGGGAGATATGACTGAGTTGACTATACTTTCTGTTACATGACAAAAAAAAAGATAAACTTGTTTTGATTATTGTGACAAAAATCCGGGGCATACAGAATGTGTCGTGCGCGCGTTGTGAGATTGCTTTGACCTGTTACGCATGATTACCAGGGCCCGTTTGCTCGAAGCTGGTTAACTCTAACCGTGGTTAAAAGTTAACCGCGTTTTCCCTACCTAGGTACCTCCAAGTACCTAGCCGCGTTCGACAAAAACTCGATGTACAATTTCTCCATGTTTTACTATTATGCGGTAGCTCCCGCCACCTGCCGGTCGAAGCAAACAAATAGCCTTTTAAGACACTTTTTCGCTAGTTTTGTCTTTATTAAGAAAAATAAAAACGACATCTTATCGCAGTGATTCTTTTCATGAATAATATATATATATATATATATGTGTGAAGCAGAGTAGTTTGAGAACAATGGACCGGTATATATATATATATATATATATATATATATATATACTTTAAAAAATCATAAACATATTGATGCATCTATTGTTTCGCCAAACACAGCATAAGTTTACAGCGTTGATTTTGGATCTGGCAACCGTCTTTATATATTTGTTGTTTTGTTCTCGTATCTTGTAACGCACGTTTCCCGCGCTTTAGTTATCAGCTGATTTTCATTGCTTGTCTTCCCTGCCGTTTGCCCAACCGACCCTCCGACTCGCCCGCCGACTGAATGACAACTGATTTGCGGACGGATTGGCGAAGATAAAGGACGCAATGTTGACTGCGACGCGACGCCGACATCGAAGAGAGCGCGTGTTCGCCCAGTACGCTGTTGTGATGATGGAACGGCAGCGTGTGTTCCGTGACCGCTTGAACCCTTTGGAGGGGTTCAACGAGGACGAACTGCAGGAGCGCTTTCGATTCGGTCGCGCGGGCATTGTGTTCCTCGCCGACACACTGCGCCCGGACATGGAGCAGCCAACGCCTCGCAGCCGCGCCCTCTCTGCAGAGCAGCAGGTCATTGTCGCCCTGTAGTTCTACGCCGGGTCCATATCACATGAGCGAATGACGTTTTAGCGAACAGCGACATTTGAGCGAATCGACGTTTTAGCGAATAACGAAGGCGCGCGTTAACCCATCCGCCGCGCTGCGCTTACGCCGCTTCGCGTCGACAGTCCTCGGCTGCTCATTACAACAATGTGAACCCATTTGACCCACCCGAAAACGCCGCTTCGCGGCGTCCGACTATTCGCTAAAGTGTCATTCGGTGAAACGTGGGCGTTCGTTAAAACGTCATTCGATCAAGTGAGTGCCTCCCAGTTCAATGCCACGGGGAACTTCCTCATCACCGCAGGGGACTATATCCGTGTGCACGTCCCACTGCTTCGCGGACTGTGAGGCGAGTGACTCTGGCCTTGGCACGTCGTGCCCGAGACTTCATAGGGTAAGTGGTTTGGAGCATCTCCTGGCGCGTCCCCATACTAGGCGCATGTGCATGCCAGTTTTCCGAGAAGAAGCCTGGGCCTAGATTGCTCGATGAGCAGTCATCATTATTTCAGAAACCCTTTGTATAGAAATTTTGGTGCGTGAATACCTGAGTTCGTTGACGGTGATCTTCTCAGCACACCTATTCTGGCAATTTATTTACGGCGCACCACCTGTGCAATGACCCTTCAGTTTTTGTTGGTTAAGCTGTAGGCTTGCTAGCCTGAATATCTGCCAGCGGATCGATCCCCCCGTATACTGGTACCTCCCTAAAGGAACATTATTAGTGTTGCTTCAGCACTCAATATTTGTTTTCTGGTTATGAGCGTGACATGCAGACTAGTGAACTGAGCAGTAAAATTACACGAACCAACTGGAGTGTACAAAATGACTCCCTTAGTACCTATTATTGGTGCAGGTGCAAATGCAACTAAACTACAAATAAAGTAGGAGTGCAGACATTTATAAACAGCCTGGTTTCTACACTCCCAACCATGCACTTGGTGCTACTGAGCTAGTCTTGCGGCTACTGAGTACTGTCATTGTTCAGACAAGGTTTTTATTGCTCGCTATTGATGAAGATGAATGATAGGTGTGTTATTTCTAAGCATGTGATCATAACAACAATACCATCGCTGTTAATGTCATAGTGCTACAGACTAACTCAAATTCATCTACAATGCAGGTGGCCAGGTGAAGCTGATGGTCATGCCTTGCAACAGGCCTTCTTTGAGGTCGGTGGGTTTCCTTCGGTCGCGGGTGCTGTAATGGCACTCACATTCGTATACAGGCACCACAAGTGCATGAGGAGGTATACATTAACCGCCATCTGTACCATTCGATAAATGTACAGTTAGTGGTTGACGTCTTTTACCGTATCCGCAATGTGGTTGCAAAAGGCCTGGAAGCACCCACGACTCTAGGATATTCACTGAGGGCTCGGTGTTAGGCAGGCTGGCCTATGGCATTTACGATGGTCTACTGCTTGGAGATAGCGGCTACACCTGGCAAGCCATGGCTGATGACGCCCTTCTCTCCGTCATCAGCAGCGGAGGCCGCCTATAATGCGTCGCATAGCACAACGAGGAGCATCGTGGAACGGTAAAGCCAGGCTATGCGTCCTGGTTCGACGCTTCAGGGCTTCGGCACCTTGAGGCACCTAAAATTATCATATGGTTGTGCCTGCGCTTTACATTTGTTGCCATTTTTATGTTCTTGCATAGAAGGTTACGGCTGCTCAGAAGCGAGGAAAGGAAGGCGTATCTCTACTCCACCTTATTTATACCACTGGCGATAACCTACTGCCATAGCCTGTAATGTTTATTCTAAGGTTCGCCAGCTTTGTGGGAATGAAGTAAGTCAATTCACAAAATTCAACCACTTGTCAGTTATTTTATTCGCTCTTTTCTGTTTGAACTCCAGAATAGAAGTTAGAACTTCTCTGAAACATATCCTTCCTGTTGGTGCTGTATGACTGGGTTTATTAACCTACAAGTTTTTACTAGAAGTTCATACTTTTCAAACAATAGCAGTTCTTAGAAATGCCTTAATGTAAAGAAATTTTAGAAAAAAAAAGAGCAATGGTTGCGATGTGAAAAAAAAATACACATTGGCTTAGGCAGGTCTTGTTTTTGGACAGTTTGAGTACAGACATATTCAAACATATCCTCTTAAATACTGTTTATCTCAAACTGCATTTTCCTTGCAGGTTTTTACGAAGAACATTTTCATTATATCAGTGATGGGATTGCTGCGCCATTTGCCCCAAAGTGATTACCCTGCTACGTTCTGCTACATTTAACCAAAATGTGAGGAATTGGCACAAACATAGTGCCAAAACTTAATGTCACTTTAATAATACTGAAAATATAATAGCTAGGGCCTCGCTGCCCGGCCGGACCGTTATGATATGCTCACACAAGTTTTCAGGTTTTCAAAACTTTTGATTATCGTTTCAAATACCATACTATTTGATCACATTTTGTATGAATGACAGAGAGTATCTAGAAGTTCCGTAATACTTTTTATGTTAGTCTTCTATTTATTCTGGAGGGTTAGCTAGTATCGTTGAGTGTGATTTTCACCGCGCTCTGGTGTACCGCAGAGAAGCAAACACCACGGAGTAGGCATCGCGATTTTGTATGTCTTGCTTCGCCGCAGCGCACCCCCGTGTTAAGCGGAAAGCACTCCTCCAAAGCGAGACGCAACACAATTCCTGAATACAACTTTGGCTCGTATATATGATAGATTGCGAGATCCTAGTGGTACCTTTTCCAAATTCAAGATTTAGCAAGGGTGCTTCGGTATTGCAAGAACATTTATATGTGCTCCTTTGTATGTTTATTAATTTATGCCAACTCATTTGTTTAGCTATCAATTTTCTATAGGTGTGAGTAGATTATAACTAAATTGACAGGAGCGGAGCAGTGGATGGAATCTCGGGAAGAACCTGAATAAGCTCGGCGGGATTGTTTTTAAGTTTCGTTCACGTGCTGTTTTTGCTATAACGTTCTACAGATAAAATGTAATTTATGTTGATAATCAAATGACAAGTGCTTTGTTTTTTATCTGAATAATAAATTGCAGTTTTATTACAACGTCTAGAACTTGAAGGAAGCATCAGTTTATGTGATCAATGTTATTGTACTATTTCAGTGGCATTCAGTACCTAAAATAACCATTCAAAGCAGTTTGTGTTTTCCTACATCACTCACCTTCTTGTCACCCTGTCATGGTGCTTCTCCACGCAACTAAACGCTATAATAGTTTTGTGTTTGAGGGACTCCTGCTGTGCAGTTGATGCTAACAAAGGTTTGAATGTATGTGAGAAGGCAATGTAGACATTGACTTTTAGTTGGACAGGCCGAAAAATTAAGCTTGACATAATGTTTGCATTGGTATGAATAAAAATTAATGTGCGCTTATGCTACAGAAGTTCTTTTTGTTTCTCCAAATGCACTTTTGACTGATCCAAGAGCTGCTCCAAAATGGCTCCGACCAATCACATCACTGGTATCTTTAACGAAATCTGCATCTCATTACTATGTTAAAATATTCCAGCAAAAATATAAAATATTAGGCATAATACCATGTTTGCAATGGGCTGGAGCGATAATAGACATCACATGCCGACCTCATTAGATGTTCTTGTTAAACCACTTTAAAAGGATAACAGATCTTGCTCTATTTATACGTTGTGCAGGACGATAGGCCAGCTCAAGCGTAGGTTTCACTGCCTCCATGCTGAGTTGAGGATGCAGCCAGAGAGATGCTGTGACATTACTGTCGCCTGCTGTGTCCTGCACAACCTGGCCATGACATACCCCTGCAGCATGCCAAGGACTGTCCTCCCAGCAAAGGTTCCCGTCGAGCCCGTGGCAGCGGGTCGTGACGAAAGCAATGAGGCTCGGTACGCCATCACCAGCCAGTTCATCGGTTGAGCGTAAGTATACCAATATATTGCACATGCTGCTTTGCATGGTCTTGAGTACCAATGCATTGTGCTGGCAAGGTACCCCCAATGATGTAAAGTCGTCAAAGATTGCCTTTTACAACTTATCCTTTGTGATACAATGTTGATATATAAAATTTCTAATACGCTGTACATGCTTTAGTTATATTTCATTTCGCCCGACGAATGACTAGGGCCTATAGCAAATATACCACATGGTTTCAAACAGGCTCGTGATTGGACCCGGCGGACTGTAGCATTGGGCTTTAGTCCATCGTAGGATGAGACGGAGTATAGCAGATCTGAATCCATAAATCTATTGACAGTTGCAAGTAAACTGGATTTTATTTTTCAGCAGCAGTGTTGGCTATGTCATATGTAAACAAATACATTCAAATTGAAAATTAAAAACAGAATAATATGTCAATGTTTATTCTTCTCCTAATTGTTTTTTTAACAATTTGATTTGCAATTCTGCACCCTGTGTTCCCAGTCCAATTAAAGTTTTTTTTTAAGTTTTTTGGTCCTCTAGTAATTTTTGACTGATGGTAGAACTCCTCTGCAGCAGTTGCTGCTGCGATCGTTGCCGTGGCAGCTTGCTTAACCCTTTCTATGCACTCCTTCTCCAGCACGAGATTCGCTCCATACAGCTGCTGCTGCCTCTCTGTCTCCTGCAGGAACCGCTGTGAAGCCTCCCGGCACCAACATCAGCTGTACGGCACATTCGTAGAAGCACGCTGCACCGCCTCCTGTGGCAGACTCTCGTGCAGCACTTCCACTCCCAGAGGAATCAGGCTGTGGATCTATTCCCCTGGAGCTGCGACAAATGCATCTGTAAAAAGTGGTCAGGTTTCTTCTTGTCAGTATGGGCAAAGAGAACACACTGTGCATAGTTTGTAACCCTGATAAAGATGCCGATGCTGTGCCAAAATGCATTCATACGTGTTGGTGCACAGGACAAAGTTTGCTAGCTAAGTTGGTTTATATACTGACGTGCAGGCTTGAGGTCGGAGCACAGTGTCGTTATTTCTTGCACAATTGCCCAATACATGGTGTGGGAAAATGCGCATTTGGTTGTGAAGAGCTTTAGCATGCATGTATTCATACACTTTCACTGCTAACGGTTCGAATGCAGCTGTGTAGCTATGTGATTAAGTTCATAAAATTAGTGGTCACATGTCCAGTCAAATCTCGTTGCACTGTGCACATTGATAGGACAGCGTCAAACATTACAGCACATAGTTTCACTGGCATTGATTTTACTCGCACAGGTTACCATCATGGGAGTCGTTAACTTCACATCCAGAATGAAGGTAGTGTTTGAGCCAATTTTCTTAAGTTGGTAAAACTAACAACAGGATGGTTGTACTGTGTGTGATCTTTTAATTTACATATTGAAAACCTGTTACAGTTAGCATAAACAAAAGCCATTGCCACTTTGTTGCATTTAATTTTTATTAGATTATGGTAAACAGCGTTACCTCATGATTGTTCGTTGCATGTCGTCCTGTTTCATAAATTTGTAGCTTCTGTAAAACTCTTTCAGCCTTGTTGAAAATAATGAGAAATGTGGTAGCACTTTGTCTGGTCAAATCTGGGAGTGTACTCTAGAAGACGGTTTCGTGACTTATACTTCGACCCGCCTTTGAGCTTTTGTGGTTGAAATAAAATTGAAGCCAGATTCCCAAAACTTTCTTACGACAAAAGAGTTTTTTATCTTACGACAAAGTTATTAACTTTTGAGTATTCCCGAAGCAAAATGTTCGCAAGTTTTGCGCAAGTTACAGATTTCGTCGAAACGTACGCAAAACTTACAAACATTTTGCATTGGGAATACTCAAAAGTTTGTAACTTCGTCATAAGATAAATTTACAAACTTTTTTTGACGTAAGAATGTTTTCAGAACCTGGCCTCTGGTCTTTATATAAAAGTACTCGGCAGTAATGCTATTCAAATGGCAACATGCCCATCTTGTTATCAACATTTGTCCTCGTCTTTTAGAGCCTCGCCTGGAGCGACAGTTCTGCTTTACTATGACCGGTTCCTTAGCACCATTTACTCGTCACACAATCGGGTCTAGAAACCAGTCACCTACTCTTCCGTGTCACCTATCGTGGCAACCAAACCCGCACAGGTTGGGAGAGTCCTCGCCGATAAGGGGTCGTTGGTGTCGCGGATGCGCTGCAAATAATATTACACGGCGAACTGTACTATAAACCAGACTCCGCGATTAGAGGCAGTTTTTCGGAGAGATTTGTTTCACTACCATGCGATTGTGGCTCAAGGTAGGTTTTAAAAGTGCAAAAAAGAAAGCTGGACGTTGATTACAACGCAAGATCTGCTGATATGACATTTTGATAGCGGTACGATCTCATACCTTTCTGGTGAAACATCGCGGCACTCACCTAGGTAATATATTTTGAAGGTCCCGCTGACTAGCATTCATTGAAACAAGTGCACTTCAGAGGGCGATGCGTGAACTCGAACTTGACGTGACCAGTCAAGCGTAGCCCTGTTCCCACAGCACGCTCGTCGTCCGGCGGTTGGCGAGCTGCCGTCGACTCCGACTGTAGACTCTGTGTTGAAATGTCGCGTTCGTGGCACGAGGATGACGCATCTTCGTAAAAATAAATGTTCCCAAGCGTGACGAGAAGCCGTAGCAACCATATTGTCTGATGCTATGTACTATTTGACTCCGGCATCCCTACTCTGCAGGTCACGTGACCTCAAATTCCCCCTCGTAGGGAAATCCGGTTAACCGCGGTTAGGTAACCAGCTTCGAGCAAACGGGCCCTGGAGCTCTTCTGGGTTTACTTCGTATACGCGGTACACACGACACACTCTAGTGTTCTCGAAATAATGAGATCGATCAAGTATAACTTTGTTCAGGAGTGAACAGAGACACGAGAATATTTCAATATAAAGTGTTTCGTAAGGTACGCTCCTTCGCTGCGTTCGAGTAACAACTGGTAAATAAAGCTGCGACTGCTCAGGATGCGTGCCTTAAAACCTATTAAAATATGATACAACGGGAGAAAACACTGGGCTCTTCTATCGAGTAGCCAGCAACCCTAACTGTTCGAATGTTTACTTTTTTTTTGTGCAGCATTCTTTCTTCCTTGGCTCGAAAAAAGATTTGCGAGTGCTGTAAGCGACCGTTGGACATATATATTGTAGGTTCCATTGATTCCGCAAATGCATTAACACATTCGCGGCAGTGAAATGCAGCGGCACATGGAGTACAAATAATAAAATGTTCTTCAGTGTTAGGAAGCGCGTTCACGCAAGCTTCACCAAAAGCAAGTAAGTGTTTCCACGAGATGCGAATCGCTCTCGGGGAGAGTGCAGCTGGGCATTGCAGCCGACAGTTCCAGTGGTCACTTTACGATAAAAGCTACCTTTCAAACCTAGCGTGCCAGCGTTTCTACTAGGCTATCCACACATGGACCAATTGCGTCATAATCGCTCAAGCGGTCTTATTGAACTTTTTAATGTAAAGAAGAATGTCAACCTGCGACAGTGCACATAATTTTGTCCAGTTGTCACACCACTTTAACGCAAAACAGAGGCATTGACGACGATACAAGACTTCCTTAAAAACGCACAACACTACCCCAAAAAATTCTGGTTACTCACTCAAATTAAAAAAAAAAATCCCTTATCATCTGATGGCACTTGGTAACAGGAAACCGGGCGAAAGTACCGCAAACAATGCACACGCGCCCCACGGAAAACCCGCCTTATTTTGACACAAAGTTGGGAAGACAACAATTTTAGCGCAGTGTACATAGCACTGCTGGCAATGCTCTGGAGATTCGCTGTTTCTTAGCGGCTTTATTTGCTCGTCTGACGAAATTAGCTATAAAAGCGGTATTGCAACCGGGGTGCTATGCGTGTTAAAAATAGAAGACCGAATAACGGCCAGCTTACGTTGCCACTTACGCTCAATCAAACCAATCACGCTTATTAAAAAAAGAAAATCTGTGCGACGTGCCCGAGGCTGGAGGGAGGGAGGAAGATGAGGCGAGAGGAAGGAACTTTCCTACCGTCTTCCTGGAGAAGACGAAAAACACGTATATCGATCCTGCCTTTATTTTGTGTCCGCTTAGGTGAGCACGTAAGTAAAAGGGAGGAAAGCCCGCAGTTGCTACCTCTCTTTTTTCTTTTTTTTTTGTGTTTTTCAGAAGTGAGTGGAAAAATATGCTTACCCTGCCCCATTTACAGCAGTCGCCAGATTACGTGGCGCCGATTCGACGCTACCACCTTCCGTCCACGCAGCGACGGCGATGTGCAGCTTTCCGCGCTGCCCAGCTCGCTTGGTATCGAGGAAATCGTTGAATACCTGTGCGTTAGAAACATTCAGTAAACACCGACGCCGACTTATTGCCTCCAAGGATGGACGCATGTTTCAAACCACAGCGTCTAGATGAAGCTTTCACGTACCACTCACTACACGTGAACTAACCGATAGCTGTAAACTTACCATTTAGTGCTCGGTATATTTTGTAACTTGTTATTGCAGCCTTATCTCGGGTGCTACCACGAAGACCAATCTTAGTACCGCATTTTCCGCGATATAGCCTGCAACCGGTCTATATTCCGTAGGCGAAAATATGGAGTCCAAAATAAAAGCTTTTGCTCGAATAGTCTGATCCCGGTGCATAGTCATCACGCCGTGCATAGTCCCCACCTGGCGCTCAGTCGACACAAAGGTCTTTTCATGCATGGCACACCATGACAGATGTCTAATTTTTTAGCTCAAAACGTTGAACGCAAAGGCCCTCAGAAGCCAGAGCAAAACAAAAAGGAGGACAGGAAGATGGCGCGAGAAAAACGACGAATGGCGATGAACGTTGAACGCCGAACGCTGGGATTTTAAACAGTCTTTATTTACATAACAATTGGTGTCGGAAGTGGGGTAATGGAAGATACCAACACCTCTAAGCCTGACCTGGTCATGAGAGCGATCGGCGCGCTACAAGCTTCGTTGGCCAGCTTGTGAGAGAAGCAGAGTCGTCACCGAGACGAAGACCGGCGAGCTTTAGCAGAACTACGTCGGGAGGTTTCCGCGCAACGCCAGCATTATCCTGGGACCGGGTCATCACGTCAGTCCAGGGAGCCTCGAGGAGCGAGGCACCCTACATCGCGGTCCGGCGAGACTACTGAAGGAACGATCGAAGGACGCACTGCTGGCGATGCAGATCTCTCATTTCAAGCCCCAGCAGAAACCGAAAATGATAACAGACAGCAGGTACTACCTGCGGGAGATGCTAATGAACAGCAGGCTTTGGCTTCGCATAAGATGATTGTTAAGCTCGACACCTATCATGGACGCAGCCCCTGCAATGCCTTTCAAGTGCATTTTGATCTAGTCGCGGACTTAAACGGTTGGACTACCGCATCGCGAAAAGCGTTCCTGGCATCTACACTCCGAGGACCAGCTTTGGAACTGCTTCAGAACCTTCCTCCTGGCAACCAGCGCGACTACAAGGCGCTCGAGGAAGCCCTCGAAGGGCGCTTCGGTGAAAAGCACCTCGGGCGACTCTACCACACCACCCTCCGAACGCGGATACAAGGACGAAACGAATCGTTGTCTCAACTGGCCATTGACATCGAGAGACTTACGCGACTCTCGTATCAAGGCTGCACAACTGCGACACTGGACTCTGTGGCTGTGGGACACTTTTTGCACGCAATCGGAGACACCGAAGTACAAAAGTTTTTCCGCATGTCATCACCTGCCAAAATGCATGACGCTGTTGCACGAGCTATGGAGGTGGAGGCAACGACGAGGGCCGTGAGAGCCACCCGGCGGGTCACAGTGCCAGGTAATTATCAACCAGGCAAGTCGTCTCCTTTACATCCAGTGCCGCTTTTCAACACAGATCGGCAAAGTTCTCACGAGGCAACAGGGATGCCACCACATCAGAGGCCATCTCCAACATGCTGGCGCTGCGGCCAAAAAGGTCACATCCAGAGATATCGCAGCTGGCGTAGTAGAGAAGAAAAAGGCAATTCTACTCCGGAAAACTAATTCCAGCCGAGCTTACCGCCCAAATCTCGGCTGAGAAACAAAAGAGAGAGCCGGTCCCAACGCTGCAAGCTCAAAAGTTACGAGCTGACAAAGACGGGCTTTTTTGGAGGGGGAAATACAAGGTGTACCATGTAAGATGCTTGTTGACACCGGAGCCAACGCCACAATCGTAAGAACAGATGTATATGAACGAATAAAGACACCCATAACATCATACAAACGCCTATCTGGGTGCTCACTGCGCACTGTCACAGGAGAAACAGCACCAATCACGGCGTCATGCGAGCTTAAATTTCGTTTTGGCACCCAAAAGTTTGTGCAAGTTGCCTTTGTGGCTGGAATATTTGAGGAATGTATCCTTGGACTTGATTTTCTAAAGGCGAATGGTTGTTCGCTGGATCTCAAGAGTCACACATTGGACGTAAGTGACGAACACGTCATCTTGTATAGCCAACGAGCAATTTTAGAAAACAGCGGGGGATTCCTTCTATGCTCCAAGTCCACCTTGATTCCTCCACAAAGCGAAAACGTTATCTGGGTGACGGATGGAAATAACTGCTCGGATGGTATTGTGGTCACTGAAGTAGACGCCACGTGCGATACTGTTCCAGGAATCATTATAGCAAGAACACTAATCAATTTCGGCAACGAGAAGGTTCATATCTGCATTGCCAACCTAACGGATAAACCTATCCACCTAAAGAAGGGATGTCGCATTGCGAAGTGGTCCCGTGCTGAGAGCTTTACTCCCCCACGAAACGATGTTGTCCATATGACACAAGAGGAATCGCCGGCTTCCTTGCTCGATCTAGCAGATCGCTCCAAATTTCACCTTGATTAAGCACAACAAGCACATCTCCTGAGTTTACTCAACGAATACAGAGATGTGTTTGCTTCTTTTGTGGAGACCGGACGGAGAGGTGCTGCTCAACACCACATTGATACAGGAAATGCAGCTCCGATTAAGCAACAGCCCCGGCGTATTCCGTTGGCAAAACGTAACGAAGTCAGCCAGATTATCCGCGATATGCAACAACAAGATGTTATTGAGCCTTCATCGAGCCCGTGGGTGTCGCCAGTCGTCGTGGTAAAAACAAAAGATGGCAGCACGAGGTTCTGCGTTGACTGCCGACGATTGAACGATGTCACCAAGAAGTACTCCTATCCACTCTCTAGGATTGATAACACATTCGACGCGATTGCGGGGTCTTCCTGGTTTTCCACATTAGACCTCAGGAGCGGATACTGGCAAGTTGAAATGGACCCAAGAGATCGCGAGAAGACGGCACTCTATACTGGAGATGGTCTGTGGCAATTCAAAGTAATGCCATTTGGCCTTAGTAATGCCCCTGCAACGTTTGAGCGTCTCATGGACCAGGTCCTACAGGGCCTGTCGCTCGACGTTTGCTTGGTGTATCTGGACGATATACTTGTGCACGGCAAAACTTTCCAGGGAGCACTTTGTAATTTGTCATTCGTATTTGACCGTCTAAGAACGGCAAACTTGAAGCTAAATGCCAAGAAATGCGTTCTATTTCAAAAGATAGTGCATTATCTGGGTCACGTCGTCTCTGAAAAATGAATGCAGACAGACCCTCAGAAGACAGAGTGCGACAGAAACTAGCCTCAACCTCAAAATCAGCGCGACGTTAAAAGTTTCCTTGGACTGTGCACCTACTACCGGCGATTTGTAAAAGGTTTCGCCACAATTGCCAAACCGCTGTACGCTTTATCAGAACAGAATACGGCGTTCGAATAGAATGTACACGCACAAGATTCTTTCCTCACACTCAAGAATGCCCTTAGCGCCCCTCCAGTTCTTGCATTTCCTCGACCAGACTGCACGTTCGTCCTCGACACCGACGCGAGTAACGTTGTCCCAGATTCAGCATGGCTCCGAGAAAGTAATTGCTTACTATAGCAAAGTTCTAAACAGGGCAGAACAGAACTACTGCGTCACGAGAAGGGAACTCTTGGCAGTTGTAAAAGCTGAGACCCTGTCATGATTATAAGAAATGACATAAAATAGAACTGAAGGGGCAAGACGGAAGAAGATGAAGCCAGGTGAGGCAACGATGTGAGAAGAGCAAGAAAAAGAAGCAGGATGGCGACGCAGGGGTAATCGAAGACTGAGACCGGGAGGAAGCGGCGGATGGGGTCCATGGCTACGCTCCAGGACGCGCCCGACCCTTGCTGTGCACAAGCTGTCGCGGCGAGAGTTCCACACTCCCCTTCAGACGCCTAGGAGACAAGAGCCTTCGCTGCCTTTGGCAAGTCGCTTCGGTTCGTCGGCGCAACGAACTCAAACTGTAAGGCCTGCTCCAAACAGCTTCATTCCTTGGAACTGTAGATGTGCTTAAGCGTGTGTGTATTATATCCCCTTTGACTGTGTACATACTCCTTTGCTTTCTGTTATATCTTCGTCTTCCTTTTGTAAATATAATGGCTTGTAAATCATTCTCTTTCGGCCTCGCCTCTGTCGCATTCGCAACGTCTCCGGCCGAACCGTGACAGACCCATTTCCACCATTACTTGTACGGCACACAGTTCCTTTTAAGGACTGATCATGCATCCCTTACTTGGCTTTTAAACTTAAAGAACCCGGAAGGCCAAGTAGCTAGGTGGTTAGAGCGGCTGGCACAATACGAGTTCAGGATCGAGCATAGACCCGGCAAGGGACATGCAAACTCCGACGCACTGTCGCGGAGACCTTGCTTGTCTGGCAACTGTCGCCCATGGCTGAAGAGTGAGCAGCGCCTTCTATTGAACTGCCAACCGATGTCGTCTTCCCAAATGACTACGTGCCCTGCGATGGTAGAACACCAGCAAGATGACAAAGACCAGACAAACTGGACTGCAGATGTTCTCAGTGCGCTTCAAGAAAATGACAGCAATTTGCAACCTTTTCTGCAGTGGAAGCGGGTGGGAAAAGTACCCAACTGGAACGTGGTTGCACCATACAACAGCGTCGTGAAAGCATACTGGGCACAATGGGATTTCATAATTCTACAGGATGGATTGCTGCATTGTTGCTGGGAGAGCAAAGACGGAAGGAACAGCACGCTTCAGCTCATTTTACCTCGAGTTCGTGTCGACACCGTCTTGCGTGAACTTCATGACAGCCCTGCTGGCGGACATCTTGGGATATACAAGACCCTACAACGAGTTCGAGAAAGATTCTACTGGGTCGGATCAACTCGAGATGTGCGCGAACGGTGTAAAAAGTGCGACCACTGTGCGTCGCGTAAAAGACCACCATCACGAAGCCGAGGGAGGATGGTCACCTACAACGTTGGTGTCCAATTTGAAAGAGTGGTTATTGATGTTGTAGGTCCACTACCAAAAATGACGCAAGGAAATCGGTACGTCATAGTCATTGCTGACTACTTTACCAAATGGCCAGAAGCATTTCCAGTACGAACGTACGACGCAGAAACTGTAACCAGGATCTTGACGGAGGACATCGTTCAAAGATACGGGGTACCACTGGAAATTCATTCTGACCAGGGTCGGACTTTTGAGTCGCAAGTGTTCAAGAGCATGTGTGACACTCTTGAAGTTAGGAAGACGAGAACCACGCCCTTACACCCTCAGTCGAATGGCATGGTAGAAACACTCAACCGCTCACTCCAGCAGAACCTTTCGCTCTTCATTGACGAGCACCAACACAACTGAGACACTCTAACTTCATTCTTCCTACTTTCATACCGGTCAGCCATTCATACTGCGACAAGCTGCACACCAGCGATGTTGTTAATGGGCTGGGAGCTAAGGCTGCCTGCAGACATCACTTTTGGCACGCCAGTGCTTCCATCGCGTGAGACAACACGCAGATTTCTCTACTCTGACTACTCCCGCCACTTGCGGACGAAACTGAACTGTGTGCACGATTTTGCTCGAAGACATTTGCACCTGAGCAGTGAAAGTGCAAGAACCCGCTAGAACCGAAGCTGCTGGGGTCGCATACTCCAGCCTGGAGACAAAATGTGGCTGTACCAGCCACGCCGAACCAAAGGTCGCTGCCAGAAACTTCAGCCCAATTGGGAAGGCCCCTACGAAGTTGTCAATCGACTAAACGATGTCGTGTACCGATGTCGGCACCCACGAAGCCGGAAAGTTCAAGTAGTTCATTTTGATCGGCTGGTTCCCTATCAACCCGAGTGAATATTGTTTTGTACCACCTCGGGGCGAGGTTCATGTGTTGTCGGGGGTCAGTGTTGAGGTGGTGCTGCGAATGAGAAGACGACGAATAGGAGGACAGGAAAAAGGCGCGCAAAAAACTGACAAATGGCGATGAACGTTGAACACCGAACGCTGGGATTTTAATCAGTCTTCATTTTGATAAAAATACATTAAACATCACTAACATACTCTTTCGGTAACAAAGTCCGTAACGTCTCGTCATAATTAACGATCTTGAAAAACAAAACTGCTGTATAGTCCGGACGCGTAGATTGTCCGCACAGCTTAAAATTTCAACTTTTAAACATGCATAGCCCGCGGACGATTGTCCGTAAAATACGGAATAGTGTGGTTTGATTTGAATGCGACCAAACCTGGGGGGGAGGGGGGGGGGGGGAGGAGGGCAGGGTTTTGAACATTTTGCGAAACGGCATATAATGGCTCACGTCTTACAATAAACGAAACTGCGCGTCAATAAATTTTCAACCAATTATTATCATCGAAAAATGTACTAACGTGCCACCTGTTGGAGTCCGTCATAGACTCGATTTGTATTCTTCGCAAATTTGGCCGTTGCTTAGAATTGGATGATTTTATTCAGACTGGTATTTTCTTTCAAATTGAAAGGTGATCACAATTCATTTAGAAAAAAATGTTTATTGCCAGCCTTCCTAGTTATTTTGTTTTTACAGATTTAGAAAATTGCTACCCCGAGCAATTACGTCTAAATTTCATGAATTTGTACTTATTGAACCGGTAAGAACTATGAAATAAAACAACCATCAGTGTGTAGCTTCAAACATAAGTTATCTGAAAATATATTGTTAATTTGTGTCTGTATCATGAACTAATATTTCATGTCCAAGCTTACTAAACATCTAACATCTATACATTTGACACGTAATCTTTTGTCAAACACCTTTTAATGTTGTTTTTTATATATATATTTTTTGTAGCCCATGGAGTTAACAGTCACCTGGTATAAATATTGGTTGTCGTTTTCCTTGCGTTTTTGAGACCAGAATTTTCTGCTCAAAAATTAGTAACCTAACATTTTAAGATACAAATCCCAATATTGTTAAAAAAAATAATTATATTATTTATTATATTTACTTTTCTTGTGGATTTTCCATAAGATACAAAATCAACATATCTAAATATTTGTCAAAACTCGTATTCTTGCGTTCACGGGACAACAGTTAAATAAATCGCTCTCTGACTTGACTCTCAATCTTCGGCTCGGAAATGCTGGCTTCAACGCAGCGTCCTTGGTGGGCTGAATATTAACATGTGTTCCACAAAAATCATTTGTCCTAATGTAATCATATCATGTCTTTCTCACAATGTCATGTGTAGCCCCAAAACGGCATCCACCGATAAAGAAAAGCGCCTTGTGTGAATAAGGTAGCCTCTAATCACAGCCTGGACGAGACAGACTTCATGCTTCAGAATCTGGCAGCAGAATATTTTTTTTTATTATCGGTGAAGTGTCGTGTCAGAACGAGCCATTTATAAACTTATGCAAACATTCATGAATGAATCACCTGAGCAGCAGCTTTTCACGCGTGTCGTGACCATGTGCCATATAAGTGCGTCGCATTGCGCAGCGAGTCTGAGCTTGCTCGAACAAGCACGGTATCCTCTTTTCTATAAAACAATATATCATAATTTAATAATATTTGTTAAGCAGCTAAGAAATGACAATCTATTCACTTCCATAGAACGAAGTTGTTGCATCGCAGAGCACGTTTCGCGTTAAATTTGAATCTCTAGAAAAAACTATATACACCTTATGTGGCATGACATTAGTTACTACTCTGCATAGCTGCTAGTGAAATCTATTTGACAGTCTATTGCGTGGAGGAAAACAAAGAAAACCATATATAGCTTTTTGACGTTCCTAAAACGAATTGAAAGAAAGATTTTCATGCATTTGTTTTCTTCTCAAAATACTTATTTTTATCTCTCGGACCTTTCCCCATTCACAGCCTAATTCTTCATACATCACGAGCAGTATAATGTTGTCATGGATGGAAATGTGCTCGACGAATGTAATCTGAAAATAAAGGTTTCATCGACGAACTTAGGCAAACAAAATAAAGAACGTGCGTCGAGAGGGAAGGAAATTTGGCGTCGATTTGGCGGTGTAAGAGGAAGCGAGAGCGAGAGTCACTCGACAAGGTCGCTGGAAGTTCCTTACATAGTGTGCGTCGACATCGCGAAACTTCGGCCCGAAGGTTTTAGCATCAAGTGTTCAGGGTGAGAATGAACAGGCGCTTTCGAGAACGAGAAACTAGGGAGAAATGATAACAGTTATGCCCCGAGTAATGTGTGATGTGTGAATGTGTGATTGTAACACCCAAAAGAGGCGAGTGTTTTTTGCTCGAAGAGAAGGTACTGTGCCGACTACTTTGAGATACATAGGCAAATGATTTACCACAACAGGCATTTTCGTCGTGTCACCGACCTTGACGTAGATGCCTTGATGAGGCTCCTACCCACCTCAAAAGTCGGTGGTGTAGTGATGATGGATGTGCTCTGCAAGAAATGTTTCAAACATGCCGGTGAGCAACTTTCAACTCGCGTTGCTAGTGATTCAGTATCAAGCTCCACAGCAATTTCCATCGAGTCGTAGTCACAGACATTAACGCAAAACTTTCCGCTCCAGCGATTGAGATGACTACTTTGCGCATGCCGACTAGAGTAAATCGAAAAAGCCGCCAGTCATACGTTCAAAGGTAGCAGCGAGAGATGAATGAATCTGACAGGCAACAAGTTCGGAAAAGGTTGGCGACCGCATATGACCTAGAGGCGAGTGGGTCAAGTTCTCGCATTGATCATACATGCTTTGGCCGTGACGAATGTTGGGGTATACCTAAGGGTAGCCTTTGTTAGGGCACCGTCTTTTTCCCAGGAAAGATGCTAGCTTCTCACGCTTGCATCTCAAAGGGCAGCCGCTAGCGAGGCAGAGCGATAAATTCTTAAGACATCCACATATACCCTGAGAAAATCAAAGCAACAGCGTGAACATTTCGCCGATATGGGAGCGTTCTGAACCATATCATAGAGCAGGCATAAGTGAGAACATCGTACGGTTCCCCACGCTCTACTACCCAGACGACGATCTTCACTGTTCTCGTCAAAGTCGAAACAAAAAAGACGCTGTTATTATAATGAAAGACGGGGAATCAGAAATGATCATGAAGGTTACATGACAAGGTCGATCGGAGAAGCGTACCAGCTGTTCGGAACGCGGACCTAGAGTTGAAACTAGGATTTACAAAATTCTACTTTGTTCGTCAAAAATGGGTGAAACTAAATACCGAACAAACCGTTTGTGCGTGTGTGCTGCATAAACTTTATTTTTGCATCTCTACCCTGAACAACCTACTGGAGGGAGAAATAACAAAGGAGAAGATTGTGGCCTTGTGCCTTTGCCCTGAGATTACGCCCCAATGTTTGCGAGGCGAATGTAAAAAGTGCCCTTGCAGTGATCGTGTCTCCGCGCAGGCATTGTACTTTGTACATGAGGAGGAAATCACATTTTACATATGCGAGCATGGTAACTTGGTAACAAAAACTGCCGATTCCAGAGCTTTTCTGAAAGAGCTATGAAAATGGGCCACGAGGTTTTCACCCATGATTTGATCCGAAGAACTCACGGGACGCTATACGGAGGGCAAGTCGTCTGCTTCTTGCTGAGGTGTTGCGGGGTTGCGGTTCGGCGTTAGAACGACGCCGAGTTCTGATGGGCTTTGATTTTAGGATAGTGGGTAGACCTCAAAGCAAGCTGCCTCTTGTTCTACC
Source organism: Ixodes persulcatus (assembly GCA_013358835.2). Taxonomy (NCBI): domain Eukaryota; kingdom Metazoa; phylum Arthropoda; class Arachnida; order Ixodida; family Ixodidae; genus Ixodes; species Ixodes persulcatus. Next base: position 205,875 of record JABSTQ010010288.1, read on the forward strand.
CATTTTCCTTAAATCAAAGCCAAGTAGAGCACTGCACTTTGACGACACCACTATCCGTGCAAAAGAAGCAGACGAACTAGCGTTCCGTGTACGACTGGAGAAAAGCAAAGTGTCATTAAGACACATCGTTCTGAATTTTGACTTCGCAGAGAACTGGACTGTAATTATTACTAATGAGATACAGGAATATCACTGGCATAAACATCATATATCTTCATCTACGTGTTTCACGTCAGCATTTCAAGTTCTCAGATGTTTTGGCGTCGTCACTGAAGACTTGTGCCACGATACTCCCCACAAACGTCTGGCTCCGAGACGTATCGAGGACTAGCTGGAGGAGCCCACTCCAGTGTATGCGTCAATCACGTACACTTCCGACATGGCGCCTGCTCATTTTTAAAATAAATTTTAACTCTACGAGTTCTAACGAGCATGTCATCTTCAGAGGAAGTTGCTATTTTCTGCCTCCGGACAAGGCAAGAATTCTTGTGATGGAGTTGGGGGCCTGTTGAAACATCGCACGTCAGTGCACAACCTCCATTCGCAGGAGGCTGCGGCAATCCAGACATCAATTGACTTCGTGGACCAGGTTCGAGAAACGTGGCACTTCTTAACTTGAGATAAGAAGAAGAGTGGGACTGCGTGCCGGCTCGGAAAGGCTTCTGTTTTTCACAGGTCTCGAAGCACAATAATGTAAGCTTAAATCTGGAGCGCACTGATCTTTTTCAACTTTCATGAATATGTGGTGCTCAACAACTTCAGCGTTGCACATGTGAAAGTTTCTGACCGCTCTATGGTAAGCGACAAAAGAGTCGAAGAAATATTTCCGAGGATGCTTAACGTTTTGTAAATAATTAAATATGTTCATTGTATGTGTGCACATTTAAGCTATAATCAGTAGTCAGTTAAAGTAGTTTGTAAACACTTTACGTAGGGCTGCTTTTTTATTTTTGTTTGTTGCATATATTGTCAGAAGCGGAAGCATCACTGGCGAAAATATTCCCTAGAGAAGGAGAACAGGGGGACAAAGGGCAAAACCCAATCTCCATACACAGCTAGGCGACTTGTGCGTGACCGAAAAATCCGCCTGGTCCTGGGATCGAACCAGGAACCTCTCCTATTCCAGTGGAGCGCTGTACCAACTGAAACAAGGGTGTTTTATAATCTTCAACTGGCCACTTATAATTGAGTACATGTATGAATTCTGATGTTTTCTTGAATGCTGTGCATTTTGTCACTGTTTGGTATCTCCATTCCATTGCATGATACACTGTCGCTTTCCCATCACTTAATGCGCGGCCTTTAGCAGTGAAAAATAATGAAATGAAATAAGAAATGCTATACAAAAGAAAAAGTGAAGGAAGTAGTTTGCTCTTCGATTCTACGGCGTTATTTGCGGTGCAATAGACCAAACCCACTTTTACTAATTGGCGAAAATCTTTTTTTCAAAATTTTGCCGTCTTTTTAGTTTAAAACCACGAACGCGCAACCAACGTCCGCCGCCATCGAGGATTTCGAAGCACTGTCATGGTGTCGCCCCTTGGTGCCGTCACGGTGGCGTCTCCGACGTCTTATTCGCTCGCTGGATATTTCAGAAGTACAACGGACGAAAAGGCGCAAGAAACAGGGCAGTGAAATTCCTTGTTGTTCCGCACACCCGACTGCTCCAGAAGATAGGACACACGCGTCGGATGCCGACACTGAGCGTCTAGTCGTTGTTCCGCATTTAGTTTTCGCTCCCTCACGAAAAAAAAAAATAAAACTGGACGACTAGCTTCCGGCGAAGGCTGTATTTCGACTTACTAAAACCAGGTTATCTTCGAATACGCAAAAAAGTCCCCCTCCAGTTTTTTCCACTCACCCTTTCTCTCTCGTAAGCGACGATTTGGCGTCCTCGGGTGCTTCTTGTCCAGCCCGTAAAACACGTACACATAACACACAGGCACAGTGACGAGGTCGCGGCCGCCCAATACAAAATGGTCATGCGGCTTTCCCGGAGCAAATTTCGTGAAGGGTCACGTGATCTCTCTTAGACCCGTTAAAACGATTTTGATGAATGCTCTGGTTTCACGGAAAAAATTGGGGCAGACCCACAGTTTTTTTTTTTAAAGAAAGTATAACAGGTCTTGCACACCATTTAGGAATTCTTTAAGGATACGTCAGGCCTCTTGAAAACTTCAACGACAATCAGAAGCCCCTTTCACATTTTTGAACGTTATTTCAAAACATTTAAAAAGTTATGGTGGGCCCCTTGAACGGATTTAATATAGGGTTGCTAGAGCAAAATTTTTCTTCCAGCTGCCCGGTACAAAACAAAAAAAAAAGAAAGCCGCATAATAATCATCATTATTACTTTTTCTGCATGAATCGGACGGTAATTAGAGAATAGTAGTTTTGGTTTTTACCTTTCACACTACAGCTGAGGGCAAACTGCAGAACGGGTTTTACAGGTCTGTAGTAATGTAGACAGTTGGATGTGTGGGTATAGAATGAACATAGTCACCGTTGCGCACAAGAGGACAGGGACAGAGAGGAGGAACACGTAGACGACAGAAAGCGCACACTCACAATTCATGTATTGAGGCAAGAAGAAAAGAAAGGGGTACAGAACGAGGAATCAGCTGGAGCGTTGGCCACACAGGCACGAGGTACTACAGGCTCAAGGACCGCCAACTCGAGGGAGGCACGCAGAGTTGCCTACACGAAAGCGGTTTAAAAAGGCAATTTCATCCCCTGTTAATGAAACACATGGGAAGCTGACACATCGTTCGCCCATGATTAGAATAGTAAAAGCTTCAAACAACTATCTGGTGCGTTTTTCGGCCATGTACCTGCCTTTTATCTTGGTTTTGGCTAAGGATGGCGAGCAAATACCGGTTTACAGTGCTGGAGTAAATGCCCCCCTCTCCCCCCCCCCCCCCCCCCCACCGTAGAATTTAGAAAGAGAGTGTGTTCTCGTAGTCATGAGTATGCGCTTGACTGTCGCCTACGTGTTCCTCTTCTCTGTCCCTGTCCTTTTGTGCTCATCTGTAACAACGTTCAATTCATATGTCGCATGCAAGTGAGTCGTATAATGCTGGTACAACACAAGGGATCTAGAGCAATGAACTACCATCTCCGGTAAAAGACGTCGCAGGTTAGGTTGGGAACTCCGTACTTACCAATCAGAAGCTGTAATTTCAATGCTTATCAGAGTACAGGGTTTTGAAGGAAAGGTGTGGCTTAAAGGGTCCAAAAATACAAGTACTTAAAGGTACGAAGACAGGAAGGCAGATGCCAGCTAAGACAGCAAGACGACTATATAACTTAGAAAGGCAACTAAAATCCATCTGTAATTATGAAAAATCATGGCCGGCTCCATGCATGCACCTTCAGAGTTTGAAATCTGGGTTGCCTCGCGCTTTGTCTTCTCCGTTTACATCCACAGTTTCAAGCACGCGGTTTAGAGACTGTGACGTCGGCATCGCTCGCTTCGTCGGAGTATTCTTGTTCTGATGTGTCTGACACTAGCTGATTGCAGCAGCGGTGAGAGTGACGGTCATCAATAGATGCTGGAAGATGGTTCTTTTGACTTCGGCCTGATTGCGACCAGCACTAGGGGCGAAGACGAGATCGTCGGTGACGAACTCGCAGTAGTCTTCGCCAATCTCTTCGAGACACATAAGACGCAGCCGTGAAAAAGTACACAAAAAAGTCCGTCACCTCCATCGGAGCCCAACTATCGCGGGGAGCACTATATTTCAGTCTCACCCGTCGCGTGGGATATTTCGGGCACCATAACAGAAAAAAGTCATTCAAAATTGTTTTTCTCTCGGGAGCTACGCAAGCGTCCTCCATGACAGCCAACGCATGCGATCGGAGAGGAAACCGACGAGCCGAGGCCGGAGGACCAAATGCAGTTTTGAGAGCCTTCTGGGCGCGCAAGCATGGCGGGAGGAAGGTCGAAGGTAGCAAACTGGGATTAGGATGATTGTGAGGGTTAATGACCAGGGCTAAGTGTTCATCTGCGCCAAGGCTAATTTATTAATCGATATATTTCAGAAAATGTTTTACAAACGTTGTATTGGAAAGGCTAGAGTGGTGTAAATCGCATATTATAGTAAAGAAGTATATTACTCGGCAAAAAAAGTGAAAGACGTTTACAACACCCTGTAACGCCAAATCAGAGTGCAGCTTTTGAGGAGGAGGGGGGAGGGGTACTGAGGGTAGGTTATACCCCTCCTCCCTCCTTCTCATCCTCCCTGCTACTCCTTCTCCCCTCCTCCCTCCTCTTCCACCTCCTCCTGATCCCTCTACCTCCCCTCCTCCCTTCTCTTCTTCCCCACCCTCCCTGCTATCCCTCCTCCTCCTCCCTCCCACCTCCTTCCTCCTCCTCTGCCTTCCCTTCCCTTTTCCTCCTCCTCCCTCCCCCTCCTCCTCCCCTTCTCTCCCACTCCTCCTTCTCCCCGTCCTCCTCTCCTCCCCTCGTCCTCCTCCCCCTCCTCCTTCTCCCCGAGCGTTGCATTGTGGGAAATGTTCTGTAATGCAATGCGCGGCACTCCTGACGTCACGTGTGACGTCACGAGTCACGCGCATTCTCATGGGACATTTCCCATAATGCACAGCACAGGTTGCGTCTACGGCGACGCCGACGGCGACGTCGCTCAAGCCGGAAACGGGCGCCTAAGAGGTGCACTCTAAGAAAACTGCAGAGTTCTCTTCCAGCAGAAAAACCGGATGAAATAGAATCTGTCTTCAAAAAAAGTTTGAAAATTAATGCCATGCTTTGACTCTAGACTTGGGCAGGACCACAAGTTCTGCAAATGCTAAGACTAACACCCCCCTATCACAAAGTGCCGGATGTTCTATTGTATATGTCTAATAAAAGAATGCCAAATTCTCAGATCAAACAATGGTTCATTAAGTCGATACTTGCAAGAAAAGCGTTCCCGGGACCAAGTCCAGACGGAATAATATGAATTTCGTTTTCGCACTCTATGTCCCATTCCGACTGCCAACAGCAAAGAGGCAATGACTTCACTAAAGACATTATATCAGTCACACGGTAAACAAGCACACAATTGGGAATAATTCCTCCCACACCCTCCAAGCTTGTCGGCCCTCTCGCGGCCTTTTAGACAAACGGGACTAGGTACCCAACACTACTAAACACTGACCATCATGTTAGGCAGTGTCTAGTTTGCACTGTATTTTTTGTACAGGCATACTTTTAGTGTCTTTAAAAGAGCGAATTGTAACAATCACTGTCTGTGAGTAAACAAGCAGAACCGCCCTTCGCATTTCGTATTTGATAATGTATTCGATGGTTATTCATAGGGCATAGAAATCCGCTGTCAAAATCCTGGCAATCGACTGTAGTCATTCAATTTTTGAGAAGCATTTCGAATATACAATGCAGTCAACCAAACTTGACATGTTCGCGCCATCTGTATAAACATGAAGATGACCATCGTTTATAATAAGTATTTCGCGAGACACTTATTGAATTACTGCACGACAAATCCCATGTTAATCAAATTCCTTCAGAGGTCAATGGCAAGCTACTAGCAGTGTATTTTAAAGGGGAAAGCAAGGAAGGGGAAAGAGGGGTAAGTAACGGCCGGGATCGAGAGTGGCGTTGGAACGGACAAGCTTGGGTGAAAATGGGCAAGCCTAGAATGAGAGATAGTTCAACTACACGATCACGTTCACGTGGTGTACAGCCACCATGGTGCGACAAGACTGACTAAAGTGGGCAGTCGACGTTAAAATCCTGCAAGTGGTGCCTCGTCGCCAGATGCAAACGTTCAATCATTACTAAAGTATTTATTCCAATTACTAGAAATCTGAATATCGTGAAATTTCATGTATACACAAGCAAATGAGGAGTATTGCATTTCAACTGTTATCTACCCGTTTATTTTTCGAGTGCTAATATTTGTAAACACAAAAGGTACTAGTTGTTTCTCGCAAAATAAAAATATATTCAGCATAAATTGACAAAGAATTTTACTGACCTTGAGTTGCTGCATGCTGCCTTTTGTGGCCGCTTGATAATTGTTCATATTCCGAATGTTCAGCATCCCAAAGTGTCTAATTTCCTTATTCCAAGCGTCGGCGCAGGCGTCAAGGAAATCAGTACGCTGAAGTCCTTCACCAGCTCTAAAAAAATAATCCAAGCATGTATGTAAGTTAGTGCTGGGAAATAGATCGCTTTCTTGCGATAACTCGATTATTGCTCGACGCGCGTGGAGCGAAAGCTCGCGCTGCAGCACCCAGGAATCCTGGGTTCGAGCTCCACCCCTGCCCGTTTCGATCTGGATGAGCATCGTACCGGCGCGCGGTCGTGTATCACTACTGCGTGGTGCACGTTAAAGATCCCAGGCTAGCGGTTGTACCGCACTGGCTAAATTACTCATCTACAGCCGAGACACCAGACGCCCACTGAGGCAGACTAACTTCCGGCTGTATAAACATACACACAACAATTTGTGGTTATATTTGTTATCCGGTTAATAGGTTCGGTTATTCGTCAAAACTTTTGGGCATAAAGTAAAATGCCTGCTCCGCTATCTTGACTCAAAATATTTTATTTTAGCAGGCTACATAGTTGAAGTCCCCAGTAACTTACTTCCATAATTTCTATGACTATAAGCGGGAGGAATAGAAAGTTTAAATATTGGTGTATAATTGTTTATTTTTGTAAAGGATTTTTGAGGTGTTTTTGCGTACCGGTATAGCCTTAAGTCTCAAATGAGGGTGTACTTTCTGCGAGGGATGGCATAGCAAGAACTTTTTCTTTTAAATATATAGTTTTGACACTTTTTTAGATATTAAAAATAAGAAAAAAGTAAAAAAGAAAAAGTTGGAAATTCATGAAATTGTAGGAAATAATCGGCTGAAAAATTTAATCAACGGCAAGACATAGTCATTTTTTTGTTATTTTGAAATACTTTCGACCCTTTTAGGTTCATAAAAAAGAGAGAAAAGAAAGAAAACTTGTGGTTTACAGAATATGGTAGTAAATAGAAGGAATTTTTGCAGTGTCTGCATATGTGTATCTTTCGTTTGTAAGGCCACGTTTTATCTTCTGTTCGTAAGATTAAATAAGAAAACATATTACTGAAGAAAGTTTTTGTTCTTGATGATGTTAGAGATCAAATAAAAAAAAAACAGTAGCCCTTGAAAAGGAAGTACAGAGATACTAACAGTTATAAAGATATCATGCATCTTTCTGGAACATAATTAAGATTTAAAACCTTGAGGCAATGAAACGAAAACGTATACACACCAGAGTCTAAAGTTTTGCTGGAAAGTTAGAAGTGGTGTGTGTTTCCTCTTTGTTTTCTTGTCTCAAATCTTTAATTCTTATTTATGTTTGGTCCCCACTTCGCTTGCGTTTTAACTCTTATTTCATTCCTAGAACTATAATAATACCCGCGGAGTTATTGATGTCCTAGAAAATAAGACGACCAAACCGATATACGTTTTTATTGCTTTCCCTAGTGTTAAGAATGGAACCTTCGGCAACCTTTTCCGAGTTTCAACGCTGCGGAAACGAGTCCGGAAACGAGTCCCGACGTGTTCAGGACTGACGCCCACCTGTCGAAGGCTGCCCAAAACGAGTCTCAACGCGTCCGTGACGTCAACGGGACGTGTGTGTGTGTGCGTGTGGGTTCGTGCGCTCCGGAAGGGGAGAGAGGCCTGGCCTAACTGCGGAGAACCATGGCTATGACTCATTTCTGGCTACGACGCGGCGGACCCAGCTACAAAGCACGTGGCGGTCGCACCTGCTGCCCTGGCGGAGAGAGAGGGAGAAAACGGACCCCTATATAAGGCGGGGCGTGAGGGCTCCATTTGTTCTCTTGGATTTGACGACTGTATCGCTACCATGTAATTAAACCGTTCGTTACGTTACCAATTCTCCCACCTCCACTGGACCCCTGGGTTCTTCACTTCGGGGAATGGTCGTCGTCAAAGGCCAGGAAGCCTCCGGACGTGCGGCCTAAACTTCGCCTCGAACAACTGGTTGGCAGCGGTTGGGATCGGACCATGCGACATCGTGCTACATCTGCGGGTGAGCGTTTGGACTTTGCTTTGAGATTCGCCAGGCTTCAGATTATGGGTAATTAATTTTGAACTGCTGGGAATCCTTAGTGTTTGACTCGTGCGCTAGGTTTGTGTACAACCTCGCGACAAGTTTTATTGCAAAGCCAAAGCTAAAGAGCAGCGATCATGGATCTGATGAGGTTACTGAGAACAGATTTACTCTGTTTATGTGAAGAATTGGGTGTGGAGGTGGAGCAAAAGATGAAGAAATCTGAGATCAGTAAAGCGATTTCAGAGAGCGCGGAAGCAGAGGAAATTCAAATTGCGTGGGAACTGCTTCAGAACGCTAAGAGTGAAGCTGCAGCGAAAGAGGAGCTGGCTGCGGCGACAGAGGAGCGAGCGCTGCAAAGGCTAGAGCTCGAAATTGAACAACAGCGATTAAACTCGCAGAACAGTAGAGTTGGGGCTCCGGTACGAGCAAGTGAGACCGAGTCGTATCAAATGAAGAAGCTCATGCAGCCGTTTAAAGTTGGGGAAGACGTGGGCCTGTTCTTAGTTAACTTTGAGAGGACATGTGAGAAGTTGAGCTTCGCCCCAGAAACGTGGCCGCAACGGCTTTTGACTCTGTTGCCCTGTGAGGCTGCAGAGGTTGTCGCGCGCCTTAGTGCTGGAGACGCGGACGACTACGACAAGGTGAAGTCCAGCCTTTTGAAGCGGTACCGCCTTTCTGCCGAGGCGTTCCGTCAAAGGTTTAGAAACGCATCCAAAAAGAGCAGCGAGGGCTACTCGGAATTCGCGTACGGGCTTAAAACCAACCTGATAGAATGGTTGAAGAGCGAGGAAGTGTACGAAAGCCGAGACAAGGTAGTCGAGTGTGTGTGCCTCGAACAGTTCTTTCGTAGCATTCCGCAGTCAGTCAAGCTCTGGGTGCCGGACAGGGTGGGAGTCGACTCTGTCGAAAGGGCCGCTGAGCTAGCCGAAGAGTACGCAACGTGTAGAAAGCTGAGCGGAGAGGAAAGCGAATCCGGCCGAAGCGATCAGCGCAAGACCTTCCGACAGGGTAACGGCTCGCGAGAAAACGGGCCCGAGAAGCCCGAAGCAGGACAAAAGGTCCCAGACAAGAGCACAGAACACTCGAACGGAGACGAGGCGCGGAAAAGCCCAACAGGGCAGTTCGAGGCAAGGAAGCCGTTCCTGTGCTACAACTGTCAGGAGCCGGGACACAAAGCGGCCAGATGTAAGAAACCGCAGGTGGTGTTCTCGTACGTGAACGGTAGTGACGAGGACCTGAAGCTCCTTCGTCCCTATCGTCACGAGCTCCAGGTAAACGGAAAGCCGTGCAGGGTGCTTCGTGACAGTGCAGCGACGATGGACGTTGTTCATCCGTCGTATGTAACGCCATCCGATTTTACTGGAAAGGTAGTTTGGATCAAGCACCTGCTCGAAAAGCACAGTGTCTGTCTGCCTATGGCGACGGTAAGGATAACTGGCCCGTTCGGAGAGCTAGTGACAGAGGCGGCTGTCTCGCAAACAGTCCCGTTGGAATATCCTTATTTGTTTTCTAACCGGTCAGATTTCCTGCTGCGCGAAAGGGGTCAACCACTGGGAGAAGGGCTAGTTCAGTCGTGTACGAGGTCCAAATCGCGTCAGGTCGCCCCTTTGTTGACGAGTGATCCAGAGCCAGAGGCAGCTGACGGGGAGCAAGCACTCCCAGAGTTGGAGGCAGAAAACCGGGATGAGAGGGACCAGGTTGTAGAACAGCCTGACCTCGTAGCACTAGAAAGCGTACGCCGTCCCAACGCGCCGGCGAAAAAGGCGGAGGAAGACGGGATCAGTGAAAGATCTTTCGTAGCTCCGGCGTCACGTAACTTTGGTCCTCTGCTACGAGTAGACAGAGTGTCTTTGACAGTCGAGCAGAAGAGCGACCCTAGTGTGTCAGGGTTTCGCGGTACAGCTCAGGAGATTGCTAGGACCAATGTGGCGGGGCATGAAAAAGGCGGATTGTTTTATCGGCGCTATAAGGACCGCATTTTCACGTCTAGAAATTACGTGAAAATCGATCACTATGACTTCAGCGTAAGAAAAAGGAAAGGCAAATTTAACGGCAATGCCGATGGGTTGAGCAGATTTTTCTGACATCACGAAAAATAGTAGGGATGATCTCAGAGGTCTTCGTCATCCACGGGAATGAGGATCTAAGTGGGGGCACTTCGTTGATACCCCAAAATGACCTCACAAATTGCGAAAAGTTTTTGTCTTTTGTCTTTTGTTCTTAGTGACCTCGTTGGAAAAATGAGTTTTTTTGGCGACAGGGGGTCTCGATACCCGGAATTGTACCAAATTTGGTAATCCGTAATCCAGTCTGGCGGGTCTTTGGCGAATTCCGAGCGTTTGACTGCGGTGTGGCGTGGTGTTGTGGGGGACGTTTCCGCTGATGCCTCCGTTGTGAGAGGTTTGGGAGTTTGTTTGGTGCTTGCAGCGCCTTCTCAAGGCCTACTCCAAGCCCACCTCTTCAGGCCAGCGATTGTACCACCGGCCATTCGAGGTTTCCCTGGCCCCGGAGGGGCTGTTAAGAATGGAACCTTCGGCAACCTTTTCCGAGTTTCAACGCTGCGGAAGCGAGTCCCGAAACGAGTCCCGACGTGTTCAGGACTGACGCCCACCTGTCGAAGGCTGCCCAAAACGAGTCTCAACGCGTCCGTGACGTCAACGGGACGTGTGTGTGTGTGCGTGTGGGTGCGTGCGCTCCGGAAGGGGAGAGAGGCCTGGCCTAACTGCGGAGAACCATGGCTATGACTCATTTCTGCCTACGACGCGGCGGACCCAGCTGCAAAGCACGTGGCGGTCGCACCTGCTGCCCTGGCGGAGAGAGAGGGAGAAAACGGACCCCTATATAAGGCGGGGCGTGAGGGCTCCATTTGTTCTCTTGGATTTGACGACTGTATCGCTACCATGTAATTAAACCGTTCGTTACGTTACCAATTCTCCCACCTCCACTGGACCCCTGGGTTCTTCACTTCGGGGAATGGTCGTCGTCAAAGGCCAGGAAGCCTCCGGACGTGCGGCCTAAACCCCGCCTCGAACACTAGCAACAAAATGTTTAACAAGACGCGCGCGATGCTGCCAAGAAATGCAAGAATCAAATATGCAAGCGCTTCAAATAATGAAGAAAAACTGTGCGGGAATCCGAAATAACAATGTTTGGCAGAAGGGAAATGAATACAACGTTAGTTCTACTTTAAGTGGTTTAATTATATTAGAATGCGTCCTTCTTAAGGTCTACGCAAACTGGTATTTTAAATACGGGGTGTTATCAGTGTTTAAAAAACATGATAGATAATAAAAATGAAATATTGCCGAGCATTCTTACGTCGATCACATGGGAGACGAAAGCCGAGTTGCTTTAACATATCACCAATAGAGTTTGTTCGTTTGTATCCAGAAAGTATATATCTAGCTGCAAGTCCCTCTACGCTTTAACTTTCGTGAACGTGGTTCTTTTTGGAGGGTTTCATATCACGTTTGCGTCTTCTGGTACTTGTGGTGCGACTGTTTCATAAACGAGAAGCGTAGCATTCATAATAGGATGTTTAAAGTTTATTTTAAAATATCCTAGTGTTCGTTATACAGAAGAACAGATGACGATGAAATGGTTTCTCATTTTTAGATTTTTTTTAATTGTTACGCTCAGGTATTTAAAGCTAATTACTTCTTTCAAACACACACCATTCATTGTGTACACATATAGATTTTTTTTTTAAATTGAAGTACTGAGAATTTGTCAGCATTTACCTCTAGTCACCACCCTTTGAACCAAGATGCAATTACCGGAATCGCATGGGTTATTTTATTTTGATAAATATAAGATTTGACATCGGTGAAGGGTAGAAAGTCGTCAGCAAATCATTGCACTGTAACAGTATCGTCGGCGGCTAGTGCAATGTCGTTTATGTGTATTAAGAATAAGGCTAAGACCCAAAACAGAGCCTTCTGGAACACTCGCTGATAATGGTAATGATTAGACAACACGCACCTTAATTCAACAAACTGTTTTCTCTTTAAAAGATAAGCTTTTATTTTTTTACCCAAACTGAAGTAACTCCAATCACTTTAAAAAAGACCAACACCCACAAAGAATTCTTTTTTTTTCTCGTCAAGCCGTTTATTATGGTGCCCGAAGTCTACCCAATCAATAATATGATACAGAGTCACGTATAGTTTTAACTAAAAAGAACTCAACCGCTTTAAGCGTAAACCAAGACATAAGCACGGAGTTAATGGCAGCGACATGTGGACTGGGAAGGAGGCACTGATCTCCATTGTAGTAGGCTGGATCGCGGATCGGGGACCCGAAGGTGGCACCGCCGGCGGCCATTGCTCGACATCGGCTAATAGAAGCAAGTCTATGGGAGAACCACACACAAGTAGGAATATTAAACCTTGTATGCGGTGCTCGAAGGAGAGTATTTTATAACGTGCTGCGATCACCATATTGGGTGTATGAAGATCGAACTGGTATTCGTCACGCGTTCGAACGGCCTTTAAAAACTAAGACGTGCCAGAGCACCCACAGCAGAGCTGGCAAGCTTGCTCTCGTAGTGGATTAAACAAAGTTGCCTTCAATGAGACAATCCTCGTGGAAGTCCAGAAGTTGATGAATGCCGAAACAGTTTTCTATTGCCATCGGCTTTCCGGCAATGAGCGAATCAAGTGTAGCACGACACCACTGCGGAAGCCATGACACCAATTAGCTTGTTCATTCAGGTTGGTTGCCTCAAACACGTCAAATGCTGTCGCAGCAATGACCTATGTTTGTTTCTGGTGTCGCTCCCCAACGACGATGTGTGCTCTTGGTGGAAAGTGGTTTGTTATTACTGTTTCCAGTACTCATATGTATTTTCGGTCTCTCAGCTCCTTTTATTAATGTCGGGAGATGTCGAAATGATTCCGGGCCCTTGTACGGCCATTGCTCACGTAGATATCTCAGGCCCGGATATCGACAGCGCCTACATATGGAGTATTCCAGCTGCTGTCCAAAGTATTGAGGCTGCGTCGACACAGATGTTGGCGATGGTTGTGTCTCTAGAAAGAGGGAAACAGGCTACCGATATATCAGTTCAACAACTGTTTTCTAGTATAAGTGCCGTGGAAGCTACGTTGGCTGCGAGCGCAACTGCATCTGAAACTCCGCTTCAGGCTTCCCAAGGCATGTCTGTCGAGCTGGCGAATATCCAGAAACAGTGTAAAGACAATGAAAATCGTCTTAGATTGTAGTTTTTTTTTTCGTTGCCCCTATAACCAAGCCCAAACGTAAGCGCAATCGGAAGAAAACATCATCCAGTTTTGCACGCAGAACTTGGGCATTGCTCTTGACCCCTCAAATATTGAAAGATCGCACCGGCTGGGAAAGTTCTATTCCAAGAAAACGTGAACCAACCATTGTCAAGTTCGCCCGATTTCGAGATAAAGAAAACCTTTTGTCCTCTGGTTTCCATATAAAAGATACCTTTCCCTATTAAAAATTCTCATTTGTATGGAAAATTTCTTGTGTCCAATAAACACAATTGAATCATACAAGATATATAAGAACATATAAGAAGCATATAAGAACCATACAAGAGCTATATAAGATATATAAGAACATACAAGCACCATATAAGAAAAAAGTGAGAGGCTTCATATATGTTTCTTATATGGTTCTTATTTATCTTCTATAGGCCTTATATAGTTCTTGTATGGTTCTTATGTGCTTCTTATATGTTCTTATATATCTTGTATGATTCATATGTGTTTATTGGACACAAAACATTTCTCATACAAATGACTTTTTTCACTAGGGTTACGCTGCATGTCAAGATTTTTCCAGTCTGTGCGACTTGGTCGTAGCGAATTTTTTAATACGGAAAATACCTGAACTTACCCTTTAAAGTACGCTTTAACAAATGCCGTATTAACAAGAAACGGCTCGTATTTAACGCGGAGTCCCAATCTGTCACCGAATTGTCATAACTAGTTTGGCGGAGTAAAAGGAAAACTTTACCGTCATCACATCAAGCTGCAACACTCGATAAAGAACAAAATGTTTTTATGTTCTTCACACACATTCTCAGTGTAATGCTAAAACGAGACGAGCTTCATAACGTACTTGAGATGGCACATCAAACATAGCCATTCTCACAGAAATGTTGTGGAAACCCGATATTGAACACGAAGAAATCTTTTCTGTTAACTTTAACTATAACGTTTTTTCGCCATGCCCGGAGTGAACAGAGGCGTGGTGGTGTGCTCATTGCGATACAAATGCGCATATATCATAAATATTTTTTTTTGCGTGTGTATATTGAACGACAGCTTGGAATTTACTTGCATATGCGTCTGTACTCCCTCTGGTAAGGTTATAATAGCAGTGTGTTATAAGCCACCTCAATGTGCATCATCCTTTCATACCGATTCGTGCTCTCTTCACACTGATATTAAAGGTCATTTTCCTAAACCTGACATGCTCTTATTTGTCGATTTTAATGTTCCTTTCATTGACTGGTCAAATTTATCGTTTGGTGGTACAGCATCTAAACAATTCCTGGAAACGTGTCTCACTTTAAACTTCACACAGTTAGTTGATCAACTGCCCCGCGCAGATAGAATCCTAGACTCAATACTGACCACGTTAGCAGACATCTTCAAATATATTCACTACTGTGAAGGGCTGAGCAATCATAGTCTAATGCGTATTACCTTATCACTATTTCACCCTATCTAAAAGATCATTCTAGATTATAATAAGGCCGATTATGACGTAATAAACAGCGAGTTGACAACATTTTTACTCTTATGTTTATAATTTATGCCTTAGATTGGTGGAGGAGAACTGGATGCTATTTAAAACAAAAATGAATAAACTTCTAAAAATATTGGTTTCTACAATCAGTATTAATACAGATTTGACTGATTCATGGTTTACAAAAGCTTTGCTTTCCTTACGAAATAAAACAAAAGAGTCTTTGTGACGGTCAAACGTGTCTACACAACCGAAGTTTGGGAGGATTGCAATTCTTGCCTCAGAGAGTACACCAGGAGCGTGAAGCTGTACGAGAATCAATTTTACCAATCATTCTGCGGACCAACCTAAGGAAGTTCTGGAACTTAGTATCATCAAAAACTAATAATCCTATCGTACATCTTACCCATGTAAATGTCGGCCTCATCCATAGAAGCGAGTACCTGAAGTACTAAACGGTACTTATTCTCAATTTTCACTATAGAGTGCTTAGCCACTTTCCCTACTGTCACCGAAGCACTTTACGAGCAAATGCCCCAATCAGTATAGACACTGTATGGTATTGTAAGCCTAATAGACAATTTAAAAGTAAGATCGTCCGCTGGTCCTCACAATATAAATTCGAAAATTCTCAAAAACACCAGAATTATTTCTAGTAACTTTTTGTCACTCATATATATGCAGGACCTATCTGAAAGCCGCCTTCCCTAAGACTGAAAAATTGACAGGGTAGTCCGGCTTTTAAACAGGGAATTCGCTCAACTCTGTAACTATCGCTCAATAGCTTTAACATCTGTCTCATCCAAACTGGTTGAGGACATACTTTACTCTCAGATCATAACTCAATTAACAACAAACATGATTTTTCTTTATGCCTCAACATAAATTCCAAAAGAGATTATCCTGTGAGATGCAGCTTTGGGACTTCAGTCATGATCTACGCACTAACCTCCAGTTTCATGCTCAGAGCGACGCAGTCTTCTTGATTTCTTCAAAGCTTTCAACCGTGTCCCCCATCAATGTCTTCTTTCCAAGCTGTCTTCTCTTCACCTGGATCTTTTAGTGTTTGCATGGATGCGCGATTTTCTTTCCTCCCGCCTGCAGTTTACGGTCATCAATGAGCACGAGTCCACCTTAACAAATGTCTCCTCTGGTGTTCCGGAATTGTCCGTTTTCGAGCGTCTGCTTTTTTAATATTTATCAATGACCTTTCTTCCACCATTTTTTCTAAAATACGCCTCTTTGCAGACGACTGCGTCGTCAATAACAAAGCAACATGTGTGCATGAGCACAACTACCTACAAGATGACATAGAAATTAAGTAATGGTGAAACACCTGGTTGATGTCACCAAAACAAATTCGAATGTAAATTAATCCGCTTCACCAGAAAGAAATCCATCCTATATCATCAGTACTTCCTCAACTTTGACATAATCGAAACCGTTTCAACGTATAAATATATAGGCGTAAGACTAACATCAGACCTCTCATGAAATATCCACATTGAAGCCATAGATGCTGACTCATCTAAAGTTCTGCGCTTCATCCGGCGTAACCTGCGCAGTGCTCCTCCACTCGTCCGCACAATGGCGTACGAAACTGTCGTTCATCAAACAAAAATTAGAATATGCAACTTCCATCTGGAGCTCCCGTCAGTTCTACCTCATAAACCACCTGGAGGCAGTACAAAACCGGGCCACTCGTTTCATCGTGTCCACCTATGATTTTTCTGTGAGCGTATCCGCGTTAAAAGTTAACTAACACAGTCTTCTTTTTTCAGCTACGCAGAAAACTATTTCGCCTCTGTCTTTTTCATGAAGTCTACTATCAATTCCCCTACCTCAAGAACTCTTTGTTATCACCTCCTGGCAGAACAATTTCTCGCCTCAACAACTCCTGCACAATGAAAAGTATTTCCGGTTCCACAAACGCGTTCAATCAGTCTTTCCTTCCTCAAGCCATCTGCGACTGGAACAGCCTACCGTCTTTCATCGCACCATAGTAGACAGAAGTATTTTTATCAAGCTTACGAATTCTTTTTTCTTGTTATTAGTATTTTTTTGCCATTATGTGCGATTAATGAGCTGGACCTGGATGTATAATTTGCCGGTGTTTTTTTTCTTTTTTCGTTTTTCTCGATTTGTATTACATAAATTTATAACCCCTTTATGTAATGCCTTAACTGGCCCTTAAGGTGAAAATAAATTAAATGAAATCAAATACGTCAAGCTTCACGTCTGCTTAACCCAACTAATCTGAACCGACACCGACACCGCGGTAACTCTATGTAACACTTGTCTCATCGAGCCGCACTACTTTTTAATGCGAAACATTAACTGTCTCATAGAGCGAGCCGATGTCATCAGCTTTGAAACCATGCAAAACGTCACCTTAATGAAATTACGCGCAAAGCTAGCCAACGGCACCTTTTACACTTCGGTCCCATTGGCTGGCGCGCGTCGACGAGGCTCCCATTGATCGCTGCGCGTCAGTTTGTGCGGTGTCACTCTAACTGTGTTATAAGTGATCACCGCGTTCGCTCGCCTTTTATCGGTTGCACGGCGCGTGGGAATATATGCGGCGCATGGAATAAACCAAGGGGTTCGTTCTGCTGGGAACTACGTTGCTCTCTGTACTTTTCTCGCGCCGCAAGGCACACGACAGTTTGAACGATCGCTCGCCCGATGGCACTGCGTGTCCGCGAGGCAGCGGCTCCACCATTCCGCGCCCAGGGTCAGCGCGTTGTACGCCGCAGATTAAAGAAGGGGGCGAAGAGCGGCGTGCGTGCTTTCGCATTCGCAACTCATATGTGCTTAGGTGTATCTCGAGCCGTTTTTTTTTCGCTCAACAGAGTCACACTTGACCACAAAACACACATTTATAAGAACTGTGAGGATTGTCAGTTTAAATCTTTGTGTACAAGCTATTTGTCAGGCTCGCCGAAAAGCAGCCAAAAAGTGTCACTGCCGAATGCAGCTTAAAAACGGAGGAAACGACACTCATTTTGTTCATTGAGTCCCATGCATTTGCTGGTGTCAAGTGAAGGAGGTGCCACTCGACCTTAGCAAGACAAGTCTCGATCCAGCCTCCTACATCAAAGACCAATGGGAGGAGCGAGAAATGAAGAAGGAAGACACTTGCCAGAAGTCTACAGGCTACACCGAACCGCGTCTTATTTTTCCCTTTTGTGTCTCCGCCGTGCGAAACAGACGAAAAACGCTCAAACGTCAGGCGCTTCGTGCTTGACGTTTGTCGATTTTTTAAGCTCTTACCGATTCGTGTTCGCAAGACGAGATATATATTTAGGAAGGAGAAGGGGCGACGAGGTAGCGACGTACGACGACTGAGGTAGTCGTACGAAATAAATCCTAGTTCTATCGAACAATTTACAATTTATAAATGTGAGCGAAAAAGAAAATAAATTTACATTTGTCACTCTACTGTTACCACGAGACGGCATACCAAGTTTAAACCAATTAAAATGAATGAATAAGCCAGAAATACGCAAAAAAATAATAATTTTATTAAAAAAAGTTTTTGAAGAAGAAATAAAAAACGACAGAGGAAACAGTAAGACCCTTGGTAGGGAACAGGATCTAAGGCAGAAAAACGGGCAATTATTTTATAGTTGTATTTTTATATATTGATTTTCTTAAAAAGTTCCCCGTGTTTTTTTGTCTTGTCGAGTTGGCAACGACGCCGAGAGGAGCCAACTTGGACACCGGTTGTATGGATCTGGCGGCGCTGCATCTTTCCCTTAATCAGGACGTATGGACGAGTTATAAGTGGGATCGAACATTCGGATAAAATGATAAAAACTGAACAATCAAATGGTAAGAGCAGGAAAGAGTTGTTGGTATAATATTTGGCTATGTTGAGACCTAGAGTTCTATTTTATAAGGGTGTTTAATTGAATGAAAGTTAAACTTTTTTCAGAGTACCATATTTTATGGTGTGGGGTGAAATTTAGGAAGTGCCTTGTTGACTGTGTTACAAAAGTTGGTTTAGTTTGACTTACAAGAACAATCTTAATGATGCATCAAGAACTGCTGCTAGAATGTTTTTAACAATGATGCTATGACAATATCTTATAAGGTTTCGGGAAAGTAATCAGTTTATCAATAGTAAATGAAGATGATGAAGGTTGTTTTGTTATATCTGGCATTAAAGGTCAAAATATATAAGCAATTAAGAAGAAATGTAATTTGATATACATATTTACATTACTTAAACACATTAACGTCTTAGTTTCTTAACCTATTTACATAAATTATTTTTTATTATTTTATTTTTTTTTGAGAAGCAAAACAATAAAGTCAAAACGAGAGGATTTCCTGTGTTTAGCCTCGTTTTATTGGCCTAAGCTGGTGGTATGCTTATAGAGTGTCAATGATGTTAAAATGCTATTAATATCATATTACCCCTTCGCAGATCTGTATTTTTGCTAATTGTTTTAGTTTTGTAAATGCGTTCTCTTAAACCTTTCACTTTACTAAGATGTGATCCCGTGGTGAAGATGAAGAAGAGGTTGCTCGTTGAATATGGAACGTACCGTACAATTATGCTTTGTTTTCTTTCTGTCGTTATTTTTGAAGGAAAGAAACGTATGATGTACTAAACGTTGTTTTGTTTCCCTCAAGAGCCAATTGAAATGTTTTTTTTTGTTTTTTTTTTTTTACACGGCACGATTTTAATCAACTGCTTACTTAACAAGATTTCATTTTTGTTTACTTCCCTAGATTGTTGTTTTTGAAACAAGATGTTTTCTTACTTGTATTTTCCCTTCCTTTCTTATTTTCTGGGCGAAGATGTTAAAATTTGTTGTACAGACTAAGCAACTTACCGAAGTGATTTTTGGTATACATCGGGTAGTACGTTGCAAGGATTTCGAGTTGAAACTAACGTGGAAGCCCGTAGCTTTCGAACAAGTCCCTAGCTCCCCTGATCCAAAAAGTGAGGTCTTCCTTGAATGCAGCTTTGCGCCTCTTCCTTGCGCGACTAACCTAATAGAAAGCCAGCAGTTCCCAACCGGTTGGAGCCTCCCTGTCGCACATTGTGGGCTCTTCCTTTTGCCACATATTTCATGTTGCAACTTTTGTTAGATTAAAAGTAATAGTCGCTCGTTATTTAAGGTAGGTATTGTTCCTAATATGATCGATTTTTAATGTTGGTAAAGTATTGTGTGTTACATCTGTCACTTTTCTTCAGTAAGTAGATTTTAAGTCATTTCATAAATAAGTTTTGTTATTCATTTTAAATGATTTAGTTTGTTTACTGAATGTATTGAATTGTATTGAAGAGTAAAAAAGTATCTTTCGAAGCTAGACATATTGGCCGGTACCGAAAACTACAGTTCTGAAGTAGAGGTCCTACGCCCGTCAACCATCGCCTTCGCGTAGTCCGCTCCTTCCAGCCTTTCAGCGTGCGACTTCAGCGATACGACGATGTGTTGAGAATATACCTTTTGCCGAATTACCCAAGCGTTAAAAAGCATGCCGGGAACGTAGGTACGCGCGTTGCGCGTGCTGGCGTTTTCAGCCCTAACTGTTCGAAAGTAAAATTCTAAGAGATGACACTTCGCACAAGTGTTCTCGGAAATTTAGTTATTTACTTTGAATCTGTTCATGCCTCCTGCGCTGTAGCTTTGAACAAACTATGGTGCACTCATTTTGGGCAGTACACGCTCACCTGATAGGTCCTCGCACTACTTTTGACCCGTTGACCGAGCTTATTTCTTTTTGTGTGGTGCAGTAGAACGGAAAAACCCCTTTGGACAACCGAAATTGCCTAAATTCGACGCCGCAAAACAATCAAAAGCGTCAGATTCATGCCACCATCACAAGGGTACGCGTATCGTATTTCTGGGTGGTGACGTCAGACAATCTGGCGTCCCGAAGTTTTTTTTTTTTTGTTTGTCCTTTAAACGAGTGAAACGGCATGTCTCGCGGTACACGGTATTAGCATCTTAGCTTTGACCTGTGCTTTAACGGCGTTCAATTTTTTTTTCTCGCCATCTTCTGGTTTGCGTCAGAGCAGGCACGCTTCTGCATGCTTGACAGTTTGAGACGCTCTAGTTTGTAACATAAAGTTCTTATAATGTAGGTTAGACGTTCAATCCATTTCTATTGGAAAAAGAGAGTGCATTTTCTCCCTACTTTGAATCATAAGCGAAAATATCCCGAAACATTTTTACGCCCTAGGTAGCTTGGAAGATTTTTCAGCCAGGCAGACGACAAAATTGGTCAGTTACGGTGTTTTTTGTTCAAATTAATTTCATTAAAAATTGTTCCAAAAAGGGTTTGTACATGTAATTATGTGCACTGTCGGACATTGTTAGCGCGAACGTGGCGTCGGCGCTTTTCAGCATGAGGGATATACGTGCCAAACGAACGAAGGACATCTGCAAACCAAGGGAGACGGGAAGAACTACGTAGTAACACTGGATCAATACCTACCATTGCAGATATCCAAATAAATTGAAGGCCATGTAATATATACCGGTTTCAAATAAGTAAGTACTGCCTTATTCTTTGTGATCTGTGCGAAGATGCTTGTTCTATGTAGAAAACATCACCCGCACGCTCGAAAGTTTTGAGCACAAGTGCCCGATGAAAGCTGCCCGGCAGAGAAAACAATACAAACAGACACCTTTCACAGCCAATGCTGTTATCCGCCCATAAAAATGCACGCGGGGTCATTTTCATATAGTAACAGGACTGGCATTTTAGCAATATATAAATGTCAACGGAATGTTGGCGAATTATGAAACGATTCAATATTCTTTTCGATTGTTATTTTGCTTTAAATCGTCGCTTGTTTTACACACTTTAGGGGAAACAGATGTTTGGTTCTGAAATGTAACGAAGTTAAACATCGTTCACTGATAGAGAAAACTGCGCTAACTAAAGCAATTACGATTTTACGATGCTAATCAAGGTACGTACCATTCGGTACAACCCGAATACCTAGAGTTTTCCATGTTATTTCCCGGCAAAGAGACAAAATACACGCGCGTTTTCCCAAATACACGCGCACTGCAAAAGTAGACGAGTTGCTGTATCGTTCAATTTTCTTCACGGAAGTTGCATAGGACACAAGCGCCATTTGAACCTCTAGCGTACATTATAATAACTCCATGTTTTGTACTGCCCAAAACAAGTCCTATCATGTCCGTTTTCGCAGCGCCCCCTCCGAAACGCGGGAGGTCTAGAGAGAAATCGAGCACGTGCAGGGCGTGTACCTACGTTCCCAACGTTCTGTTTAATGCTTGGGTAATTTAGCGAAACATTTATTACGCAGTAAATGTACTACTGATCATCCGTGCATTTTTTTTTTTCAATTAACGCATTTGCAGCTTTTTAGAAGCCACAAAAAATGGGCCTCATTTGTTTACTATTTTTAATGTTGATTGCGTGCCTTCCACGACTCACGACTTTGATTATATTTGGCACTTGTGTCTGATCGGCACGTGACCACAAAGAAGAGGATGAGCGCGGCTAAAACTCTCCAGTCCTCGATCGGCGACTTTCGGAAGGAAGAAAAACAACATTTTTATTGCAAATAATGTTTTGGGTATCTGGGCTCTAATATATCATTTAGAAACAAAAACCTTCGCGAGCATAAATACCCTGTCACTGTCCCTTTAAGCTGAAGCATGAGGCGACCATGCATACAAAAGTTCCTGAAATGCACGAAAATGCTGCTTCAGTTAGCCCGCCGGCCTCAATTTGTCTAGAAACCATGCTGGTTCTTTTCAAGTAAGGTTCGAAAGTAATATAATAATTTTGATACTACGTGTTTCTTCATATTACGTCATATGCATGTAAGGCTAAGCAAATAGAATTAACAACCGTGATACAAACGTGAAAATCTCCCAGTTGCGCGGCAAAAGAAAAACATTTTTTTTCTCCCATACCAAACGTTCCGCGATTCAAGATGGGTAAGGATTACACCTTAAGGTGTACCGCAACGGACGCTAAGAACGACCGGAGCCAATCCATAGCTCGCAGCGTGTCACGTGTTCTCGAGGTAGTGCGCAACAAGCATTGAGCTTGATGTTCCCTGGCACGCGTGGAGCGCAGGATAGGCTGGCATATCTCGTAGCAGGTGTTGCGGTACATCGTACGCTCTAAACATCCCGCTTGCTACTTTTAGACCAAGAACTTGACAAAGCCAGTACATCTTCTTGAAAAGTTCCATCGAGCGAAATTAGCGGTTGCCGTTATTTAGGCACCCAGTGCATGAAGGGATCCGAGTTCTACTAGAACATTGACACAACACTTGGTTTCGTCACCAGTTGAGCCGAAGTCATGTCCAACGCAGACGCAACCCTCGTGAGCAAGAAATACTCGGAGTACATGCCCAAAACAATGGCAGCTTCTTAGAATTTACGCACTGACGCGCACTTTTGAAAAAGGACAATCGTCGCAATCGACCCTGACAGCTCGGCGAACGACGAAGCTCAATTTAGGACACCATTAAACACTGTGCACTTTGGCACTCAGCATGGTGTTCCACGTGCGTACGCGGCGTTGAATGCCCCATTTCAGACAGATATTTTTTTTTTTTTTTTGCTGAGGTGCAATCGTATTTTTAGCCTCGCCGTTCAGCGAGCTCCCTGACAGGTGGCAGACATTGGCTCCCCCAAATGCTTTGAAAAAGAAACGAATTGCAGCTGTGTATCGATCTTCCCATCAAACCCAAATAAGCAGACTATCGTTTTACAAAGAAAGCATGTGAACACGCAATCTGGTCTCAGCCTTTTATACAAGTGACGCTATATCTAGCGTCCCGACATCACCCTTTTCTAGCTGTTTTTTTTTTTTATTTTCAAAGATTTTGTAGCTGGGAAATTCTTCATGAAGCGGCTCGGAGTCCTCAGTTCCTACTTCTAAAGATTTCGTTCCTTTTTTCTTCATTGTTTTTTCTTGCAGTTGCATTACGTTGTTGGAGCTCGCGCGACGAAAGTGTTTGGTAGCCAGCCACTTCTATTCGACCGCACCTTGGCGCGGCATACTTCACTTTTCAAGGCTAAATCAAAGTTAGCTTTACTAGGAACACAATTAGGCTTTAACAAACGTTTCAGATTCCTTAGGTGAAGCTGACCACAGCCACCGACCGAGGTGCCACCTTTGCACCGCCTTGGATATAAGGAAGATTGTGCTGACTCACGCCTGGTCCAGGGATATTCCGAAGGTCGTGTCCCGATAAGCTTTTGCCTTCACGAGGAGCGCATCGTAGGCGGCCGCGTCGTCCCCGATGGAAGTGAACCGCTTTGTTTCGTTGCATTTGGGACACATCACATGCGTGTAGAAGACAATATCGCACACGCCGTCTGGAGGCATCATGACTTCCAGGAAGCCGCCGACGCCGATCGTGCAGACAAGGATAGACTTGGCCACTTTCGTCCGAGAAGAGATGCGAAAAAATAAGAAAAAATAAAATACGTATGTTTTTAGGCTACTCGACGGAAGCTCCAATTCCGTTATAAAGGGTACAGCCGTTAATATCCATCCATCCATCCATGTAACTAAAAAGCAGACAATCTGTCTACCTGCTCTGACACGTCCATGCATGAGTGCATACTCCACCGCGATGCACTCAGAAGACAATGCAATAACTCATTTCTCTGTACTACTTTCGGTCAATGAGAAACCCAATTGGTACCGTGCTTGAATCAAAATATTAGTAGTCCCGCGTGAATCCACAATCCATTCAGAGCGACAGCTGCGATACGTCAAGGCGAAGTCGTTGGGCATCGGTGTCGCGCTTACGCAAAGTGGGGTCTTGACGGCGTGGTCTCTTGGCTTCGTTCTCGGTGCTCTACTTGGGACGGACGGGGAAAGCAGTCTCGCCGTTCGTCCCAACCAGCGCGTCTTTCAACCAGCGCGTCTTTCAGCGTCTTACAAAAAATGTGACGCTAGCACACGGCGACGCCAAGACGCACGCGTCTTCCGGTTTGCGCTGTACTCTTCACAAGCTTACGCAAGTTTTCTGCTTGGGGCGTCTCAGGGATCCGCTAACGATGACTCAATGCACAGTACCATTAAAACTTTGGTCTGGGCTAGTTGCTAGCGCCTTGTCCCTGTCGCTTGTGTTATTTCCTATTGTCCCTGTCTGTTTGTGGTTTTAAGCCTTATACCTTAACGCACAGGCCTTGTCCTTTAGGTGGTATTGGATGGATGGATACGGCTTGCGCCCCCTAGCTGAAGTTTGTTTTTTTAGTTTTAACAAATAAATTGGGAAATAATTAAATAGAACATTTTTTGTATAGACGTCACAGCAACTGTGGCCATCTAGCGGGCGCTACACGAGACCCATACGCGCAAGTGTGCCTATCAAACCGATAAAGGCGATTGCCAAGGCTGCGGCGTAGCTCTGTGGTAACGCGGCCGCTACACAGGCAGCGAATGCATGATACAAATCCTGGGAATACCAGGGCGGCGGACGATTTTTCGAGCATTTCTGAATACCAACGAAGGTCGCCCTTCGCCCATCTAAAGTCACTGGATCTTGGGAAAGTAAAGTCAAGCTGGTCGCTTGGTCGCAATTTCGGTTCATGAAATGACCAATTTTTCTTCGACCTTTCCATTCTTGGTGAGCCGATCTAAACACCGGTGACGGGTTGCTTTATGCGGAGAGTAGGTCGTCTGCTTCTTGCACAGGAGTTGCGGTAACATCAGAACGACACGGAGCTCTGATTGGCTTTGATTAAAAAGATAGTGGGTAGACCTCAATGCTAAATGCTCGAGGTCTACCCATTTTATTCTTTTCGAATCATCCAGTAAGAGCTGGACGTTTTGACATTATCGCAATCGCTATGCAATACGCAGACGAACTTGCGCTCCGTATAAAGACATTTCTTAAACACCGAGGTTTCGTTGTCCGCACACCAGCAAAAAAGTGCACATCTCCGGATCGCCACCGCATACGGAGTCGTTGCTTGGAGGAATTTAAAATTATTTTCCTATCTTTAAATATGCATGACAAACAATAACACGGTAAATGATCTGTGGAGAGAAGCATAATGGATAAGTTGATTGCATGCATAGTGCAAAACACGCTTATATTCGCGAGGAACGTATGATGATGCTCCATTGCGATCTTGGAGCGACTGGTTCAAAACTATCCTTTTCGATGTTTCGAGAACTTGAATGGACCGAATGAGCGATTGCTAATGACAGCTGAAATTTATCCCAATCACCTTGCGAGGTTTGGTTGTCTGTATGTTAGTATATGTTCGTATCGGGTTAGCAGGCAGAGAAAGCCATGGCGCCAATTTACTAGGGTACCTTGACTTCACGCCCGCTTTTACAACGACAACTTCAACGACATTAGACATCAATTCCAGTGGTGTCAAGAGCCAATAAAAACTACCGCAAAAAAAAAGTGTGTACGTGGCATGAGATGTCCCTTTGTCCCTGCGCCTGCTTGCCCATTCAGCGGTACTGCTCGCCTTCCTCGAAGACGATTCCGGAAATATCTGGCACCCTTACTGAGTTATGAGTATGTATGCCTCGCGAAAGATTACTGATACAACACAAAGCTGAAAATCGTTCAAGATTGTGATTTAAAAAATAAAAATGTATAAGAAATCAAGACTGAATACGTGACGGCTATTTTTTGTTCTGCGCTGCTGAAGTTTACAATATAGCACGAATAAACAAGACTCTCCTTTTCCGTCCCAGATTGTAAATTTCAGAAGACAGAACGAAAAATAATGAAAAGCCACCTAGCTTAAACCCAAACTTCTTTGTACGTGATGACATCGGGTTCCTCTTAAAGGGATACTGAACCAAGGAATTTAGTGTCCATAATAAGTGGCGCACGTTCTTTCCACGAGCCAGCAGCCGCCGGTGTGCGCGAGCACACGCAACAAAAATGACGTCAAAGATCTCCATTCGCGGTTAAGATGACAGTGAAATATATCGGCTTCGGGCCAAAGGAGAATAAAGACAAGTTTCTCATCTAGACAGTGGTTTCTGGTGTAAAACGTGAGCGATTAATTGGTCTAACACGCACGTAGCTTTCACTTGTAGAGATGAAAAGCCTGTCTTTATTCTCCTTTGGCCCGAAGCCCATGCATTTCACTGTCATCTTAAGCTCGAATGGAGGTCTTTGACGTCATTTTCGTTCCGTGTGCTCGCGCACACCGGCGGCTGCTGGCTCGTGGAAAGAACGTGCGCCACTTATTATGGACACTAAATTCTTTGGTTCAGTATCCCTTTAATGGGAAGCTACGGAGCTTCTGAAAAAAAAATGAGTTAGAAGTGAATTCTTGTGTATTTTTACCCCGTGAACCTGAATGCCCAAACCATTTGCTGCGCAAGTATTGTTAAACACGAGAAAACGCGAAAGACAGTCGCTGTACGTGACGTCATCGACGGATCTTTTGGCTGCCCAAGGCTAGGGGGGCGGGGCTTCAGCCCTATTTTGAAATTGCTCTTATGGCTCTCTGGCGCGACGCATTAAAACATAATTGTGATATGTTATTTTTACGACCAAAGGAACGCAGTTCAATTGTTTTTTCTCAAATGTAGAAATTCCCCATCTTCCCTTTAAAGGGACGCGGAAACGAAATTTTAGGGCTGACTGTATTGCTTACACATACATAGCACGTCGCATCAGCACCAGAGAAACATCCCTTAAACTCTAAACAACGTAAAAGAAGTTTTAAAACGAATAAAACGATTTCCCACGTGACCCTGGGAATTGAGGGGACGAGGCGTTGTTGGCGGATCGTGACGTATTTCTCCCCCCGCAGTGGCGCCAGCCTCGGCGGTACACCGTACTCATGCAGACACCCTAGCCGAGAACACAACGACGGAATTCCGCTGCTTTGCCGGGCGCGCGATTGTTTTGGTACCGCCGAGTTGTTAATGTGTTTATTTATCACGTTTGCGTTCAGGATGCCGCGCCATTGCACGGCAGAGGGCTGTGGCGTCTGCGTGATTGAATGGAGAGACGCCGACCCTCGGGTTTTCGAACGATGAGAAATTCCGAAGCGTGTGGATCCGTCTCGCGCGTCCGTCGTCTCTAGGGCGCCCGGAGAAAACCGATCGTTTGTACGGCGTCCATTTTCGCGATGAGGAAAACGAAAGGCGACCCACTGTCCTCATGGTATGGGTCTTCCTAGCAAGAATATTTGGCTGCTACTAGTGGTTGCGACGACTATATTTACCAAGAAAAGAAGACCAGAAGGGCTCAGCGAACAGCACAAAAAGCGAAGCAAACTGGTAAGTGTTCCAACCGTACAGCGTCGGCTGCGCTCAGCCGTAAAGTAAAACGGTGGAGACAGCAACGACGCAGCCCTTGGCGTCGCACCACTGCGGTGGCGCTGCTGTCTGCACTGCGCATGTGCACACGGATCATCTCTCGACAACGTTGCTAGAACCCTCAGTTGGGAAACTCGCTGTTAAAACATGGGCCGCTGGCGTCCACCGAGACCGAGCTAAATACGACAACAGCGCTACCCTTTATCATTTGTCTTTAGTGTGGTCACCTTGAACTTTCAGACGCATGTTTTTGCGTTAAAACCAACCGGAAAAAAACTCTTTTTGTAGTAACTTTTATTGGAGTTTAGTACAAATTGAAGGCGCGTGATGTTTTCTAACATTTTTAGTTTGCAAGGTTTTGCGGCGCAATTAATATTGCTTTTATACAACCATGCCTCAGCGGTGATTTCAGGTAGCACGTCCCGACCTAGGTGCATCTTAGCTTCGATAGTAATGCGCGGCGCGTCCGCTGGGGAGACGGGGGTGGCGCCCTTGTAACCTCTTCCACTGTATCTGTTCCGGCGTCAAAATGGCCGATTAAAGCCATAATAGAGGGAACGTGTGGTTCCTCGAGTTGCCGCTACGCGAGAAATGGCGGCGTTGTGATCGCCATTAGCTCGGTTCTGGTGGACGGGTCGGTACCACTTTTTCAGAGCAGTCTCTATGGCAGTTTCCCAACTGAATGTTCTGGTAACGTTGTCTCTCGAGCATCTGGTTGCTGCCCACAGCTGTCGTGGACTGTGCGGAGGGCAAGTGGGTTTGCTTCTTTTGCGAGAGTTTTGGTGACGTCAGAGAGACGCCCAGCTTTGATTGGCTCCGATGGAAGGAGGCGAGTGGACCTCGATGAATGCTTGCTTCGAGGTCTACCCACTATCCTGCGATCAGAGCCAATCGGAGCTCGGCGTCTTTCTGACGTCACCCCAACCCCTGCAACAGAAGCAGTCGAACTTGCGCTCTGCATAAACCAACGCGCGCTTGACGAGCGACTCCGCGTTTGCCCAAGCCAGGTGTGGGCATTGCCCGTGGGCAGGAAGCAGACTCGCGTGAGATGAAGCTTCAGCCCAAGCACTCGGCCGAAAACACCACCACCGCGGCGACGTGGCGTCCAACCCCGGCTGATAGAGTGCTAAAGAATGTGGAATATGTAAAAAAACAAACAAATAGTAAACGTTTTTCAGACGGTGGGTGGCACCTGTGGACGGTGTGGTAGCCACGGGGATGGGAGGTGATGAAGGGCCGCCTCCGCCTCCGTCGACGCCCCCGGATTGATCGGAATCATCTCCCGCCACGGTGCCTCCTGAATGGGAGAGAGCGGGCGATTAAGTGGGAGAGCTCAACCAAAGTCGTCTAGAGGTCGAGGCCTGCTCATGACGTCATCCTTGGTGGATCCTTGAGCCGCCCCAATCGGCAAACGCTCTGAAGCTTGGCCAGAGTCACGGCAAATCCATGGCGACTGACAGCTTAAGTAAAAGTGCGGGTCGAAAAAATGGCAATATTTTGGGAAAAAGGAAGCGATAATGGGTTTATTACCCACGAATCCTTATATGTTCTGTTCTGTTTAAGAATAAAAAGGTGGGCGTCACGTTCGGGTAATTAGTAAAAGCACTTTTGAAGACCTCTCATTAACTAAAAACGGCAGAAATTTCAGCAATTTGTCAACACACGCATCACATTTATGTTGAGAAGTGTTCCGTTTTCCTCTCAAGCAGTCTTCTGTAGCTTCCATTTCTCGCGGGGAAATATAACCGAATATCTACCTGTCTTTTTTTTTCCACATCGGAAGAGTAATTTTACGCGTATGCTTTAACATTTGAACATGTCTTTTTCTCTTTACCTAATTTCAAAAAACAATTTGCGTTTTCGTGCAAGAATTTGTGTACTTGATGTCATATCACGTCCAAATTCGGCATGCTATAGGCTATGGACAATGCAACTATCTAGGTTTAGTTACCATGTATATACAAACTCGTTTTTTCAGCTTTACAGATTTATTTAACAAATGCAATGAAAATTACACTTACGCGGATTGTGAAAGTGAGTAATACGGACTGCGGGACATAGTATAGGGGGATAATCGTGACGATCAAACGGCTAATACTGGCTAATAATTAAAATTAGTTAAATAACTTCTTAATTAATGAAAATAGACATATGGTTCGAATTTTAAACCTGCTGAGCTTCATTGAAAACCACTAAATCAGTTATTTTCAGAAAGACGTTGAGCGCGTGTGAAGCGTTGTGCTGCACTAAAGTTACCACTCTTGGAGCACGTACAGTGCTAATCACACTTGTCTATAACTCGCGAGCGTGCGGCTTTCTCCGGGGAGCGCTAGACTGGTGGGATTCGCGGAAACTAAGCTAGTCACGGGGCGGAACATGGAACGGCCCGCTCTTGGGGTGTTTGTAATTTGTAATATAGCACTAAGTAAAAACAAATATTCTTCTATGTCGTCCGACGCATAAACACATAATGATAGTGTACAGAAATATAAAAATAAAAACGCGGA
Source organism: Ixodes persulcatus (assembly GCA_013358835.2). Lineage (NCBI taxonomy): Eukaryota > Metazoa > Arthropoda > Arachnida > Ixodida > Ixodidae > Ixodes > Ixodes persulcatus. The sequence goes on from JABSTQ010010288.1 coordinate 236,463, forward strand.
GCAACATAGCGTAGTACTTGCAGTTGCACAAACTGCATGTACCTTTTTCGCATGACCTCATACCAGCGCCCAAATGACCCACGCTCGACCCAGTGCATTCTAGGATTACGCGTTGACACAGGGTATACAACCGCCAAGAGCAGCTGCGAAAAGGCTTAGAGACGGACGACGTGCGTGAGCTAGTTGCCAGTTTTGCTTTCTATACTGTTACGATTTGCGAAACTCTGCAGCCCAAGTTCTCACACGTTCTCTAAGGATCCTTATATATGAAGCCACGATTGCTAGCGTGAATCGCGGGGGCTTGTCTCGGACTCATCGCCACGTGCCCAAGTAGCACACTTGCTCGGCCCAGGCTTGGGCCAGACTGGAGCGAGCTAGAACCAACTTGGCTCAAGCCTTTTCAAGCTTGCGCCAAGCTAGCCCAAGCATGAGCCGGGGAAATGTGCTGCTAGGTTGCATGCTCACGGCTTATTCGTATACGGCCATTTCACGTTTTTACTAAGAATCAATCATTGTATTTTTTCACATCTTATGCAAGTGCAGCATTGTTAGCTGCAACACCTGGTGCTTTGTTTTTGTATTTTTTTTTTCACATGTATGACCCCCCCCCCCTTATGTAATGCCCTTGAAGAAGGGCCTTTAAGGGTACAATAAATGAATGAATGAATGAATGAATGAATGAATTAATGTCCTGTCATTTGCCAGCTGCCAAGTTATTGAAGCCCACCGTAGCCACGTCTAGCCATGCATTCCCCCTTTACCCACATCGCTGCTTATCCAGAAAGGTGCGCTACCACAGGCAGCCGGTATTTCAAGATTACAGCCTCTAGACGGCTTCGTACGCACCGCTATTCTCAAGATGGCGGCGCCCTTAAAAAACGTTGCTTAATTGTGATGAAAACAATTGTTTATTTAAATACAATACAAACGTAAAACGAAAAAAATAGCAAAAAGTCTACTTTAGAGTTTTGAACGATGCAATCCCTTACAAAAATGGCATATCTGAACTTACATAAAAACAAAAACAAATACAGTTATATATAAAATTGGCATATATGGCCATATCAAGCACATCAGTTTTTATAAGGCTTACCTAGCCAGATCTGCCCAGTTTTTATATATATCCATATCTAGGTCTGCCAAATAGGGGTATATCTGCCTCCCATATCAGGCCATATATGTCCCAATCAGATAAGACAACCATCATATAGAGGGTGTTTTTTTATTCCTGCAGATTTGTTTTAAAAAAAGCCATGAAAGGTATACTTATGCGGTTTGTGCTAGTGAGTTATACGCCCAGGTGGGCATTATGTGGGTGGCTAATCTTTGCGATAAGTTTTCTAATTATTTCAACTTCACTATTTAACTTTTCAATTAGTGAAGATAGACATATGATTCCAATTAGAAACTTGCTGGGCGTCGTCTAAAATCCCTAAATCAGTCAGTTTCAGAAAGACTTTCAGCGCGTGAGAAGCGTAGTAGTCTACTAAAGTTAACACTGGTGGAGCAGGTACAAGGCTAGCGGTTTCGGTAAGGCGCCCGCGCAATAGTTCCGTCTCTTATCTAGCCCCAGCCTTGTACCTGCTCCACGAGTGGTAACTTCAGTGCTCTACTGCGCTTCACACGTGCTCAAAGTCTTTCTAAAAATTACTGATTTAGGGGTTTTAGACGATGCTAAGCAAGTTTCTAATTGAAACCGTATGTCTATCTTCACTAATTAAAGTTAATAAGTGAACTTTAATTGATTAGCCGACTTATCGCAAAGATTAGCAAACCACAAAATGTCCCCCTGGGCGTATAACTCACTCGCACAAACCGCATAAGTGTAGCTTTCACGGCGTCTTTTAAAACAAATCTGCAAGAATAAAAATAAAACATCCGGTATATTGTTGTTTTCTAGAAATAACTACCAAAAGTGACTTCTCATCTGTATAAGAAAAATACCAATTGGATATTGAGCATGTTCCAACCTTTATTAATTTTTACATGGGCTACACTTTACGCCACTCCTGATTTCGCTCAACTTAATTCCCGGGTAAAGCAAGAATATCGACATTCGCTTAACAAATGTCGACGAAACGTGTGTCAATGAAACGTGTATCCACGAGGAGGTGGCCGTGGAACGTGTTGTCAAGAAACGCAGGGAGAATAAAAAAATCTGTATTCTACCTGCAGTTTGACATGATTTTAGAATTTCGGAGAAATTATTCTTCCGGCTGCCAGGAGATAGACACGGCCTAATGTTAGAGGTAAACTAGAAGAGTACCTTTAGGAAAACGATCAATTGTGGCGAAGTAGGTTGCAGCGCACTTACGCTGACGAGACGGGGGTTTGAAAGCTGTAATCCGAGATGCAAATCGACACGGCCACTGCAGAACTTCAACTCAAACACAAAAGCGAGAAGGAAGGTGTCCGTGAAGATTCAACACGATGTAGCACAAGCTGTCATTTGTAGAACCAAACACTAAACGCATCACAAAAAATTATTGAGCTTCTTTGAAGAAATCGTTTGCAGAAGCACGAATCCGCAGCAGCCACGCAGGGCCAACACACGCCAAACTAGATTCGTCAGAACGCATTCCGAGATTGATAACTAATGCGTCATCTGTTAAGCCACGTGACCATGCACCTTCTACCACGCTTTCAGGTTAGGAAGAGAGAGAAAAGAAGAGAAGGAAAGGCCAAAACGGGAGTGCGCAAGCAAAAGGCTTATCTTATGGGGCATCAACAACCACACCGAGCGGTTTTGTCACTTGTACCCAAGGTTAATAGTGCAGTGAATGCTGTGACCTTGGGCTCCAGGCAGGTGCCATGTTCTGCTTTATCACTAGCTTCTAGACTGTAGTGACAGGACCCTAACCGGAGACACGATTGGCCTAAAACAGGCATAGCGTCTACCCTGCTGTCAATACCGAGTGAAGAGGACAGCTCTATGAAGTCCAGCTTTTGAACTTCCAAAGAAGCTCGAAAGTGACCCAAAGCGATGCCAGTTTGAAGATACGATGTTTTACGCTGTATAACCCACATTATAATTTTAAGTGAAAGAATAAGCGTGACTAGTTTTTTTTTTGCGCACGATGTTCACAAATAAATAGATAAATATGTATTAATTTTTTTACCAATAAATTTACAATTCTATGTACACTGTTAGGCTCGCGTTTATAAATTTCAATTCTTTTTACGAAAGAGTTACACATAAAAGACACCAGGTACAGCACATCTTGCGACTTTCAACACACGATGAACCGTAGCGCTCGCAAACGGAAGGTTGCGATGCTGCGAGAACGGTTTCGCGCAGCATCGCAGCATCCTGAGTACCCTGCGTAGGGTACTCCAGGCTCAACGGCTTCGCAGTCGTTCGAGGGAAACGGATTCGGGACGACGAAGTGGCGTCTTGAATCTTCAGTAAGCTAAAGGTTCGTGTTTCCCCGCTCAATTCAGTGGGGAAACATGAACAAAATTAGTTTCACTGCTAGATTTAGCGGGAAAATTGACGTCACATGACATACATACAGATTCAATTTCTCGCTAAATTTAGCGGGGCGGTTACTCCAATGGCGACGCCGACGCCGCAACTCGGAAACGGGCGCCTAAGAGCTGTGAAATAAAATCCGTTATTTGATTAACTCGCTTTCCGATCTTATGCACTTCGTCATATTGGCACACGTCAAACATACAACCAAATTTCATTTGTCTTTCAATCTTCAAAATTCGCGATTTATTGATTGGTCCAAATACCTGGAATAACTTCAGTTTAAGGATGTTAGCAATATTTAACCAATTATATGAGACTCATGCAATACAGATCAATCAACTAGTGTCTTGGCGAGTACATATGACTTATTGCTTGCACGACCGAAACGGGCCCATATATCATTATCAGGGGCTATATTTACACGCGTATAAAGCGATATGTGGCCATATTTATGCACTTATATGGCCACATCTGGCAGTATTTGCCCACTTATAGGGCAGGATATGGCCGTATCTGATCCCACATATGGCGGCATATGGCCATATATGACTGCTTATATTATCATATATGGCCGAATATAAGATATGTCAGGGCCATATCTGACATTTTCGTATGGGATATCTTGTTTATGATGATAGTGCACATTTACTTAAGATCATGAGAATAATCAGTCAATCTCTCCGCGAATGATTGGGTTTCGCTAACTTGGATGTGTTATTTTCCGGGAATGAACTGCATTATTGAATCGTTTCCCAACTGCTTTGTGGGGAAGTTAAGTCTCCAGATTTCCTAGACTACCAGTTCACCTTAGATACCGACGACCAGATCGCGCTTTCCAGTTTTTCCCCGTTTCCTAGTCTAACCCCTTCTACCCTGTTCACCATTGCATCTTTCCTTTTCCCCCACGAAGAGGAGGATCTGCTGCCTGGCAGAATCTGGAGTCTGGTCGTCGGCTTTTAAGGGCGAAAACGCAGCCGACGCTACTATTGGATGGAACAGGCAGCGCCAAAATTCCATCGTCACGCCGATCGTCGTGTTTGTTGGTTCGCCATCAGCGGATATTCGAATCAAGTACAGAAAAGAGGCGCAAGAGGGCGGCGCACTCGCTGGGCCCGATTCATTTAGTCGAAGATGGCAAACGCCCAAATGCGACGAAAACCCTGACGAGCTACCTTTTGGCTCCGCTTGATTGGTTCCAACCGTAAAGTAAAACGGCGGAGACAGCTACAAAGCAGCCCTTGGCGTCGCACCACTGCGGTGGCGCTGCTGTCAGCACTGCGCATGTGCAGACGGATCATCTCTCGCGCACCTTGTTGCTGTCCACAGCAGTCGTGGACTGTGCAGAGGGCAAGTGGGTTTGCTTCTTTTGCGAGAGTTGTGGTGACATCAGAGAGACGCCGAGTTTTGATTGGCTCCGATGGAAGGAAAGCGGGTAAACGTCGAGGAATGCTTGCTTCGAGGTCTACCCACTATCCTACGATCAGAGCCAATCGGAGCTAGGCGTCTTTCTGACGTCACCCCAACTCCGCAACAGAAGCAGACGAACTTGCACTCCGCATAAACCAACGCGCGCTTGACGAGCGACTTCGCGTTTGCCCAAGCCAGGTGTGGGCATTATCCGTGGGCAGGAAGCAGACTCGCGTGAGATGAAGCTTCTGTCCATGCGCTCGGCCGAGAACACCACCACCGCGGCGACGCGGTGTCAGACCCCGGCTTATAGAGCGCTAAAGAATGTGGAATAAGTAAAAAGACAAATAGTAAACGTTTATCAGACGGTGGGTGGCACCTTTGGGTGGTGTGCTAGCCACCGGGATGGGAGGAGGTGCAGGGCCGCGTCCGTGTTCGCCTCCGCCTCCGTCTCCACCTCCGCCTCCGCTTTCGCCGCCTCCGTCGACGCCCCCGGATTGATCGGAATCATCTCCCTCCACAATGCCTCCTGAATGGGAGAGAGCGGGCGATTAGGTGAGAGAGATCAACCAAGGTCGCCTAGAGGTCGAAGCCTGCTCATGGCGTCATCCTTGGTGGATCCTTGAGCCGCCCCAATCGGCAAACGCTCTGAAGCTTGGCCAGAGCCACGGCAAATCCATGGCGACTGACAACTTAGGGAAAGGTACGGGTAGAAAAAATGGCAATATTTTGGGAAAAAAGAAGCGATAATGGGTTTTATGGTGTTAATTATCCACAAATCCTTATATTTTCTGTTTAAGAATAAAAAGGTGGGTGTCACGTTCGGGTAATTAGTCAAATGCACATTTGAAGACCTCTCTTCAACATAGAACGGCGTAAATTTGAGCAATTTGTCAACACACACATTACATTTATGTTGAGAAGTGGAGCCTAGCTGTCTCCTCTCAAGCAGTCTTCTGTAGCTTCAATTTCGCGCGGGTAAATATAACCAAAATATCTATCTTTTTTTTTCTACCGCGGAGCTGTAATTTTACGCATATGTTTTAACATTTGAACATGGTTTTTTTTCTTTACTTAATTTCAAGTAATTCTTGCATTTTCGTGCAAGAATTTGTGTACTTAATAATTAACATCACGACAGAATTCGGCATGCTACAGACATTGGACTATGCAACTATCTAGGTTTAGTTACCATATATGTACAGATGTTTTTTTTTAAGCTTTTCAAATTTGTTTTAAAAAAAAGCAGTGAAAGTTACACTTATGCGGTTTGTGAAGGTGAGTTATACGGCCAGCAGTACAGGGGGATAATCGTAACTAGGGTGCCTCAATGTCCTCCTGTTTAGGGTGATGCCACCCCTTTGTAGTACCCGATGCCTACAGCACGCGCTCGCGGGTAAATTACAAAGAAATCGACGAAAACAAAATGTTGCCAAAGCACAGTCAGCGCCACAAACGCGTGCAGGGACACGCTTTTTCACGCGCTTATGAACAGAAAATAAAAATAAAAGTGTGCAACAAAATGGCCGGATGTCTCCATCCTAAGCAAAGCGAACATGAAGGCACCCTAATCGTAACGATCAGCCGGATAATAATTAAAATTACTTAACTCACTTCTTAATTAATCAGAATAGACGTATGGCTCCAATTATAAACTTGCTCAGCTTCATCGAAAACCACTGAATCAGTAATTTTCAGAAAGACAATGAGCGCGTGTGAAGCGTAGTGCTGTACTAAAGTTACCACTGGTGGAGCAGGTACAAGGCTAGCGGTTGCGGAAAGCGAATGATTAGATTATCATCGCGTTCCGCCACTGCTAGCTTTGCACCTGCTGCACGAGTGGTCACTTTATTGCGCCCCCGAGTTTCCCACGAGCTTCAAGTCCTTCTGGAAAGAGTTGATTTAGTGGTTTTCGATGAAGCTCAGTAAGCGTCAAATTGGAACTATATTTCCAATTTCATTAATTAAAAAGTTAATTAACACGTTTTAGTTATTTAGCCGACTTATCGCAAAGATTAGCCACCCACATAATGTTCCTCTGGCCGTATAACTCACCTCCACAAGCCGCATAAGTGTAACTTTCACGGCTTTTTTTTTCAAACAAATGTGTAAATTAAAAAAAACAAAAAACAACCTGTACATTTTCTTTGATATTTATAAAAAATTTAAGAATCTCTTAATTGTGGTTTTAGCGATTTTCAAATACTGTAAACGACTTAATTTTTGCGAGGACCTAATTTTCGCTAATTCCACGAAGCGCCAACAATTCGCGAAAAATAGGTCCCGCGAACAATTCCACTAAAATGTAAACGCATTTAAATCTATATTGAGATCCCACTTCGTCGCGATAATTAGAACCCGCGATATATTTCAAAATTTCAGCTTTGACCTAAATCGCGAATTATTGAGCCAGCGAAAAATGAGTCATTTACAGTATATTGTCACGGGTGGTGACCAGAATAACAATAAATAAACAGGAAGAAATAAACGTTTAATGTGGCGAACTTGTGCCGAAAACAAAAAGGGAATAGAAAATAATAACAAAGCGTCGCGAGCGTCGAAGTCGGCGAGACAGCAGAGTCGAGCGCTGGGGCGAAACTGACTCCGGTTCGCCACGCGGAGCCCCTTATGTACATGCGTAAGCTTCTGGAATAATCAGCGTAGAATGTTCGACGCGTAGAGCATTCGGACCTCGAACACGCAACAGGATTCTCGAATTTACCGGAAAACTAGATTGCAGGAATAACAAAAGATGCGTCGCTCCCAGGGATCGAACCCTGGCTTTTCGCGTGGGAGGCACGCGCGATAACCGTTCCCAGGTAGCACGCCAGAGAAATGCCCAGCTTGGGCAAAGGTCTGGCAAACATAAGGGCCCAACTTTGGCGCAGTTAGGTTTTTGCACCATGGCAATCATCAGTGCCAAATTACGGTGCCTGACTATAGCCTTAGTTGGGCGATCCTAGGGCATGCCAAAGTTTGGCTCTTCTCTGGTGCGCCAGAGGAGCGCCAAAGTTGGTGCCATACTTGAGCCATAACTGCCAAAGCCACGCCGAATTTGGGTATTTCGGACATGCCAAGTTTGGCCTTTCTCTGGTCCGCCACAGTTCTGCCAAAGTAAGTGCCAGACTTGAGCCATAACTGCCAAAGCAACGCCTAATTTGGGTATTTCAGACATGCCAAGTTTGGCCTTTCTCTGGTCCGCCACAATTCTGTCAATGTAAGTGCCAGACTTGAACCCTAACTTCCAAAGTAACGCCTAATTCGGGTATTTCGGCCACGCCGAGTTTGGCTGTTCTCTGCTCCGCCACAGTTGTGCCAAATTAAGTGCCAGACTTGAGCCATAACTGCCAAAGAAATGCCTAATTTGGGTATTTCGGGCATGCCAAGTTTGGCTTTTCTCTGGTCTGCCACAGTTCTGCCAAAGTAAGTGCCAGACTTCAGCCCTAACTGCCAAAGCAACGCCTAATTCGGGTATTTCGGCCACGCCGAGTTTGGCTTTTCTCTGGTCTGCCACAATTGTGCCAAAGTAGGTGCCAGACTTGAGCCATAACTGCCAAAGCAACGCCTAATTTGGGTATTTCGGACATGCCAAGTTTGGCTTTTCTCTGGTGCGCCATGGTTCTGCCAAAGTAAGTGCCAGACTTGAGTCATAACTGCCGCAGTAAATCTTAATTTGGCGATTCGGGGCATGCCGAAGTTCTTTGGCTACCCACTGAAGTGCCAAAAGTGGCAAAGAAAGACGAGAGGCGTCCCTGAGTTTGGAATATCTCTGGTGTGTCACAGAAGTGCTCTTTCACGCGCCCCAGAAGAGAATTAAATTAAATAAGCGTTGGGAACACGATGGTAAGATGTCATCACCTCCGTTCCCAAGCAACACGGCAATACTTTGTATTATCGTGCCAGTACCGGCCGAAAGGCGGTTCCAATATCGCTCAAACGTCCACTTTTGCACCACCGTTTGATATCCGGCAGGTATTGCCGTAGAGCCGTTTTGCCCCGGCCTAGCGTTCGCGCAATATTGTGCGAACACTCTACGATGCGTCTGCTCCGTATTGGCCGAACGTCGTGCAAGTATCTGTACGTTGCATATCATTTGCTGCATATCCAATCACATATACGAACTAGCAAAATTTTTTCGATCACTCCCAGAAGTTTATTAAACCGCTATCATTACACACAGTGTATTCTCGACACATTTACAAAGGTCACACTTCTCTGTAAATCGAAAAGAAAATTATAAAATAAAACTTAACACTGTCATGCCAAACAAAACTCATCACACGAAAAACCGCGGAGATTGAGCGGAAAGCAGGACTACTATCAGAAGCATGCTTGCAGTGTACTTACTAATAAAAGAGCGATATCATGTAATCCTTGATAGAAGCAGAATCCATCTGAGGCACCCCACAAACACACTCGAGTAGGAAGGTTGCGCACATTCAAGTGACGTCTCGTCGTCGGCGAAGAGCAGTTTTTGTCGAAGAGTGTCCAACGAACACATCACAAGAATTCCACGAACTCCGGTGAAAAAAATGGCGATTACCAAAAAATTGGCATGGACGTATTCCGGCCGTTTACGACGAAAACACACGGCCGCGTCTGCAACGCACGAAAGCAACAGAACACTGAAGAACGCATTTCAAAAACCGGACCTACGTGGCCCGCCTATTTATAACTAGGCAAACGGCGAAAACAACATTCCCAGAGATCCCATCAGCGTGACAAAGAGAGTCACGCGAAAAAAATGTTCGTCCAAACGTTTTTGTCCCACGCGTCCTAAGCAGAGAGGTCACGCGTTTCGCTCCACCCTTTTAATTTGCTTAAAGCGGCTGTCGCGCTCGCTGACAGTCACACGAAGACACAAAAGCAGGTGGGGAGGATTTGCAAAAGGCGAGGTCGAAGGGGCATCAACAACGCAGCTAAGCTCCCTCAGCATTTTCGACGCTTCAGAGTAAAAACAAAAAAAAAAACACAAAAAAAACGAAGACAACTTATAAAAAAAAACTGCTGTATAGCCAAAGCTACAGGGGAGAGAGTGTATCCCGACCTGTTCAACAGTAGGGAAATAAGGGACGGGGGAATCCCAGCCCTTCTCTGGAATGAAATTGAATGGAGTGAAAGGAAAGGCCGCTTCTGCCGGTGACCTTGTCGCCTTGCCTAGTCTGTCAGCGTTCGGCTTCCATTGTGGGCCTCGGAAAGATAATCTCCTTTCTTGGGAGCGAAATGGAAGGGGTGCTTACGTTTTGCGGGTTTGTCGCCACCCGATAGGCCTCAATTATTTCTCTCCCGACTCGCTCGCAGTGGCCTCCCATGGCTGTCGTGCCGGCGAAATTAGGAGCGCAGCTGGGACATTTTCTCCCGTGAATGACGATCGGGTGCTGAGAATCCGAAGCAGCTCTTTCGGCGTCCATTTTATGTTCTCGGAGTCGGTCGTTGAAGCGTCGCCCCGTTTGCCCGATGTACCTGGCCCCGCAGGACAGGGGGATCGCGTACACTTCCTCCGCTTCCTCTCCTTCCCCCAAGATTTCCCTTTCCCGTAGTTCCACGGAACGGGCGGGCTTTGAGCTTGATGCCGAAAATAATTGTTGTTGAAGTTGAAAGATTGTCCTGTATGTATCGTCCCTTACGTGTCCCCACTTTTCCGTAGCTGCCAGGAGACAGCCGAACTATTGGGAAACGAAGCCTAACTTTGGCACTTGTTTGGCGACTTTGGCCCGTAGCAGCCAGATAACAGCCGAACTATCGGGAAGCGAAGCCTAACTTTGGCACTTGTTTGGCAACTTTGGCCCGTAGCTGCCAGATGACAGCCGAACTATCGGGAAGGGAAGCCTAACTTTGGCTCTTGTTTGGCGACTTGGGCCCAAATATGCCAGATGTCAACAGAACTACAAGGTGCCTAACTTTGGCTCTTGTTTGGCGACTTGGGCCCAAATATGCCAGATGTCAACAGAACTACAAGGTAGTAAGCCTAACTCTGGCACATCTGTGGCGATTTTGGCCCGAAGGTGCCAGATGACAGCCGAACTATCAAAAAGTGAAGCCTACCCAGGCAGCACACCATTGTTGGACCCCCGTTCGCCGAATGTTGGCAAAAACTGGTTCCAATATTGGTCTGACGTTGGCATTTTCGAAAACGCCACCCGATCCAATGGTGGTCCAACATTGGTGCCAATGTTGGACCACTGGTTTGCCAACGTTCTAACCCACGTTGGACCAACGTGGTTTGCGCTTCTTTTATCCAATATTGGCATAGAGGTTTCACCGTTGGCTGAACCAACATTGGCATCCAGCGCTTTACACGCTGGCTCTTCCAACATTGGCCTAAATATTGGCTATTCCAATATTGGCATCCAGTCTAATACACTGGCTATTTTTTGCATCCATTGTCTATGACATTATTGGATGCCATTTTTCAGTCCGTGTTCTAACCAGTGTCACAAAAACAGTGCAGTGAACCAAGCAAGTCCCTTGCCCTTTTTCCTCAAGCACTGTCTTTTTTCTGATACTAAAATCTAATAAATGCAGCAATTGTACCATATTTGGACACTTTAGAAATCATTAAAGCATGCAAATGAATTGTTTAAAACGTTTGACAGTTCATAATTTATTTAAATCGAATAAAAATATTTAACAACATTTTGCAACCAGGGGGGCCTAGGCAGACTCGGCGGCAGGCTCGGTAGTGGACAGGGCAGAGGGCTGGGCGAAGAGCTGGGCAAAGGGATTCCACGCAGGGGCCTGGCCACAGGATTCTGAAAGAGACAGATGCGGGGGCTTGGATTCAGGTGAAGGGTTTCAGAGGCTCTCAGTTCTCTCTTACACTTGTCAATAATGAATATAAAACTAAAACATAGCTTCATTATTATTTGCTGCCCTTTAATTAACTATTCGGTTAATCGGCTCAGTTGCTCTGCAAGTATAAAATCTCGGAAAGGCCTACCGACTTTTTTATGTTTACTTTTCCATATTATAAACTTTCTATTCCAGTGAATTATTTTTCGTTATTTTGTATGTAAAAAAACTTAGTACTGCCTTTTAAAATAAATAGATGCGCAGGTAAGAGACCGGGGCCGGCTTGCTGGAATCAGTGTCTCAGCTTAGACTGGGTGAAGGAAAGCACTGTAAAGGCTGGGACGCGCGAGCCGTCTTGAGTCGAGGTTTGAGTCCCGTTCAGCTCGTACGCTGGCTTTCACAGTGCTTTCTTTACCCCCGTCTCAGTTGAGACGATGTTTCTAGAAAGACAGCCCAGGCGTTACTATTGTTTTGTTCGTCCGACTTGTCCTTACTCAGAGCTCGATTGATCTAGATTAAAATAATTATAGTGGTTTAAAAAATCAACGAAGTAGTACGAAGGTTATTTTATAAATTGCTTAAATCTACTCTTGCAACATCATGGCGTCCCTCAACCTTTCATCTAGCTTTAAGAAGTCGAGAATTACAATCTCGCCATTTAGGTTAACACCAATATTTCTACGTTGATTAAAAAAAAAAAAAAAACGTTCTTAAGATTTACGGTATTTGCGGCACGGAAATATGTAGCTATTAATGTACTGATATCGCCTCCATAATATTCACAATTTATAAATGCAACCTCTGGCCTCCCTCTTCAGCTCACCAGTGTCAAACGCACTACTAAATTAACAGTTCAATAAATACCCCGGTATACGTAACAACATGACAGTTGAACAGAACTTGATGCTTGAATCAATCAAGAGTTTAAAATAAATCGCGCACATAAAATAGCTTGTCGTGTAAAGACAACTACACTCGAAGAGCGCGGTGACATAACTGACACTCCACTCGCACCCAACAAGCCGAACCTTGGCAAATAAGGACTACACAACGCTCTGTGGTATTCGGCTTGGAAATACCGGGAGGACTTTTTACTACAGCACACATCTACCGCGAAGAAGACAGCCATATTTTAACACACACAAAAAAAGTAAATCAAAATGATTACGAACACAAAACTAATCAATCAGAACGTCTCTCACGGTCTATTAGAATAAAAAGCACTTGCAAATAGCGCTGTACAGGGGGCCTTGCGGGCCGATCGCTCTGGATTACACGTTGAACTCGTCGCAGATTCCTGGCACAGAGTTCGACACGGTTCAAACTCATCGGATAGGGACAAAACGTACATTGCGTAGCAAGAGTACCTATCCGCAATGGCCAGGAGGACTTCTCCTTGTCACTCACATGGAAGAGAAGGCGGTCCGTCGTGTCTTCGGTCCGTCGAAGCTAGTGGTCACATGTATGCCCACAACAAAGGAAGATTACCGGTGTGTAGGCGCTGCCGAAAAATATCCATGGTCTTGGCAATCCGCATGTTGAAGATCGTACTTGGCACTAAGGCGAAATGCGCTGCTTGTGATCGGACCTCTCGAACTAGATTTACCACATTTACCACAGAAGCGAAATCTACAGCAGGCCCGCAGGCCGCATCACACGCGAAACTAGGTCCGGTCTTCGCAGGCATTCCGGGTTTGTCAACGACTAATGCGTCATCCGTGAAACCACGTGATAACGCTTCTACCGCGCCTTCAGCTTAGGGAGAAAAGAAAAAGAGAGAAAGAAAAGAAAGAAAGCAGCCCAGAACGGGGGGTGCGCTTACAAAGGCTAATCTTCAGGCCCATCTCAACAATGGACACTACCAGAGGATTTGTCACTTGTACCCAAGGTTGATAGTGCAGTGGATGTTATGCGTGTCCTTGGGCTTTTAGTCAGGTTCGTGCTCTGCCTTATCACCAGCTTCGAGACTGTAGTCACGTGACCCTAACCGGAGACACGATTGGCCTAAAACACGCATAGCGTCTACCCTGCTGCCTATACTGATTGAACAGGACAGCTCTTTGAAGGCCAGCTTTTGAATTTCTAGAGGCTGTCCAGCCCAAAAGTGATTCTAAACGGGGCAAGTTTGAAGACACTATGTTTTACGTCGTATAACTCACATTAAAATTTAGAATGAAGAAATAAGCGCGACTATATTTTGCGCACGATGTCCACAAATAAATAAATAAATATGCATATATATATTTTTTTATCAATAAATTTAAAATTATTTGTACACTGTTAGGTTCACGTTTTTAAACTTCAATTTTTTTTTTTACGAAAAAGTTACACATAAAATACACCACGGAAAGCACATCGTCCGACTTTCGACGCGCGATGAAACGCCGACGCTCACTGACAGAAGCTTGCGATGCTGCGCGAACAATTTCGGAAAGATGCTGCGTAGGATACGCCGGGCGCAACGGCTTCGCGACCGTTCGAAGGGCAAAGGATTCGCGACGTCATAGTAGCGTCTTCCAACTTCAGTGAGCTAACGGGGCTCGAGAGAACCACGCTCACATTTCCGCAGAGCGAGCGCGGCCGGCCAGATGGAGGCGCAATTGCTACGTCGTTGCTCTGCCTACACTGATGACATGTGCACTGGCAGTCGAAGCAGCCCTCCCGAGACTTCATTCGAGTCCAATAGACAACTTTCTAGCGCGATAGACTCACGTAAAAGTGAGAGTAGAAGTCGCTTTGGTTGGCGGCGTAAGCGGCGGCTTTATCTTTGTTGACACCTGCGTCAACAATATTAAGTATGGACAGAAACATTAAATATAAAAATTAAAGCATGGAGAAAGAAATACAAACATGGCAGGGGCACGGGCAAAGTAGGAGACGTTAACGCTACGGAATGCATATACATACAAAATACACTGGAAAAGACAAAAATAATTAAATCTAAAAAACGGAATTAAGTTTTCAACGCCGAGGTATGGCAATGCGAAGGGAGAGCAGCAGGCAAAAAAACTGCCATAGTCCTATGGCAGGTAAGGACGTATTTGTGATCGCGGTTGTAAAGCACCGGCGACGTACGCCCCATGAAGTTGAGTAAATAAAATTCTCGCCCCGAGCGAGCGCGTGAATGACTCTTTTTTTACTTTCCTACCTCTGCAGTGCAAAAAAAGGGTCGCGGGTTTATAGCTTAGGCGACACAAATATCGATAAGCCTTTGGCTATTGCAGTGCAATATTGACCAGCCTATACCATGACATCACCAATATTGGAAAACTCTTGGCTTTGACAGTTTAATATTAACCAGCTTAAGCCAGCGTATATTAAATATCGGAAAGCCATTGGCTCTGACAGTCCAATATTGTACAGGTTATGCCGGCGTATATCCAATATTCGAAAGCTATTGGCCTTGACAGTCCAATATTGGACAGCTTTTCCGGCGTATAGCCAATATCAGAAAGCCAATGGCTCCGACAGTCCAATATTGGACAGCTTATGCCGGCGTGTATCCAATATTGGAAAGCTATTGTCTTTGACAGTCCAATGTTGACCAGCCTGTGCCAAAGTATCACCAATATTGGAAAACCACTGGCTTTGATAGTCCATTATTGTCCAATGTGATTCCAATATTGGGAAACATATGGCTCGTTGGGCCACTGTTGGTCCATTCTTTGCCACATCAAATCCAATGTTGGCCCAATACGGTGTGCTGCCTGGGTAACTTTGGCATTAGTTTGGCGATTTTGGCCCAGAAATGCCAAATATCTGCCGAACTACCGGGCAGTAAGCCTAACTCTGGCATTTGTTAGGCGATTTAGGCCCAAAGATGCCAGATGATAGCCGAACTACCAGGCAGTGAAGCCTAAGTTTGGCACTTGTTTGGCGAATTAGGGCCAAAACACCCAGACTGTTGTCAAGGGAGGTCAGGTTTGGCTCTACTTTGGCTTCTTCGGGCTTTTCAATGCCCTAAACTGCCAAACAAAAGCCAAGTTTCGGCCCAGAACTCAGTGCTACCTGGGTTAGGCCACGAGCGCGCTGCCTGCTTGGTCAGCTGCGCTCGCGGCATTACTCCCCCCTTTAAAAAGTGCATCGCGCCGATGCAACACAAAACAAAACAAAGCAAATAAAAAGGACGGTAAGCTAAAGAGTCATTTGGAAGGCATAAGGTGCACAGTCCTATCGGGCGTAGTACGGCTTCAGGCGCACGACGTGGACGACTTCAGGCCGTGGTGGGCGGCGTGATGATGTTCTTGTTCCGTCGGGCATCACCTCGTAGTTCAGCTCCCCGAGGCGACGAAGTACCTTGTACGGTCCAAAGTATCGTTTCAGCAATTTCTTACTGAGGCCGCGGCGACGGATGGGCGTCCACACCCACACCCTGTCTCCGGGCTGGAAGTGGACGTCCCTACGACGAAGGTTGTAGCGGCCGGCGTCGACGCGTTGCTGGTCTTGAATCAGGAGTCGGGCGAGCTGGCGGACTTCTTCGGCCCGTTGAGCAACCACCTGGGCGTCGTCGCTCTCACTGTAAGCTGGCTCATGGGGCAGCATCGCGTCCAGCATGGTCGTTACTTTCCGACCATGTACCAACTGGAAGGGTGTGAATCCAGTGGTTTCTTGAACCGCCGTATTGTAGGCGAACGTGACGTAGGCCAACACCTCGTCCCACGTCTTGTGCTCTACGTCGACGTACATAGAGATCATGTCAGCCATTGTCTTGTTGAGTCGCTCCGTCAGCCCGTTGGTCTGCGGGTGGTACGCAGTAGTACGACGATGGCTGGTGTGACTGAGTCGGAGGATTTCTTGGGTCAGCTGTGCCATGAACGATGATCCGCGATCTGTAATCAGAACTTCTGGAGCGCCGTGCCGGAGGACGATGGACTCAATGAAAAACTTGGCAACTTCCACGGCAGTCCCTGAAGGAAGGCCTTTCGTTTCGGCGTACCGCGTGAGATAATCGGTTGCGACGATTATCCATCGGTTCCCTTGCGTCGATGGTGGGAATGGCCCAAGTAAGTCCATTCCAATTTGCTGGAAAGGGGCAGATGGCTGCGCAATAGGCTGAAGAAGTCCTGCCGGTCTCGTCGGTGGTTTTTTTCGTCGTTGACACTCGTGGCAAGATCGGGTGTAGTGGTGCACTGTCTTCGCGAGCTTGGGCCAGTAGTATTTTTCGCGTATCCTGGCGAGAGTTCTGCTGTAGCCAAGGTGTCCCGCCGTCGGGTCATCGTGGCAGGCTTGAAAAATTTCTTCTCGAAGACTGAAAGGGACCACCAACAACCACGCCGTGTTGTTGTCGCTGAAGTTCTCCTTGTAGAGCACTCCTCGTCGGAGGGAGAAGGTTGGCAGTGTTCGTACAAAACTGCGGGGAACGGCACTTCCTTGTCCCTCTAGGTGCTCGATGAGTGCTCGCAGCTCAGGGTCATCTCGTTGGAGTGCTGCCATGTCGCATGCATCCAAAGCGCCGAGGAAACACTCATCGTCGTACTCTTTGGTGCAGGCAGGAGTGGCCTCGACTGGGGCCCTTGACAGGCAATCGGCGTCATTGTGCTTCCGGCCGGTCTTGTACACCACGGTCATGTCGAACTCCTGCAGTCGTAGGCTCCACCGGGCGAGGCGTTCGGAGGGGTCCTTCAGATTCGCCAGCCAGCAGAGCGAGTGGTGGTCTGTGACCACGCGAAAAGGACTTTCATAGAAATATGGGCGAAACTTTGTTATTCCCAGACGACAGCGAGGCACTCCTTTTCAGTAGTTGAATAGTTCCTCTCCGCGTTAGACAGCGTCCGACTTGCGTATGCGATGACTCGCTCTGCGCCGTCCTGCATTTGGACTAGTACCGCACCCAGTCCGGTGTTACTGGTGTCGGTGTCGATCTCGGTTTCAGCAAACTGGTCGAAATGGCCAAGAATCGGGGGCGTCTGGAGTCTTCGTTTGAGCTCGTCGAATGACCTCTGGTGTTCTTCTGTCCACTCGAACTTTACGGCGTCCTTCGTGAAGTGTGTCAGTGGTGCGGACAGCTTGGCGAAGTCTCGAACAAAGCGCCTGTAGTAGGCACAGAGTCCGAGAAATCTTCGCACGGCCTTCTTGTCAGCCGGCGGCGTAAATGCAGCTACGGCGCGGGTCTTCTCGGGGTCAGGTAGAACGCCTTTGTTGTTCACGACGTGTCCAAGGATCTTTAGTTCCCCATAGGCGAACCGACACTTTGTTGGCTTGAGTGACAGGCCGGCGGTCTTGATGGCTTGAAGCACGGCTCGAAGTCGTCTGAGGTGTTCGTCGAAATCTCGTGAGAATACCACGACATCGTCCAGGTAGACGAGGCAGCTCTGCCATTTCAGGCCTGCCAGCACGGTGTCCATGACGCGCTGGAAGGTGGCTGGTGCTGTACAAAGTCCGAACGGCATCACTTTGAATTCGTACAGTCCATCGGGAGTGACGAAGGCAGTTTTCTCCCGGTCACGTTCGTCGACTTCAATCTGCCAGTAGCCGCTCTTCAAGTTCATCGACGAAGAATATCGGGAGTGGCGCAATCGGTCTAACGTATCGTCGATGCGGGGGAGCGGATAGACGTCCTTCTTCGTCACAGCGTTCAGTCGACGATAGTCCACGCAGAACCGCAGGGTGCCGTCCTTCTTCTTTACAAGTACGACCGGGGACGCCCATGGACTTCTTGAGGGTTGAATGATGTCGTCGTCGAGCATCTCCTGGACTTGATCTTGAATCACTTTCCTTTCCTTTAAGGAGACTCGATACGGCGACTGGAGAACAGGGAGTGCGTCGGCGTCGGTAATAATGCGATGTTTCGCCATTGGTGTTTGGCGAACTTTCTATGTCGTGGCAAAACAGTCACTGTATTCGGCGAGGAGGTCAACCAGTTGCCGGCGCTTCGAAGCTGGGAGCTCGGGGTCGATGTCGAGCGGCGGCGGCGTCGTGCTCTTCTGCTGTGGCGACGAGGTTTCCTCTGAGACTGCGGTGACCACGGCTGGCGTCTGAAGCTCCTCGACGTAGCCCATGGTGGTACCCTTCGTTAGGTGCTGCGGTTCCTCTCGAAAGTTTGTCACGAGAACAGTTGTTCGTCCTTCTTGATGATGCGTTACGCCTCGTGCGACGCCAATTCCTTTGTCAAGGAGCAGTTGAACGCTGCCTTCCAGAAGCGCTTCACCGTGCATGGCTGCGTCGGTTATGACGGTGGCGAAAACACTCGACCGCGGCGGCAGATTCACATGGTCGGCTATAACTCGGATCGCGGATGACGTCGTGTTGGCCTCTACCGGGGGCAGGACAGGCTTTTGCAGCGTCAACTGGTTTGCCCCGAGGTCGATGACGGCGCCATACTCGCAGAGAAAGTCCATTCCGAGGATAACGTCCCTCGAACAGTCTTGCAGAACGACGAACTTGACAGGGCACGTCTCACCGTGGATCTCGACGCGAGCAGTGCATCTCCCGACTGGTGTGATGAGGTGTCCTCCGGCGGTTCTTATTTGTGGTCCATCCCACGGCGTCATGACTTTTCGAAGGCGGCGGGAGAGCCTCCCACTCAAGACTGAGTAGTCTGCTCCGGTGTCCACGAGTGCTGATGCGTCGTGGCCGTTGATGACGACGTTTAGGTTATTGGACACTGTTGCAGGGGCGTCGTTTCGGTCTCTGGTAGCGTTCGAGTGGGGGCCCTCCGATGTTCGTGGAGGATCTTGGCGTCGGTCGTCTTCGGCAACTCCACCTCCAGCGGTTGCCGCGCCTAGTTTCCCCGGCGAGGAGCGAGGGGCGACAGGCTTTCACGTCGGGGTCGGCGCATCGGCGAAGCTGGACGTCGCGGCGACGCCGACCGGAACTCTCGGCTGGACGCAGGCTCGGGGGACTGAGGTCGTTGCAAGTACTCGTCGATCTCCCGAGGTCGTTCACCATAACGGGGGCGCGGGTCGTTTGGATGGAATCCGCGCAGCCCGAGTCGTCGGTATGGGCATCGGCGGTACACATGGTCAGCTTCCCCGCAGTGGTAACACAGCGGGCGTCGGTCGGCCGTCCTCCAGACGTCTGTCTTCCTCGGCGCAGGTCGGTCTGGGTGAACGTGCGCCTGATCTTCCTGTCGTCGGGGGTACTGCGGCGTTAGGGCGTCTCTTCGGGGTGGCGCCGTGGCTTGGCGGGGAGCTTGCGGCGGTCGTCGGGCCATGGCAGCGTAGCTCAACGTCGGTTCCTCCGGTGCCGCCGTGGTGACGGGAGCCGCTGGTTGGAGCGCCCGATGCACTTCTTCCCGCACGACCTCGGCGATGGAGATCGAGGCGGGGCGATCAGTGTCGGGTAGAATTTTCCGAAGCTCTTCCCGGACGATGTCCCGGACAATTTCACGAAGGTTGTCAGCGCAGATGCGGCCCTCGTCGAATCGGGAAGATGCCAGCGTCGAAGCAACAGGCGTGTCGGCGAGTCGGTTGTAGTGGCTGGCTCGGGCTTGCAGGGCACGCTCGATGTTCGTTGCCTCGGCGACAAAATCCTCGACAGTTGTCGGAGGGCTGCGGACAAGGCCACCGAAGATGTTTTCTCTCACGCCCCGCATGAGGATTCGTAGCTTCTTCTCTTCTGTAGCCCGAGGGTCGGCGCAGGCGCTCAGGCGCAGAACGTCCTCTACGAAGCCGGTGACACTCTCGTTGGGGCCCTGGGTTCTGGTTCGCAGTAGGTTCTCGGCTCTCTCTCGGCGGTGGTGGTTGATGAATGTAGCCTTGAGTTCGGCCTTGAAAATGTCCCATGACGTCAAAGAGGACTCATGATTCTCGTACCAGTGCTTGGCGGTCCCCTCAAGCGAAAAATAGACATTGTGCAGGCGCTGCTCGTCGGTCCAGCTATTGTGGCGGGCAACGCGTTCATACTGGTCAATCCAGTCTTCGACGTCTTCGTACTGCTCGCCGTGGAATGGAGTAGCCGTCCGCGGTACGACGGGCAGGTACACGACGGCAGGAGCGGCCGGGGTCTCCGACTGGTTGGCCATCGTCGTCCTCCTTGTTTCCTTGGTCTTGGTTGGCAGCAGTCCGTATTCCGGGTCTAGGCCCTGGATGCGGCGGCTTACTCGGGTCTCGGTGGTGTCTTCGTTGGGTCCTCGAGAGCTTGGGTCCGGACTCGTACTGCGGGAACTCGGAGGGGTGCGCTGCACGGACATGCGGTACCCCGCACCTCCACCAGAATGTCACGGGTGGTGACCAGAATAACAATAAATAAACAGGAAGAAATAAACGTTTAATGTGGCGAAGTTGTGCCGAAAACAAAAAGGGAATAGAAAATAATAACAAAGCGTCGCGAGCGTCGAAGTCGGCGAGACAGCAGAGTCGAGCGCTTTGGCGAAACTGACTCCGGTTCGCCACGCGGAGCCCCTTTTGTACATGCGTAAGCTTCTGGAATAATCAGCGTAGAATGTTCGACGCGTAGAGCATTCGGACCTCGAACACGCTACAGGATTCTCGAATTTACCGGAAAACTAGATTGCAGGAATAACAAAAGATGCGTCGCTCCCAGGGATCGAACCCTGGCTTTTCGCGTGGGAGGCACGCGCGATAACCGTTAGGCCACGAGCGCGCTGCCTGCTTGGTCAGCTGCGCTCGCGGCAATATCAAAATAATAAATTTCACACACCTTATTTTTTTTAGGCTTACACACATAAGTTTACTGCCTAATGAACGAGTACACGAATTTATCCATGCCCGCAAAAGCACGTGTGTGCTGGGAGCCTGGACACTGTCGCAATGGATAGGATGTTATCACTGTTACGCGAAACAAAACAACCCACTTACATGTTTTCGGCCATTGCACTGAATGGCTTAAGAAAAGAGAATCGATTAATTTGTTTAGGGTTTCTTAAAGGTTTTGCAATGCCCCGTGTCCTGACTTGTACCCTTCTCGTTACATGCTATAAAATTACTCGTAATCAATTACTTTTCAAAATTTGTTTTGTATTTGCTTCAATAAATTTATTAGGAAGTAACCATGTGAGTAATTTGAAGACTTTTAGAAGTACTAAAATTGCTTATAAGAATTATCTTTTCTCCTTCGCCTTCTAATGGCGCCCTTCTGTTTGCAAACGTTTCCTACGAAGGTATCCTCAAACCAACTCTCAGACAGGAGGGTAGTTTACAAAAATTGGTGGATTATGAATCCAAGTAGTTTATACTTCGCCGACTCTAATTGAAGAATGCACGCTACAAAAAAACGCACCGTGTTAAGACAGGCACAAACATCTGTGTTTTCTAAACATCTGAAGTAATCGGAAAAGTAACGGCCACTTCATCAAATAACGCTCATTACTTTTTAGAGCGCAGCTCTTAGGCGCCCGTTTCCGGCTTGAGCGGCGTCGCCGTCGCTGTCGGCGTAACCGCGCGGTGCATTATGGGAAATGTCCCATAATGCACCGCGCGAGCCCCCCCCCCCCCACGGGGTCACGTGACCTCGGGGGGAAGGGGAGGGGGGTTACGTGACCCCTCAGGTCACGTGACCCCCCGGGGTCACGTGACCTCGAGGAGGAAGGGGAAGGGGGTCACGTGACCTCGGGGGAGGAGGGGGAGGGCGTCACGTGACCTGGGAGGAGGAGGAGGAGGGGGTCACGCGACCCCCCCCCAGATCACGTGACCCCCTCCCCCCCGAGGTCACGTGACCCCCCCCCCCAGGAGGAGATTGAAGAATGAGGGGAGGAGGAGGAGGAGGGGTATACCCTCCCCTGATTACCCTTCCCTCCTCCTCTCAAGAGCTGCGCTCCAATTCGGCGTTACAGGGAGTTGTAAACGGCTTTCATTTTTTGTTTCGACTACTTAAATTTATGTAGCCTAGTTAAATTGTTTTACCAAGAGCAACTTTAATTGCAACTGATTGCTTTTTTTATTAACGTGTACAAGCTTACTGCCCATGTTTGCGCAAGTACATGTTTCTTTCTTCTATATTACTAATGCATTCACAACTTAAAGCATTAAGCTGTATCGTAACATACACCAGATATTTAAAATAAAAGATTGAGCTCTATCAATTGTGAATATTTCATTCAGTAATACCTAATAATAGTAAAAAACGCTTTTCCCTAGCGCATGTTTCCTTTAAGACACGCAAGTTGGGGTGAGTACCGAGCACCTTGTTATCCCTCCGCAGCCAATGGGATTTCCGCATTATTCGATAGGAACGCGAATTAACGAATTACAAAGTAGCCTGAACCCATTAAGCCGAAAACCTGCGTGTCTTAAAAGGGATTCACCCGCTCGTCGCTCAATGGGCACGTTTCGAAACACAAACCTGAGTTTCAGGAATGCACCAGAGTGTTTATCCTTTTTCAGATTAACTAAAAAAAACGTAATGAAGGTCGTAAGAATTTTGTATTTATCCCTGAAAGTGCTAAAGATTTTAATATAAATGCGGAAATATGACTCTATCGGCTGTTTGGAGCACATTTGAGCAAAAAGTTAAAATTAAAATTATTCAAAATATGAAAAGGACGAAAGGAATGGTGGTACGTACTAGAGGTGCCTCTATCGTAATTTGAAGACATTAATGGGAAGACTAAATGTCGTGATATTTACGTATTTGTGTAAATAAAGTTGTTAGGGCAGTTTCCGCTCCAAAGGCTTTGACGATATCGCGACCATAGTACCGAATGCCCCAAGCCAGAGCATCGGTGGTTGTTGCAGCTGGTTTCACGAGCTTGAAGGAACGGCGACTCGCTGCACGAGTTCCTTGTTTGACAACGCCGAGATCAGTAGGGCTAAGCTCGCCTTCAGGCGGGAATCTCTCTAATGCGACGTAACGGGGGAGGGGAGCAGCTTCGTTTGACTCCGCCCCGGCGAGTTTTCCCACTCCTCCTCTTACATTTCCAACCCCCCCCCCCTCCGGGCGGCGGCGAGTTCCCCAGTGTAGCTCCGATTTGCCCCTACGCTCCGCAGTGAAGGGTTTAATCTTATTTAAATCGGGGGATCGCTGGCCGGTTGGGCTAGCGCACACCAGCTTGGAGCACGTCAAGCAAAAGCTCCGTTGCAGAACCCAGGATCCAGGGTTCAATCCTCACGTCTGCTCGTTTCGATCTTGATGAGCATCGCACCGGCGTGCGGTCGTGTATCACTACTGCGTGGTGCACGTTAAAGACCCCAGGCTAGTGGTTGTGCTCCAGTGGCTATATTTCTCATCTACAGCTGGGAAAATTGTCGCCCGTTAAGGCAGACAAAGTTTTAGGCTGTATAAACATACACACAACCCACTTTTTTTTTATTTAAATCGTAAATGACAAATAAGAATCGGTAACAGCACGGATGCTAATTATACAAATATTGCTTTAAGCGTGGGCTAGTTGGTTAGACATTGTGATGGTTTGCTGCGCTGCGTAGATGCAAGAAAATTGCACTTGATAACGATTTTAACTGAAGCAGAGAATAAACGAAGAACAACATACAGGAATGGCGCAGACTAACAACTGTGTAACTTCTTCATCTGTTTCCCCCCACACCGCCTCACAGCCACAGTATGTTTTTCAATATAGGGTGCACGTAGAGCAAAAGCTCGCGCTGCAGACCCCAGGATCCTGGGTTCGATCCCCACCACTGTCCATGTCGATCTGGATGAGCATCGCACCGGCGTGCGGTCGTGTATCACTACTGCGTGGTGCACGTTAAAGACCCCAGGCTAGCAGTCGTACTGCACTGGCTAAATTGGTTTTCTACAGGCAACAATGTCGCCATGTTCTCGCATGTTCTCCTGCTATATAAACAACTAACGACCAACTTGTTTGTCAAAATACGGTGCAGCGGGAGAAAGATGAAAAAGACTTTACACAGTTGTTAGTCTGCGCTATTCATGTTCATGGCTTTTCTTCTATCCTCTGTTTTAGCGCGTTTTTCGTCTATCTACGCAGCGCAGCAAACCATCAGAATAATTATAAAAGCCTGTAGGTAATGATAAATTGCGTTCTTCGTTGCAGATTATCGTATAAACACATTTGTTTCCAGGATTCACTTCTTAGAATTTGTTTTTTTAGGATTCGCGACGGGGACCACGGTCCATTCACGGCTCCGTCGCCTCAAGCCCGGTTCGCCTCGTGGTTCATCGCACAGCCACCTTACCACGTCTTTCGAGAGGCGATAGTGTTGTTGAAAATCAACGTCGTTCATGTAAAACACATTGGCGTGACTTAAATACCTACGCCTACGACGAAACACGAACAAAAACGCTGCCATTTTGGACGCTTCTCCTTCATCTCGCGCCCAACTCGCCCAAACTCGCCTAGCTCGGAACCGGCAAGCTTTTCCTATCCGCGGCGGCGTCTGCCACGTCACAATGACGTCACAGCATCTCGCCGTGAGTTCCGAATATGCCACTCTCCGACCGCCTCAAACGCTCCGTTCTGACGTCACGATCTAGGGATTGACGGCGCGTGTCGTCATGCACGGCGCCGACCAATCACGGTGGGCGGCGACTTCTGCGGAGAACTCGCCTTGATCTCTCGGTGCCGAGCTTAGCCCCCAGTTTTGCCCTTTTGCCGGAAAATGGTCTGTGCGAGATTTATGTCTGCTGCATCACTCCGAAAGTAGGACCAAAGAGAGGTGACAAATGAATGACGTCGTGAAGCCATGGCAACGTGCTCTCTCGAGGCCGCGCGAGGCGCTTTCATTTTAATATTACAGTGACCGCGGCCGGTGCCGCGGCCTATGCAGCCAATCCGGCGATAAAGAAAAAAGTGAAAGCCGTTTACAACTCCCTGTCCGCTTCAATCCCCACCCCTGTCCGCTTCAATCTGGATGAGCATCGTACTGGCGTGCGGTCGTGCATCACTACTCCGTGGTGCACGTTAAAGGCCACAAGCTTGCGATTGCGCCGCACTGGCGAAATTTATCATCTGCTGATCACGGATCTGGCGCTCGCTGAGGCTCTCTAACTTCCGGCTGTATAAAAATACAGGCAACATTAGTATTATTTATGAATTTCGTTTATTGCATTCCTTGTTCTTGTCAAATGAAAGTTTCAGATCATTTTTAAAAAGGACATCTGACTTATCGAAACAAATAAGTGACCCTCGCACCCGCAGCTGTGTCAGGTGGTTAGTGCCGCGCCGGCGCACTGAATACTTCTCGCAGTCGCTGACATATAACTTACCTTTTATTTTAAACAAGTATCTAGAAAAAAATATTTACTTTGGTACATTTACTAGTAAAAAAATGCGAGAATTTTTCGTAAACAATAAATGATAATGCATCAGTCTCTATCTTGTATATG
The DNA here is from genome assembly GCA_013358835.2 of Ixodes persulcatus. Taxonomy (NCBI): domain Eukaryota; kingdom Metazoa; phylum Arthropoda; class Arachnida; order Ixodida; family Ixodidae; genus Ixodes; species Ixodes persulcatus. The sequence goes on from JABSTQ010010288.1 coordinate 262,342, forward strand.
GGAAAATTTGGTGTTCAAGCCTTTATTGTAATTTTTGCTAGAAAACAAGCCATGTGGGAAAATTTGATCTATGTCATTTATAATTTCATCAACGGTTGATAATCTTTATATAGGGTTTGACATGTACCATATAGAATTGTATAAATTCACATGGTGTTATTGTGTACTCATATTGTTACGCGTCATATTTTTTGTGTTTTTTCACAATATGGTGCTGTCTGTCTGGGCGCCCAGGCACTGTCAAGCTGTCAATGACAGCTTTTTTGCCCGGGGACCCCCAACACTGTGTTGGAAATAAAATTGAATTGAATTGAATTGAATTTTCTTCTATCCTCTCTTTTAGTGCGTTATTCTTGCATCTACGCAGCGCAGCAAACCATCAGAATAATTATAAAAGCCTGTAGGTATTGATAAATTGCGTTCTTCGTTGCAGATTACCGTAAAAACGCATTTGTTTCTAGGATTCACTTCTTAGAATTTGTTTGTAGGATTCGCGACGGAGACGACGGTCCATTCACGGCTCCATCCCCTCAAGCCCGGTTCTCCTCGTAGTTCATCGCACAGCCACCTTACCACGCCTTTCGAGAGGCGATAGTGCTGTTGAAAATCAACGTCGTCCATGTCAAACACATTGGCGTGGCTTAAATACCTACGCCTACGACGAAACACGCCCAAATCGCCCAAAATTCACCTAGCTCGGAACCGGCAAGCTTCTCCTATCCGCAGCGGCGTCTGCCACGTCACAATGACGCCACAGCATCTCGTCGTGAGTTCCGAATATGCCACTCTCCAACCGCCTCAATCCCTCCATTCTGACATCACGATCTAGGGAGTGACGGCGCGTGTCGTCATGCACGGTGCCGATCAATCGCGGCGGGCGGCGAGTTCGGCGGAGAACTCGCCTTGATCTCTCGGTGCCGAGCTTAGCCCCCCAGTTTTGCCCTTTTGCCGGAAAATGGTCTGTGCGAGATTTATGTTTGCTGCATCATTCCGAAAATAGGACCAAAGAGAGGTGACAAATGAATGACATCGTGATGACATGACAACGTGCTCTCTCGAGGCCGCGCGAGGCGCTTTCATTTTAAATATTACAGTGACCGTGGCCGGTGCCGCGGCCTATGCAGAAAATCCAGCGGTAAAGAAAAAATGAAAGCCGTGTACAACTCCCTGTAACGCCGAATTAGAGCGCAGCTCTTGAGGAGGAGGAGGGAAGGGTACTGAGGGGAGGGTATACCCCTCCTTTCTCCTCCTTCCCGCACGGGGGTCACGTGACCTCGAGGGGGGGGGTCACGTGACCAGGGAAGTCACGTGATCTCGGGAAGGGAGGTCACGTGACCTCGGGGGCGTCGCCGGGTTGCATGCAACCAAGCGACTCCGGCGGGTTGCATGCAACGCGGGTTGCGTGCAACTTGGACTGAATGCAACCTGGGTTGCATGCAATGCGCGCTTACGCCGACGCCGACGGGTGGCATACAACGCGGGCTGCGTGCAACCTGAGTTGCATGCAACGCGCGGTTACGCCAACGGCAACGCCGACGCCGCTCAAGCCGGAAACGGGCGCCAGAGAGCTGTGCTCTAAAAAATATGCCACGTAACCTGGCGCTTCTCTAGTCACTGGTCACACCGAAGAGTCACACCCTCTTCACTCAAGCCCCCTGATGTGTTTTTTTTTCTTTTTTTGCAAACGACATCGAATCATCAATTACGACGGGGAGATTGGTGGCTTACTGGGCTAGCGCAAACCAGGTCGGAGCCCATTGAATGTAAGCTCGCGCTACAGAACCCAGGGATCGTTGGCTAAATCCCCAACCCTGTCCGCTTCAATCTGGATGAGCATCGTACTGGCGTGCGGTCGTGCATCACTACTCCGTGGTGCACGTTAAAGGCCACAAGCTTGCGATTGCGCCGCACTGGCGAAATTTATCATCTGCTGATCACGCACCAGGTGCCCGCTGAGGCTCTCTAACTTCCGGCTGTATTAAAATACACGCAACATTAGTATTATTTAAATATGGCAAAGTACGAGTTCGTGCGTCGTGTGACATTTGGAAGCAAATGGCGACGCAGCACTAAAATGAGCTGCTATTTACATTTTTTCGCGCGAGTGCAAACAGGGGGGCACAGGTGTGCAATTAGCCCTCAAACAATTGTGGTTCTGAATTAGACGGCGGGTTTCGCAGTAGTTGCCAGATGAAATATACGCCCTATTTCGGGGAAATAGTCACTTCTGCAACTCCCAAACATTGTTCATATTTACGGTTAAAAAAATGATCCGTAAAATAATAAATAAAGAGAGAGTAAACAACATTTATTTAAACCATCGGGGTCATTGCTCTTGAGGTCGAGTGGGTGGTGTCCTCATTCCAAGACTCCACTGGCCATGGCTGCTCGACGTACTTGCTGGACGAGCGCTTCTTGGCCCGCCAGGGTATCGCCGGTCAGCTGTACCTCCCACCGCTCAAATGACGCGCTAGGAGTCTTTAAGTGTTGAGGTTTGCCCCCGCCCCCCCACGAGATGTGGAAGAGAGTGGGGCGTGTGTCGCCGCACCAGGGGCAGATGCCGCGATGTGTTAATGGGTACAGTTTGCTGTATCTGTGTAGGTTTGGGAATGTGTTCGTTTGGATAAGTATGAGAGCTACTGCGTCTTCCGTGCTGAGTTTTTTGTGAGGGGGAGGATAAATCCTGCGGTTGAGCCGTTGGATCTCGAGGCGTTCGCCGTAATTAGATGGCAGGGGCACGAAGGTAAAGGGTGGGGATTGATGGGACGATTGGTTTTGCCCCGCTCGGTTGGTTAGTGCTCGAGCTAAGGCGTTCGCCCTTTCATTCCCCTCCAGTCCCGCGTGGCCCGGCGTCCACGTGATTTGATGGTATTCTTCCAGCCTTGGGCCCAGGATCCGAGCCGCCAGCAGCGGTGTTCGTCCGTTAGTAAAGTTGCGGCAGGCCTGTTGCGAGTCGGTAACGACATGAACTTCCCTGCCTACCCTGTCTTGTTGCTTGATTACTAGTGCCGCGGCTATGGTTTCAGCCACAGCTGGGGTCTCTGCCCTGACGGAGGCCGCTAGGGTCAAGGAGTTGTCTCCCCCGTTCAATTGTCGGCGATGTCTGTCGACGCGAGCTTTGCGCCGGCCTTCATGTAGTTCATGACTCATGTGTTTCGGGATGGGGCTCACTTCGATCCTGCTTCTGACCTCGGGTGGGAGCGATCGTTGCCCATCGAGGATGCGGAACTCCGTTACCGCTCCCACCCGGTGGAGGATGGCTCTGCCCGCCGCTGTGTTCTGTAGTTTGGCCTTTTGCGAAGCCAGAACCGCGTCCGACAGCTCGGCGAAGGTGTTGTGGATCCCGAGAGCCGCTAACTTCTCGTTCGAGGTGGTAACGGGGAGACCCAAAGCCGTTTTATACGCGCCTCTGATGATGACATCGACTTGTTCTTGGTCTCGTTTGCTTAGGAAGTGGTGGTGATACGGCATGCCGTATGTCACTCTGCTGATCACCAGGGCCTGGACGAGGCGGAGCGTGTCCTCTTCTCGCATGCCCTTACGGCTTCTGGTTATTCGCTTGATAATCCGCGAGATCTGATTCGTGGTGGACCTTAGGGTTTGGATAGTGTGGGAGGCTTTCAGGTTGCTCTGGATCCAGAAACCAAGAATCCTGGTCTTGTTGCTCTCCGTGATCTTCTGGTCCTCTAGATAGAGGTCGATGGGGCCGGGGGACTTGTAAATTCCTCCTCCATGCACCCGGATCACCTCGGACTTTTCGGGCGCACAGCGCATTCCGCTCGCGGCCGCAAATCGCTCCACGGCCGTCGTGGCCTCCTGAAGTGTCGCCTCTTTTTGCGCGAGAGAGCCCTTGGTGGCCCAGAGCGTAATGCCGTCTGCGTACAGAACGTAACCCAGGTCCGGGATCTTCCGCAGCTCTTTGGTTAGCGCTAGCATCGCGATGTTGAAGAGAACCGGGGAGACTATTGCCCCTTGCGGCGTTCCTTTGTTCGGCACCTCTATCTTATCCGATCGAGTATGGCCTATCCCGATGGACGCCGTTCGGCCCGTCAGGAACGATTTGATGTAATCAAAGATACGCTCGCCGCAGCTGATGGTGTTCAGTCCCTTGAGGATGGCTTCGTGAGAGATGTTGTCAAAGGCCCCTTTCAGGTCGAGTGCGAGCAGGAGGTGTTCTCCTCCCTTCGGGATGCCCTTAAGGACTTCTTCCCTTAGGATTAGGAAAGCGTCCTGCGCAGAGAGTCCCGGCCTGAAGCCCAGCATGGTGTGCGGGAACAGATCGTGGTCCTCTATGTAGTTTTGGAGGCGGGTCTTGATGACCCTCTCGTACAGCTTGCCGAGGCACGAAGTCAGCGAGATGGGACGCAGGGCGTCAATTGCGGGCTTCTTGCCGGGCTTGGGAATGGTCACGATTTCAGCGTGTTTCCACTCCTTCGGTACGTGGCCCTTGCTCCAGAGTTCTTCGTTCAGGTATTCGGTCAAATCCCGGATGTGCGTCGGGCTCAGGTTTCTAATCATGGCATTGGTGATTTTATCGGCCCCGGGAGCGGTGTTGCGCTGTGAGGCTCGCGCTGCGGCGTACACTTCTTCTTCCATGATCGGAGCGTCCATTGCTGGTCTTGGCTCCCCTTCGTATTTTAGGAGGCACGGTCGCACGGAGTCGCTACCCAGGTATCTGATTATTAGAGCGTTAATCAAGTAATGGTCGTTTCCGGGGAAGTTGTGAGCGATTTCCTGAAGCGTCCGACTGGTTGCCGACTTGGCCTTGTCGGGCTCGATCAGGCAACGCAGGATGGCCCACGTCTTTGCCGTACTCAGGGTGCCCTTGAGCGAGGTGCAAAACTGGACCCAATTTTGCTGTGTCAACTCGGCCGCGTGATTTTTGGCTTCTTCTGTTATCTGCTCGATTCGGAGACGGAGTTTCCGGTTCAATCGCTGTCTCTTCCATCGTTTGAGGAGGCCCTCACGGGCCTCCCACAGGTGTAAGAGCCGGCGGTCGACTTCGGGCGTCTCGACCGTGCGCTGGATGATTTGGGTGGTTTGGATGTGGGCATCCCGCAGGTGCTGCATCCATTCCGTTATGTTCGTTATACCGTTCGCGGGCGGGGGGTACTGCCTATACGCCTCCCAGTTCGTGAGCCTAATTTCGCCGATTGTTCTCTTGAGTTTCGGGGTGGATACCGAGGTGCTGAGTATGTTGTGATCGCTGCCCTGTGTTTCACCCAGGTGCGTCCACGAGTAGTCCCTTACGTTTTTGACAAAGGACAGGTCCGGAAATGTGTCTCGACTAACGCTGTTGCCTATTCGGGTTGTTTGAGCCGGTTGTTTACCAATTCGAGGCCCATTTGGTCTACCGCGTCGAGGAGCGACCTCCCTTTCTGCGTGTCTTGCTGGTAGCCCCATGCCGTGTGTCTAGCGTTCATGTCTCCCAGCACTACCAGCTGGTTGTAGCTGGCGGTTCTGGCGCTGTCGTAAATGATGTTCCGGAAGTCGTCCTTCTGAGCCCCCGGCGGACTGTACAAATTTAGGATGAAAGTGCTACGTCTACTCCTCTTCTGCGGGAGGACTTCCACTAGCACGTGATTGATATCATGATGTTGGTAATGCTTTCCCACTGCCGTCACTGATGTGTGAACTAAAACCGCCACCTTCGGTGATCCCACATTTTTAATTACGTAGTAACCCCGTAGTTTGATCGGCTGGTTCCCGACCTCTTGAAGGCAGATGACATCGGGGGGGTATGGGTGATTTTGGATGTAGAGTTGGAGCGGGCTTGCCTTCTTGTTGAAAGAGCGACAATTCCACTGCCAGATCTCGAGGTGTTCTTGCGCGCTGCGTGTGGTGTTAGGCATTGCTGACGTTTATGCTGCTGCCGTCGTAGCTGTCGGTGTCGCTGACGTCGCCCGTGTTGTTTATGCGCCTGTACGCCTTGACGCGTAGGTTGTTGCTCTCGTCGTCGACCCGCTTGCGCGAGCCAAACTCAATCTTGCGTATTCTTCTTTCAAGGTCTTCACTGCTTATTGTGTTTTCCTTGACTTTATATATAAAAATATATCAGGAAGGGAACTGTGCCGTGGTTACAGGAGCGATGGCACCACTGAGTTTGTTGCCAAACACAAGAAAATTGCCTTGCTACTCTAGTACGTGGTCTCATGGTACGTGTCTCTCGCATTCGACAACAGTGGTTGTAGGTACTTTTAAGAAACGCAAAGCGTTAATTTAACCACAAGCTTTATCTGACAGCGCTTATTTGGCTTCCCTGGCTTCTATTGGCCGGTTTACATCTGGGTCACATTTCTGGCCCATTTCATGCTTTAAAAAAAAATGAAGTCATACCACGTTTCGTCGTCGACAACGTGACCTCTAAAACATTTCAAGTATTTTTATTTTTCAAACATAATCTATAGTACGCTGAACGCCTATTCTGAGTCCCAATGCAGTGACAACAGTACAAACCAGGTTCCAACGTTTATAAGCTAACATTTATCGCCAAATTTTTTAGTGATTTTTTAAAACTGTTGATGGGAAAATGGGGTTCGTTTTCCCCATTTTTGGTTAACGACGCAATTTGGCTCATTATGTATTTAAGAGCTCCTTCGCTCGCCATTTTCAAACTGGAATTATAGAAAATTGCCTATAATTATTTTAATAAGATAGGGCTTATTTACGAACATTTGTTATCTGGCTCGGACTGCTAGCGCTCCATCTGGGCGGAGAAGGAGTGTCCGGCAATGCATAGTTTAATTAAAAACAAAAAACAAAGCCCTTTAAATTGTTTGGGACGCAGGCATTTGTGTCGAAATGCCCTATTTTGGCTTTCGTTGCATGAACCAAGGTGGTCGTTAATGGTAGTCCCGTAACAACCGTGAACGTCGTAACCCTACTCGGCTTTGATTCTGCGGCGTCGCATAGCCGCAAAGGCGAGGCATCGTAGGTCGGCAGAATTTGCGCTTTACATAGATTGCAAATATGCGGTACGAAATGTTTGCTGCAAAAGGATACGTACTCACTGGCAGGGCCACCACATTGGCAGCTGTACGGACGCCAGTGCATGCCATTGATAACGGAGACAAAACGCTCGTGTCTTCGGCTTTCCTCGCACTTATGGGGAAATATAGCTTTCAGCAGAGGAGGAGGAAGAAGACGATTGCAGGCAAGTCCTCCATTTTTCCGTTCCTGCTGATATTATTATTTTTCTTGAAATATTTCGGACTTCTCAGTATATTGCGCCAACACCGGTCATCTGACGCCTTCGGGCGGACTGCCAGTACCGCTTTTGGACTGCCGTCAAAGGCAATGTCGAACCCTGGCCTGAACGAATGCACCGCCTCCCCGAACATCTCTGACAGGAAGACTACGTGCGAAAAAAGACACCGAGACATGAGCGAATTCGAAAACGACATGCAAAGCAATGAGGACGACGACCCCACCCCATTTACACTGGTATCTCATAGAAAAGGTCGAGCAACAGGAATCCCAATCATGTTCAAGGCTACCAATTCAATGGCATCTTTTTGGTTGGTAAACCCTAACAACCTGGCCACAGAGATAGTCGCCGTAGCGCAAGAAAAGCTACTAGCCCACCATTTTACAAAAGATGGCAACCTAGTCGTGAACGTGTCATCTCTGACATCAGCCAACAAACTCCTCGCCATCACAGCACTCGCTGGAATTCCATGTACAAGTAGTGTTCCCGCATTGTACTCCAGAAGCGTTGGCAAAATAACAGGAGTGCCCCAAGAATACAAAGACGAGCAGCTGCTGGAGTACTTGAAAGACTCCGGAGTGACAACAGTCCGTCGACAAGCATCGTACATTCGAAATGACGACGAAACTATAACAGTCAAGTCTCACGAGAGTGTGATCCTCACATTTCGACCTGACAAACCAATGCCAACAAAAGTGTTTCTCGGCTTTACGAGCCACCCGTACAAGAGTACTTCGGAATTGCCATGCAATGCTTCCGTTGTCAGAAGCATGGCCACATGGCTAAGTACTGTAAAGGCGCACAGAAATGCAAGATCTGCGCGGGCGCACACAGCCACAAGGACTGCTCACTGAGGCGTCAACCTTGCTGCGCAAATTGTGGTGGACCTCACCCGGCATCATACGGCCTATGTCCCAGCAAGAAGGCAGCAACATTTGCACGCAATACAGAGATGAAGTACGGCAAATCTCCAAAACGCCAACCAACAGCTGTAAACCCGGATTTTGTAAAGCCAACCGTGGAGCATAATCTGATGGTTAATGAGGAGAACTACCCGCATCTTCCAAACAACAGGAAACAAAACAACGGCCGCCATCAACAAGAATCTAGCCAATCATCAGAAATTCGACAGCCTACGCCTGCTCCTCGATTTCGAAGGCCATCAAAACTGAGGACTCCTGAATCAAACCAACACAAGACACCTACCCAATCCGGAAACTTGGAACATAATCCTTTGCTTACAATGCTATTTGTGGCTCTAAAAGCTATCATTCAATCCCTACCGGGAGCAAGCGACCTTGCTGAAGTTCAAGCTTTGCTCTCAATGGAAACAGTATTAAAATGTTCAGTGCTTCATGATGGGTTGAATAACCAGCATTATGGGTAAACCCAGCCAAACCAAACGACGTCCTAGGACACGACCCGCACAAGTCCACCCTACCGTTATTCAATGGAACACCAACAGCCTTAAACCACGCCTACCAGAACTCCGCCAGCGCCTGAGAGAAACCCAAACGAATGTTCTTGCTTTTCAAGAGTCATATCTTTAGCGTGGTACACACAGGCTTTCACCATACGTCGAATATCACAGCAAAACACCCCATCCAGACGGAAGGTGACGGGCATCACTTTTCGTGAAACGGTACATCTCGCAAATGGAGGTCAACCTTGAAAACATTAACACTGTAATTGATGAACACGTTGCCCTTACTTTGCGCTTGTCTGGGCGAGACGTTACAATCATATCCAGTTATGTTCGCCCAGGTCAGCCTTGGGATGCTGAATCAATACGACTAATTCGCTCACGCTGTCCGGGTCCCTTAGTTTGGTGTGGAGATTTTAACGCTAATCATCCCGCTTGGGGTAGTGATGTGACGACATCACGAGGCACAGCACTGTTAGACGTTATGAGGGACCTCCATCTCAAATGCCTCAACTCAGGGACACCAACTTTTATTCGAGCACACCTAAGAAATGCCAGCGTGCTGGACCTCACATTTGCTTCCCAAGACATCCAAATGGTGTGGGACATAGAGCCGCACTCATGGGGTAGTGACCATCTTCCCATCCGACTGACGCCTCAAAAACGTATCCCAATCAAGAAAAAAATTCATAAAGTGATCAACTGGGATCTATATCGTTCTTGTCTATTCAAGCTGATGTCCGTCCCACCGATACCTGAAATTGAGGGAGCGATATCAACAGCACTCAATGCAGCCACCAAAACTATAACTCTCCCCGTAACGAAGCCCATTCCTGACCTCACTTATTTAAATCTTCGTGCGGCTGCCCGGCGAGCTCAAAGAGTTGCTAGAAGAACAGACAAGGCGGAAGACTGGACTGTATCAAGGCGAATAGAGACTGTGCTCCGAAGACACAGGGTTCGGCTCGGAAGAACGCAGTGGCATCAACGGAGTGACTCCCTAAACACAGACTCGGGGTCTCCAACACCCTGGAAAACAGTAAAATGCTTCCTCACTCCGATTTCCCCTAACTGTCCTTTTGCGGCTATTGCTATTAAAAGCAACATCACTATGTCAAGCCTCGCCGAAATTTTCGCAAACGAGTTTGCGCGTAAAGTCAGCCTGCCACGGGACGCCCCCTCCGCACCTGAGCCTCACATTGCATGTCACACCACCGTCTGCATTGATAACAACTTTACGCTCGCTGAACTCACCTTCGCGCTTTCTCGTTGCCGAAGACGAGGCGCACCTGGGCCAGACGCAATTACGAACCAGGCCTTAAAGAATCTCGACACCGAACATCAGCCTGTACTTCTCACTCATCTCAACGACATCTGGAACTCTGGAGACATTCCCGAATGCTGGCGGCAATCGACAGTAACGCCGATTCTTAAATTTGGAAAAGAAACAACTGAGGCTTCCTCGTACCGACCTATTTCTCTTACCTCTTGCCTCTGCAAATTGATGGAGCGCATGGTTTATAGACCTTTGAACTGGCAGCTAGAGCAGACGGACTCCTTTGCTCATCAGATTTCGGGATTTCGCAAATGTCGCTCAACTACAGATGCAACAGGAGATCTGGCCTCATCCCTCGAACAAGCAAAGGCACAAAAGAAAATCGTACATGCGGTGTTTCTAGATATACATCGAGCTTACGATGCTCTTCCACATACAATTATTCTTGAACGTCTCAGACGTATTGGAATTGGTGGGGAAATATATCACTTCATTGAAGCCTTTCTCCGGGGAAGAACATTTTACGTAAAGTTACCAAGAGCAAAGAATTCTGCACGAGATAGCACTCAAGGCATCCCACAAGGAAGTGTCCTAAGCCCATTACTATTTAACATAGTGATGGCTGGACTACCTGCACTACCTCAGTCGGAAACATTTCCAATACATTGCACGATCTACGCCAAAGATATTGCTTTGTGGTGCACTGGACCCACCCGCCTATCTACCACAATACAAGCCAGGCTGCAACGCGCCCTCAATGTTGCTACATCATTTTTGCACCACGCAGGGCTAAAAATATCTACAGAAAAAACAATTGCACTAACCTACCGACCACGTGGACGCCTTCGAGGTGAATATTCATCCTTGAAGTTACATGGCAAGCGGATTAGGAGAGAAAACACCGTCAAATATTTCGGTGTCATTATTGACAACAGAGTAAACTGGCAACCTGCTTAAAAAAAGTCTTATCAGAGGCTGAAAAGCTTCTCGGTGCAATCCAACGCATCGCGGGTCGTGACTTGGGAAGAAATCAAAATACAATGCTGAGCCTTTATAAGGGACTTATTGTAAACCGCTTCCTCTACGCTCTACCTCTTCTGACGATATCAAACGCGCAATAGAAGAAGCTCGAGCTCTTTCACAGAAAAGCTTTACGCATATGCTTAGGCCTCCCTAAAACTTCGCAGTGCCTACCTACACTAATCGAAGCAGGGGATTCACCACTAGAGCTGCAGGCCCATGGGAGGGCTCTACGACACATGACTAGACTTCACCGTGCCCAGTCAACTTCCAAATTTATCGACAAACTAGCATCCCGACACCATTCTCGCTTTGGTCAAGTCGCCAAAGCTTTCCGTGACTCAATTGGCTATCCGGAAAACGTCCCACCTCTGCCGCCACCACATCAGGAGTTACTCTTCAAAGTTGCCACGAAGATTCTTGACCTACCACAACGTCGGCGGGTAGCAGCGGTGATATCGCGGAAAACTGCACTAGAACTAATACATACAGATTACGATAGAATGTTACATATTTTCACTGATGGCAGTATTAAGAACAACACAGCTACAGCAGCGTACACTGTCCCGGAACTTGGCCTGAGCAACATGGGACAGCTTGATACTTGCTTCGACACCACAACAGCTGAATTAATGGCTATCTGGCTAGCTATCACCGAGACACCCCTCCCTCCAGCTCCCCGATCGGTTGTGGTCTTTACGGATTCAAAAGAAGCGTTACGCCAACTCATGAACCTGGAGGATGCTTCCCCTCTTGCTCGAACAACTGCAGAACTTGCACAAACCGCAGGCAGAAATGGAAACACCTTTTACTTTCAATGGATTCCCTCCCACGTCGGCATCCAAGGTAACGAAGACGCCGATGCTCTTTTCACAGCTGCCCACTCCGACAGCTCACTAAGCTTGTTTGTGCACACATACAATTCGGCAAATGTTTTTATTCAAAGAAGCATTAGAACGCTACACCCCGACCCTGAGACAGCAGCAGGATCTCCTCCACATCTCATTCCGAGGAAAAAATTTAAAAGAAAAGAACAGGCGCTTCTTCATCGACTTCGAGTCGGATGCGCCAACAAAAAAGCACGACTCCACCTCATTGGGCGCTCCTCTTCCCCGCTATGTGAAACCTGCAACGTGGTGGAAGACCTGGACCATATTTTATGGACGTGCCCATTACTTGCAGACTGTCGTAAAAGTTTCCTTGAAAATGTGAACATAGCCGCCATACCTCCTCCGAATACAACAAAGGTTTTGTTCTAAACGGGATCACGTGCAGTGCGAACAATTGTTCTTTGAGCGGTCCTCGATTATTTGTCGTCATCAAGAAGAATCGCATCCCAACTATGATGTATACTTACTCCCCTCCCTTCCTCATCTCTGTCCCCCTTTCACACCACTTCCCAGCAGGGTGATACAGCTGTCCCCTCTCCTGGGAGACTAAACTATCACCCTGCATCCCACCTCTTCTTTCGGATTATTTTATTAAAACAACATCCCCACCACCACCCTTTCAGCAGATATAGTCTTCACACTCACGTCAAGAGATGCAATAGCCCGTGCAATTTGCACACACACGCACACACAGCACACACAAAAAAACTAAAAAACCTCGGTGCCTCAATATAATTCTTACAAAGCCATCAGAGTCAATTCAGCACTGAAAGGATGTGACTTTCTTGTTTTGCCTTGCGATTAGCGGAGCTCGAGATCACGTGGTACTGGATTGGATTGGATATATTTAGCTTATAATAGCTTGCTGCATCGGCCGTGCTCACACTGCCTTTGAAGGTTGAAGGAAGGCGCGCTTCAGCGAGTCATTAGTCCTTGCCATGGCCTCACTACGTCATTTATGTAATGGCTCAGACCCATTCTCTATATAGCAATCAAATCTCGCTCTTCTCCGGAAATACCGATCTCAGCTGCGCCCGGTGTTACGCAAGCGGTGCATGGGGCAAGCCGGCTCGAGCCGCTTGCTTGATACCCCTTAAGTGGCTATAAAGCCAATGGAATGTCCTCAATACAGAAGGATACGACGAAAAGTATTGGCCTCCGTGTACTCGTGCTCCAAAAAGGGGCGCTACAACGATTTTTTCACTTTCCGCAAATACCCCTTAGAGCGGATCCCTGCCGTCAATGACCTGTAAAACACGCGTTTGTTTTTCAGCACATGCAATCGAAGTCACAGAAAAGATTAAAGAAAAAGGATTGGAGTTTACTCCCTGAACTCGCAGCCAGAACAAGCAGCCGAAGAGATCTAGAGCCGATTATATGCCGCCAATGCTCATCAAAGCCACGCGCTGGAGTTGGCAAGGCACAGGACTGGCGCCGAGTTCCAGATATTGTTGAGGTTCGGCTATTGTCGATATTCCAACGATTGGACATGGACTACTACCCGAATGCTTGTCGAGCTATCGATTATCAGGAGCCCGAAACGAGTGCCCACGCAATGTTTGGGTCCAATCTATGAGCAGCATTCATATATTGTCAATAGGTGGTTCTGCGACCGCCCAGCAACGTCATCAAATTTTGAGAAGGAGAGATGGAATAAAAACGCTCGCTTTGTCCTTAAAATTACAGAGCAACAAAGGAGTTTCTTGGCCAGTGGCGCTGCATGCGAGTATCCTTGAGTCCCACTAGTGACATTAAGCTCATGTAAAGTGAAAACCATTCTAATTGAATATCGTTGCACCGCCCCTTTAAGCGCCGCTTAAAGCTGTACACGCGCGCTCTTCCCTTTTTCTGAAATACCATAAAAACATAATGGCTGCCTGGGTCACTCCGCTGGTATAGCCCGCTGCCGTTTCTCACTGCATCAATTTTTAAAATGAAAGAAAGGCGTACGACGTAAAGGCAAAGCGCGTTGTCACGTCATATCTACACTCTAAAAAAAAGTTTAGTGTTAAACACTTTGTCCCGTATTGTATACACTCCGAAACTTCAGTTCAACGTACTGCGTACTGACGTCGAACGAACCGACGCTACACAAACTTTCATGGGCAGCTTGATAGCCGAGCGGTACAGCTTATTAAAATAGCTAATCTGCGTGTTACTTCCTACGAAAAAAAAACATAATTATTATGGGGGTCATGAATCTATCGCAAAACGTTGTTGTTTTGGTTTTTGTAGACTTCGATACGTATTTTTGCTGCTTCATAAGTTTTATCGCCACGTTTTCAAGCCCCTCGTAAACGTTTGGGCCGTCATTTCGACGTCAGTACGCTGTATGTCGGACTGAATCTTGGATGTGTAATATAGCGGACAAAAGGTATAAGACTCCACCACTTGTTCTTAGAGTATACGTCATGCATGTATCGTGTCAGCGAACGATATCCTCTTCTCAAACCGTACGTGACCGCATTCGAATGGATTGAGCTCAATAATTGGGCTAGAGCCAGACGCGGAGCGCATTTCGATGCGGTGACTGGACGCGATTTCCAGCTGAACGGTGACCCAGCTCTCGTGCTGAATTCTTGTCTGAGTTCAATCTCAATGTGATGTCGTGAAACGTTTGGTGTACAGGCCTTTATTATTCTACATAAAGTTGTTTAAACGCATTGTCTATACGGCAGGATAATCCTGCAGTTCTTTGGCAAAACCGATCTTGGCCGAACGTGGTAGAGCGTCGCAGCTCTGAGCGCTTAGAGAAAGCTCGACCTGCAGATCTCAGCGGTCCTGGGTTCAATCCCCACCCTGGCAGTTTCGATCAGGATAAGCATTGTACCGGTGTGCGTTCGTGAATCACTACTGCTTGCTGCACATTACAAATCCCAGGTTAGCGGTTTAGAACATTGGCTGAATTTCTCATCTACAGCTGAGACACCAGCTGAGAAACCAAGGAAACGGCGCGTGCCGCACGCCGTTTGTTCGGCAAAGCTTTCCGTGGATATGAAGTCAAAGCTGACGGCGTCGGTGCACTCGCGCAACTTAAGCACCGCTGAAAGCTGTATGCACACGCGCTCTTCACATCTTCAGAAAAGCCCAGCGTCAGAGCACGGTTGCTCATGCTGCACACGAACAATAAATGTGTGAAAGAAAACAAATTACAAAAAAGCCAAAAGGAAACCATTTTTAGTCTTTATCAAAACGCTAAAACTGGTGTTCTGTTTACGCTTCATTAGTGCCGTCGAGCAGAAGCTGGAAGAGGCTGATACCCTTATACACCGTTTCAATAGTTACAAAATCGCAGGCCATTGTGCTATCTTTAGAGATCAGCACACGCGTATTCCTCGCTTCGGAAAACAAGCGAACCACCCGCCATACTTAAGAACACTGAAGATCGCACCGGCCTGATGATTTTTGTTTACGAAATACTGAATTGTGAAGGTTAGCGCCACTAAATAAGCTACGCTTCAGAGCAACGACACTTGCCAATATTGTGGCTTAAAATATAGTTGCCAGTTATCTGAAACTTCATCTGAAATCACAGAAAACGCTTTTCCGCCCTCCACAAATGTTTAAGCAGTTCGCGACAAACCCAAGCAATATTACGTGAGCTTCCTAACTGCGAATCTAATGCTGATGAAGTCGCACTTTTAAATCATGACGATCGGCAGTTGCGTCTCCTCTGTACAAGCACCAACTTAGCGGCGCCCACAACAGTGTCGGGGAACAGAGTGCCGATATTCCAAGCCGAGGTCATTTAGTAGCTCCAGTGAAGGCCACATAGCTTATGACGCGTATGTACGCCGATTCCTAAAACGAGGAAATCATGGGCCGTACGTACAAGCGCTCTTAATGGCACCATGGTCACAAGCCATTCTTTAATCTACGGTCTGGACTCGAGCGGGATTCTACTTTACCCATACAGACTGTCGCCTAAAGGCTGAAACCATGGAGCGAAGTTTAACAGCGATATTCGCTCTGCAAATATATATTATAACAACCCGGGGTGTATTCGTCTGCACCAAACTTCATGTGACAATCAAGCGATGAACACCACAAAAACACTTATATGATTTCACAGCGTCAGTTGCGTGAACAAGTTAGATAACGCAACTGAAAACGCTTAAAATCCGACTGCACTACCCAACGCACACCACCACCAGCAAATAGGGTGTTCTAAAAGTGCGTGTGAATGGTTTGATGAAATACAGGAAACACCGGGGTAAATTGGGAGACGGAAGTAGAAAGCGATCCTGGCGGTAAGGAGTGGACAACTCGCCACTTTCTCCAGAAATGAATCAAGTGGGTCTGACTCAATAGAAATTTTAATAGTCGATGAATTCGTTTTGAGCATCGGGATCATAATTATTTGATATTAGACCTCTTGGTATTTTGATGTCAAAATGCAGTGTGGTGTATACACCAGTCTGCATTTGTATAGCGAGTTCGTGCAGTCTAAGTAATTAATAACCTTTTGTGAGCCGGTTGATTTATTTGTTTTATTCCTACCGAAATATTTCTTACTAGATATCACTGTCTCCAAGCAGGGTTGGACAGTATCGCGATACAAATGTATCCGCGATAATATTTTAATATACAATTCGTATCTGTATTTCTGTATCGCGATACATTTTTTACCAGTATCTCTGTTCCTGTATCGAAATACATTTGGAATATTTCTTTGTATCGCGATACAATCAGGATGAAATGTATTTCGTTACCATTCTTGAGAAATATCCCCCCGCCCCCCCTTAAAGAAAAAAAAAGCAAGTCTGAACGCATTTTGTTTTCATTTCTGAGGGCACCAGGGTCAAAGAAATGCTGGGGCATTGTTACTATGCTGACCAAGGTTCCTTCCGATTCTCTAAACTATTTTTCTATGCGACCTCTTCTCTCTTCTGAGAAGTGTGGCGTAGTCGGGGACTCGAACCAGGTGGCGTGCCAGGAGTGGAGTCAGAGCATATTCTGCCGCAGCTCCTTAGGTAATAATTGCTTGAGTCATTGTTTGCGGGCATCCAACGCCCGCTGCTAACCGTCTCTCTTGACTTAGCGTCTCTCTTACCCTAGATTTGCCGGCTGGTGGTGGTTGACTTTAAATAGTAGGATGACTCACGCAGTAAAGTTCAACACATATTCGAATGCGTCTGCGGCTGCGCCCGTAATATCGCACGGCTCAAGGGTACGTCATCAGCCGACGCGAACGTGACCCGCTGCTCTGGTGATCCGAAACCCAAAAAGGAGGCCAGACATGGCCTTGCCGTGGCGACCCAGACTTCGAACACCTGCGACTCGTTTCGAGCGCGCTGTTTCTCGGAAAGATCACACCTGTGTCGGCAATATCAGGTCGCAATCTACGAGGTCTCTGTTTGGACGATGATGATAGGCGAAACTTGAGGACTGCAATCAATGTGTCGGTGGCGGAACGTCGGCAGGAAGGACCATGACAACAGGGATGCCACCGTATCGTTTTTTAAACCTTAAGAGAAGATAAGACATGTGTTCCAGGATGCTTCAGGAGGTCCACTATTCTCGAAAATTCCAAATGACGCTGCCTGCAGGATCTTCAACGAGGTAACCTCCAACGAAAGTACGTATTGTCCTTTCATACAGCAGCGCGGTAAAGTTTCATGTTCAAGGCCACACCTTCAGATCAAGAATACCACCTCATTCCAAGGTGACGCCATGTGATCAATGTTGACAGGGACGTCCTTATTGAACAGGGTATAGTGACGTTTTGATGGGAATTAGGGTGAAAAGAATTTATTTAGAGGTTGAAGTCTTTCCGGATTCCTGGTCAGACAGACAGGATGCTAGGGAAGGGACCGTGGTCAGTCCTTGATTGAACGTTTTTTTGAGCCCATTGAAGACTCCTCGTCGTCCGAAACCACTACCTTCAAGGCAAAGTGTGAAGCCTACGGAAAAGTAATTTCGGATCAAAAACTTCCACTTCAAACTTCAAGCTTCATCTCAGATGGCATCTCAAACAAGTTTGAAAAATGTATTGCAGCATCAGTATTTCTGTATTTGTATTTCTGCCTTTCCTAAAATGTATTCCGGTATTTGTATTTCCAAAGACTTTTTGCCTCTATTTCAAATGTATTTCCGATACGTATCGCGATACATTTTTACAGATATATATTTAGTATCAGTATTTTAGCTTCTATTCTAATGTATCCCAGTATTCCCATTTCCAAATACATTTTGAGTATGTCTGCCCAACCCTGGCTGCAAGTGACCATAACTGGCAATACGCATCAATTTTTATGACATTGACTTGAAATGGCTTTAAATGACGAGAAGTGATTATTATTGATAATTTTAGGATTTTTTTGTATGAATGCCTTAAAGTAGCTTTTGTTAGCTATTAGCATCTTCTTTGTCCAGATGGACCTTAAATGGCTGTGATGGCTATTGATGAGATAATTGACAATTATCTATTTCAGTGTTGGTGAATGCATAGGGCTTCAACTGGCTTTATTGGCTATCAGCCTCCACTTTTATACATATATTTGCTAGATATGGCTACAAATATTAATATTGAGTAATGAAAACTGAGCTAATTCTGTTTATAAACTGGAATGACTTCAGGCGGCTATTGTTGGCTATTAGAATATATTTCTGACCAGATCGGAACAATGGCTACTAATAGCTATTAGTCAGTATAATAGGAATTATCTGCTGTTTGAGGTTTATGAATGAGAATGGCTTCAAGTGGCCATTATTGGCTATAACCACCTATTTTTGATTAGGTCGGCTTCAAATGGCTATACATGGCTATCAATTGCTATCAATTGATTGGGCTATTTTTTATTTAAAAAATGGAATGGCTTCAAGTGGATAATCTTGGCTATTAGTATTTATTTTGACCAGACAGAATTCAAATGGCTACTGATGGATATTGATCAGGTTATTAAACAATTCCGTCAGATTTCGGTGCTTAAAGATGAGTATGGCTTCAAGCAGCTACCATTGGCATATGCATCGAATTTTAGGTAAATTTGATTTAAATGGCTATAAATGGCTTTTAGTGACTAGTCTTGATAGTTAAGGACGATTTTTGTGTTTACTAAGTGGAATTAATTTAAGTGGGCATTGTTGGCTATTATCATCCATTTCTGACCAGATTGGCTCCAAATGGCTTGACAATTCTGTACTATTTAAGTGTTTATAGATGAAACTGCCTACAAGTGACTATTATTGGCTATAAGCATTTATTCTTTATTCATTGGATTGAAATGGCTACAAATGGCCATTAGTGACTAGTATTGATAGTTATGAGCGATTTTTGTGTTTACTAGCTGGAATGGCTTTTAGTGGCTATTGTTGGCTATTAGCATCTATTTCTCACCAGATTAGCTTCGAATGGCTAGCAATGGCTATTGGCGAGTAGGATTGACAATTCCGTGCTATTTCAGTGGGCGCGTTAAGTCCGTGCTCCGGGGCGCAAGAGTTTGGCGCTCCTTTCACTAAACGGACAGGAGTGCCACCGGAGACTGCCACTCGAGCGCGCTCTTCGTGCACCGAGAATTTCTCGGAGCGCGAGTGACTTCTTCGCGCTCCGCGACGTCACATAAACAAACAAGATGTCTGCGCTGCTGTTGTTAGTCGTGACCGTCGAGGCGAAAGGCGTAGCCGGACCGCTTCCCCTTTTCAGTTGATTAGTGTTTAATCCAGCAGGGAAAAACGATTTGATTTGAAAACCGAGACAGCAATTAGCGTTCCGAAAAAGGTTTGTTCGTGCATCTCGCCTGAAAAAGAAATGCATCTATCAAACGGTAGCGTGCCGATAGCGCAGCGACAGAAAAGTCGTCGGGATGAGGAGACATTCGGACCGCTCTGTCTGTTTTATAATGCTTATCCCAGCGAATAAAGATACTTCTATTTGAGAGCCGAAACATCAGTGAGCGTCGAGGAAAAGGTCTGTTCGTGCGTCTTGCCTGAAAACGAATTGATCTATCGAACACGCGTGCCGATAGCTCGGCGACAGAAAAGTTGGGATGAAAAGACAGTCAGACCGCTACCATGCTTAGAATGCTTAGCCCAGCCGCAGCGAATAAAGGTACTTAGATTGGAAAGCCGAAACACCAGTTAGCGTTGCGGGAAAGGTTTGTTCATGCATACCGCCTAAACGAATTGACGTGCTTTCGAACGACGGTGTGCCGGTATCGGCGTAGCTTCCGTCTCGCTGCGAGACGGAACCGACGGATCCAGGGAGTCTCTGACAAATTTGAGGGTTCCCTAGGTCGACGAGCGAGTTTAAGATTATTGTCTTTAATTTAAATCGGAACAGCATGCATGGTCAATAATGCATGGGCCAAGGTAACCTTCCACATATGTGCACGAAGCGAGTCTTCGAACCTTTCAGGAATATTAAAACGTTCGTGGAAACTTCATTACGTCGCCATTTCTTTTGCTTTGGACTCTGCCGCTCCACACGGGCCTGATTATTCGGCTTCTGCCACCCGTATCCTCGGTCGGAAGGAGCTCGTGTGGCCCGTCGACAGTTTCTGGCCGCGTGCCAAAACGTACTCAATCTAACTCTAGGGTAAAGGTGGTTATCCAAAACCTATCCGCGTCCAGCGTTTCTCTAGTTCTGTTGTCACGTGACATAATCCGCCAGAGTAACTCGGATAAATTCGAGTAGGTTTGGAACACAGCCTCGGTGTGTCGCGCTCCTTTGCGCTATGCGTCGTTTAGTTGCTGCGCTCGGAGTATGAAACTCGGAGCGTCGGAGTAGGAGTAAAGGAGCGCCGACTTAACGCGCCTAGTGTTTATGGACGAAACTGGCTACAACTGGCTATTACTGAGGATAAACATTTATTCTTTATTAGATTGGCTTAAAATGGCTAGAAATGGCTAGTAGTGACTAGTGTTGATATGTATAAGCAATTCTTCCTGTTTACTAACCGGAATAGCTTTTAATGGCTCTTGTTGGCTTTCAGCACCTATTTCTGGCCAGATTGGCTTCAAATGGCTTGCAATCGCTATTAGCAAGTATAATTGACAATTCTGTGCTGTTTAAGAGTTTGTGGATGAAACTGGCTACAAGTGGCTATTACTGGGTATAAGCACTTTTTCTTCATTAGATGGGCTTAAAATGGCTTGGAATGTCTAGTACTGACTAGTGTTGATATTTATAAGCATTTTTTGTTTACTAACTGGAATGGCTTATAGTGGCTACTGTTGACTTTTAGCATTCATTTCTGGCCAAATTGACTTCAGATGGCTTGGAATGGGTATTAGCTAGTATAATTGACAATTCTGTGCTATTTCAGTGTTTGTGGACGAAACTGGATACAAGTGGCAATTATTGGTTATAAGCATTGATTCTTTATTCGATTGGCTCGAAATAGATACAAATGGCTATTAGTGGCTAGCCTTGAAAGTTATGAACAATATTAGTGTTTACTAACCCGAATGACTTTGTGTGGCTATTGTTGGCTATTATCATGTCTTTCTGACCAAATCGGCTTCAATTGTGTAGCAATGTCTATTAGAAAGAGTAATTGACAATTCCGTGCTATTTCAGTGTTTATGAATGAAAATAGCTACACGTGACAATTATTTGCTATTCACATTTATCCTTATTACGTTTGCTTGAAATGGCTACAAATGGCAATGAGCGACTAGTGCTGATAGTTATTGGTCATTTTTCTGTTTACAAACTGGAATGAAATCTGGCCAGAAAGAGACGCTAAAAGACAACAATAGTCACTGAAATCTATTCCGGTTAGTAAGAGACACATTGCTTAGAAATATCAACACTAGTCACCATTAGCCATTTCTAGCCACTTTAAGCCAATCAAATAAAGAAGAAATGCTTATACCCAGTAATAGCCAGTTTCGTCCACAAGCACTGAGATAGCACAGAATTGTCAATTGTACTCGCTAATAGCCATCGCTAGCGATTTGAAGCCAATCTGGCCAGAAACATATGATATAAGCCAATCATAGCCACTAAAAGCCATTCCAGTTAGTAAACACCACTGATCTCTATGACAATTGCTGGATCGCGTTTGCCCACTCCGCGAATGCGGCCACTGGCGGCCATCTTTTTGGTAGAGTTATATCACCTCTAGCCAAGGTACAGCTGCTGCAGCCACTATCATCCATCCATGGCAGACGGCGTTTTGGCAGTTTTAGTGGCAAGCTGCCATCAAGATAGCGTGGGTGATATTTCGTGCTTGATTGAAATTGTTTGACGAAACATATTTTTGAAACCCGGCGTGACCGGTAGCCCGATCTTTGAGGACCCGGTGAAAGTTTCACGAAATCGCAGCACCGGGGAAAAAGCAGCACAGCACGCATCGAAAGTCGCATCGAAAGAAGCATCGAAAGTAGACGCCGGTACGGAGTCTGCTTTCGATGCGAGCTGCGCTGCTTTCCCCCGGTGCTGCGCTTTCGTAGAACTTTCGCCGGGTCCTCAAAGATGAGGCTACCGTTCACGCTGGGTTTCAAGAATCTGCTTTGTCGAACAACTTCAATCAAGCACCACATATCACCCACGGTACAGTGTACTAGATCTACGGCTATTTTATGGCAGCCTGCCGCCATTGCGCTGTCCGCCATATTACTATGATGGCTAGAGATGATATAACTCTACCAAAAAGATGGCCAACCGTGACCGCATTCCCGTCCTTAGGCAGAGCTGGTCAAACGCGATCCAGCAAATAGACATAGAGATCAGTGGTAAACACAAAAAATGCTTATAAATATAAACACTAGTCACTACTAGCCATTTCAAGCCAATCTAATAAAGAATGAATGGTTATAGCGAATTATAGCCACTTGTAGCCAGTTTCGTTCATAAGAACTGAAATAGCACAGAATTGTCAATTATACTCGCTAATTGCCATTGCAAGCCACCTGAAGCCAATCTGGCCAGAAAGAGATGTAAAAGTCAACAATAGCCATTAAAAGCCATTCCAGGTAGTAAACAGAAAAAAATAGCTTTTAAATATCAACACTAGTCACTACTAGCCATTTGAAGCCAACCGAATAAAGAATAAATGATTATAGCCAATAATAGCCACATGTAGCCAGTTTCGTTTATACAAACTAAAAGAGCACAGAATTGTCAATTATACTTGCTAATAGCCATTGCTTGCCATTTGAAGCCAATCTGGTGAAAAATAGATGCCATTAGCCAAAGAGAGCCACATGAAGCCATTCCAGTTTGCAGACAAAGGAATAGCTGCTAATTAGAAATGCTAGTCACTTATAACCATTTGTTGCCATTTCAAGCCAACCAGCTCAGGAACAGATGCTTATAGCCAAAAGTAGCCAATGCAAGCCAACCAAGTCAAGAATAGATGCCTATAGCCAATAATATCCAGTTGAAGTCATTTACACTCCAATTGCATAAACTGTAAATAATAGTTGCTGATAGCCGTGTACTATACCAATTTCAAGCCAATCTAAAAAAAATGGATGCTTATAGCCGATAATAGCCATTTGAAGACATTTTCATCCATAAACACCGCAATAGCACATAATGGTCAACTAGATTACGAATAGGCATTCATAGCCATTTGAAGCTAATCTGAGGAAAATCGATGCCAATAGCCAAAAAGAGCCACATGAAGCCATTTATGTTTGTGGACACCGAAATAGCTAATAATTATAAATAAGTCGCTTATCGCCATTTTTAGCCATTTCAAGCCAACCAGGTCAATAATAGATGTTTATAGTCAATAATAGCTAATTCAAGCCAACCAAGTCAAGAATAGATTCATATAGCCAATCCAGTTGAAGTCGTTAAAATCTATACACTCTCCAATTGCCTAAAATGTAAATAATAGTTGCTGATAGCCATGTTTAGCCATTTCAAGTCAATTTAATAAAAATAGATGCTTATAGTAATAATAGCCATTTGAAGTATTTTTCATCCATAAACACCGAAAAAGCACAGAAATGTCAACTATATTCACAAATGCCCATTTGTAGCCATTTGGAGCCAATGTGGTGAAAAATATATGACAATAGCCAAGAAGAGCAACATGAAGCCATTCATGTTTGTATACACAAAAATAACTTAGAATTATAAATGCTAATCCCTTACAGCCATTTGTATCCAATGAAAGCCAACCAGGTCAGGAATAGATGCCTAAAATCAGTAATAAAAATTCAATGCAACCAAGTCAAGAATAGATGCCTCTACACGAACTCAACTCTGTTACGTCACGCCGCGGTGGTGGCGCGTCGGGCGCACTTCCGGTCCGGGGCGGTGGGCAGAAGTCACCGTGCGAGACCTGCATTCCTGTGTTCTTTGGGAAGAGACCAGACAAAAAACCTGCCTTCTCGTCAGAATGCCTTGCGGGGGCTATACCAACAGATTCTGGAAAGGTTTGAAGATCAGTTTTCATGTGTTTTTTTGTTTTTGTTTTGTTTTTGCCTCCTCCGTTCGTCCGACAGCGTGGATAGTAGCCGTGAAAAGGGCAAACCAGACGCTGTCGAACTACTATTGCTTGTGCGGGAAACACTTTGGATTGAATTCACGGATATTTGTGGTCGTCAGATTTATTTTTTATTCCAACACGAACGAGGGAAAACCGCCAAGTTGTCGGGACCACCCGCAGGTTCAGTGCGTCTTCAAATTCAAACGGCCGTCTGATCGTTCGAACAGTCGTCTGCTCTTTCAAACGTTCCTGCTTTTTGTCGTCTGCTCGTTCAAACGAAAGCGGCCCGAAGACTAAACGTTGATCCGGTGTTTGTGATAGGAATTAATTGCACGCCTCAAAAGACTTTAAGTAGGCTCGGTGTAAAGAGTAGATACAAGATGTTGATCACTGGTACCAGTGGCCGTCACCGACTTATTACGCCTGATTCGTTTGGTCTGTTTCCGCTTCCGATTTTGAGTATCGACGTCGATCATCGCCGCTACCCGTCTACACTTTTGCAGCACGAGCGACGTCGCGACAGAAAGTAGCGTGGAGAATCTCATCATGGTTTTGGCGTCCATTCTGCGGCGTTCACGCGAATGAATCGCCGCACGTCGAATTATTTACGCAAAGTTTAGCGGAGTAACGAGCCTCGACAATTTCGCTCAGGCAACTAAAGTGGTAAGACATATCTGTGAGGACGTAGAATCGACAATTCCAACTCAAAAAAGAGTACGCAGACTCGCACAGACGCCGACCGCGTGACATTCCAATGGTCTGTTGACGCGGGACGCGGTGCTTCTTGCCCACACTGCATTGCGCATGCGTTGAACTGTCGTCTACACTTTCAAGCGTGTTTGCTTTTTGTTGTCTGCTTGTTCAAACGACAGCGGCCCGTAAACCAAACGTTGACCCAGTAATTGCGATAAGAAGTAAGTGCAGGCCTCAAAATACTTTTAAGTTTGAAGGTTGGTTGGGTTAAGTAGGCTCAGTGTAAGCAGCAGATACAAGATGATGTTGATCATTGTCACCAGTGGCCATCACCGACTTGTAATGTCCGATTCTACTTGCGATTTTCAGTATCGACGTCCACCATCTCAGCTACGGTCCACGCCTTTGCAACCCGAGTGACGTCGCGACTGAAAATAGCGGGCAGAATCTCATCGTGGGAGTTAGGCTTTAGCGCCCATTCTGTGGCGTACACGTGAAATGAATCGCCACACATCACATTTATCACGCGGCGTTTTGCAGTGTATCGAGCCTCGTTAATTTTGCTGAAGCTGCTCAAGTAGTCGGACATTGTTAGGAGGACGTAGAATCACCAATTCTAACGCAAAAAAGAGCACGGGGAGTCTCGCATTTCAATGTTTTTTTAATGGGCGACGGCGAGCTTCTTGCCCACCCTCCATCCCGCATGCGCGTCCGCTAGGGCCGCTCCGGTTTGTTTGTAAACACGAGTTGGTGTATGGCCAATATTAGACTGTTGAAGTCAATCAAATCCATACACACTCCAATCGCATAAATTGCCAATAATAGTTACTGATAGACATGTATAACCATTTCAAGTCGATTTGGCCAAGAACTGCGAATAGCCAATATTAGCCACTTGAATCCGTTCATATTCTAAACGTCATGATTCCTACGTCATTAATAGTCACTCATTTTCATTCTGCAGCAATTTAAGGCGATTTTTTTAAGACGGGATGCTACTGCCAACAATAGTCACTTGAAGCCAGTCTCATTCATAAGTATAGAAATAGCAGAATAATGCGACCAATTAGCATTAATAGCTATTTTTTGCCGATTCGAGCCAACCAGGTCAATAACAGATGCCTATAGCAAATATTAGTCAAATGAAGTCAATCAGATCTATGAACAGGCCAATTGCTTAAGATGTCAATATTAACGACTGAGAGATGTATAGCCATTTTAAGCCAATCTGACTAAGAACGTATTCCAAT
This sequence comes from Ixodes persulcatus, assembly GCA_013358835.2. Taxonomy (NCBI): domain Eukaryota; kingdom Metazoa; phylum Arthropoda; class Arachnida; order Ixodida; family Ixodidae; genus Ixodes; species Ixodes persulcatus. Next base: position 288,490 of record JABSTQ010010288.1, read on the forward strand.
ATCCAATAATATCCACTCAAAGTTAATCCCACCCCTGAAACACCAATGCCTCAGAAATGTGAATAACAGTCGCTAATAGTTATTCATAACCAAATGAAACTGATCTGGTCAAGAATAGTTACCAAAAACCAATATAAGCCACTTGAAGCCAATCTCCCCTTTAAGAACATGAATATCCCAATATAGTTGAGTTTCGGCTAATAATAACGACTTGAAGTTGCCCTAACATATAAATAGTCCAATCACTAGAAATAATGGCTAATAGCCTGGAATAGGCATTTAACTACACAGGGTCCATGTGAAAACAAAGTTTACTGATTTGCATGTGAACTTTCTGAAACACATCAATTTTTATAACGGCGATAACCAAGTGTTTCTCAATTCCGATCGGTAGCTATGTATTTTTTTAACGATAGTGTAAAGGGGGAAGACAGTGGAGCACATGACTGATATGAATTTAATTTTCGGCACCGAGCAGACCACTCCTTGCCAAGAAATGGCACCACTTCTGTGTGTCCCGCCAATCCTATGCATTTTTGGTGGAGTGTCCTGTACTAGTCTCAACGGTATTTGGTTCGACCGTGGTTCAAACTTCGGATCCAGTCGAAAATCAAAACCTGTCAAAGAACTGCCCGTAGCGCCGGACGCCGGGCGAACCGAACCAGCTCGCCTAGATTGGCGCGGGCAGCACGTGACCCGACTCAGCCCGAGACCCCGAGCTTAATGCGCAGCTAGAAGCAACTTCTTTGTTCCGAAAAAAACAAAAACAAAATTAGCGCCATCCATGAGGAAAAGGCTACAAATAAATTGCGGGTGAATCTCTCTTCAGCTGTCACGGAGTCTAGATAACAAAGCCGCACTGCAGAACTTTTTGCTTAACCTCAGGCGCGCGTCCAACACGCAATTGAGGCCGGAGTTCGGGGGCGCGTCCATTGCGACGGTGACGCAGCACTTCTGTCGCATAAGCCCAAACGGCGTGCTCCGCAAAACTTTTCGGCTCCAACTTTGCGTTTGACAAGTTTATCGGCCCTGAAAAAGGACAACGCGGCAATTACACACTTGTGGCATTTACTTCGGCAAAAGAATAGCAAACGACCGTGCCAAGTGTGCTGCAATTGACAGTGTTAAGTGTTGCGTTGTTGAAACGCGTGTCACTCGGGCTGTGCGGAGAGCAAGTCGACTGCTTGTTGCGCACGCGTTTCGGTGACGTCAGAACGACGCCGAGCTCTGATTCGCTCTGATTGAAGGAATAGTGGGTAGACCTTGATGCTAGAAACCTATAGGTCTATCCACTATTTCTTTTCAAACAGCCAATAATAGCTCGCCGTTCTGACATCACCGCAATCCCTGTGCAAGAAGCAGACGAACTTTCGCTCCGCATTTGCCTTAGGGGTCTGCTGGTGGCAGAATAGTTACCGGGGATATGCTTGAGGAGGTCCGTGAAAGGCGCTCAGAGGCCGCCTTTCGTGCGTGATAGTCGGAGTTTTTTCGCCCCCTGCTGTTCTCGTACCGCAGCGGCCCTCCGTCTACTCTGTTCATCGCGGTGACTTGTCATTCCCGTTTGTAAACACAGAGGTTCGGGCGAGTTGGTTACTCATGATGTACAGGGGGAACAGCGCACCCGAAAAGCAGTAACTCAAGTCAAAATACACACAAAAGAAAGAGACACTTACGCAGCGCTAACTGCGTATATTTACACTTTCTCCTCTTCTTCTATTTGTATTATAGGCTAGAGCCAGGGAGAGTAACTGGTCTTTTTTGTTTTCTTTTAATATGAAGCTAAAAGAAAAGAAAAAAGACCAGTTACTCCCTGGCCCTAGCCTATAATACAATTAGAAGAAGAGGAGAAAGTGCAAATATACCCGAGAGTTGTCAGTCAGCGCTGTGTAAAGGCCTGTTCACACATGCAGCGGAGCGCTACAAGCGTAGCGCTTACCTCGCTCTAAGCGCGTGCTGACGGGAGCGTTCACCAGCTTTGTATCGCACCGTCAAAACGGTTGCTCATGGCAGACGATAAGTAGCTGACGGCACGTGAGGAGCGCTACATCAGCGCTTCGCTGCATGTGAGAACCGACCTTAAAGGGATTGTCCGGTGAAAACTGGAAGTTCTTAAGATTTCGTGACGGTTACCTGGTGGGAGCCTAATGATTAACATAGGCCATTTTTATTCCATCAAACGACACCCCAATTTAGTGTAATCAACGACGGATAATTGAACGAAACTCCATGCCGAATTTCGCAAGTATCAACGGCTGCACTCCCATGCCTGACGTGACGTCACACAAGTCTTGCAATTGTCATGTCCTATGCCTCATTCCTCCGTGGGAACACTGTGCTCCCGACGCACCGCAGCATTCCATATTACTCGCCACTGTAAATGTCGCGGAGAAGTGTGGAGCGTGACAACCGCACAACAAAAATTTCATTCTAAAAAAAAAAAAAAAAATCTAGCGCAGCAGCGAGGGTGAACCACGTCGTACCGCTCACGCGGAGGACAAAATTCGAAGTGCACTTCAGTTCGGCGCGTTCTTTGCCTGATGTTACCTCAGAAACTCCGCTTCCCTGAAGGTGGAAGAGGAAAACGCTGTTTATGCACGCTTGGGTAAAATACAATTACTCCAACAGGGAAGCACACAAAATTCAGATTTGTCGTGGAAGATGCTCCTACAGCCATTGACAAGGAGGTCTAAATGTTTTCATGAATACGACATTTGACCGGATAATCCCTTTAAGGGCACAGGGTAAGGCAAAATTGAAAAAAAAAATCGATTTTAGTTTTTTTTGCAATTTAACGAGTTTAGTTCTCTCCGCACAATTTCCATTGTCACAGTGGTCTTAGAAAGTTATATTTCGAGCTGAAAATCACTTCTTCCGAAAGCAAGTAGCAGGTGACCACGCCTCGTTTTGGGATACGCTCCCTGTTTATCAATAAATTTTCCCACAAAACAAATTCAACACCAGACCTAAAAGCTTGTCCAGTAACAGATAATCTTAAAAAAAATATCTGACAACTATTGCATAGCTTTTTTTCAACCAAGACAATCCCGAGACGCTGTGCGCGTTTTTTCCAGGTGTGTACCATATGTACTTTCAAGTGTTTGTGTTTTTGTAACGACAAAATGGTGGCATTAGAATCTGTTCTTTCATTCAATGGTGGTAGCATTGCAGAAGCCAATGTTTTGAAGTCCTGTGGATGGAACCCTGTGTGGAACACCATCAAGTGGCTGAGGGAAGTTGACGTCACCCGAATATACTTTATGGACCAAGCGACACTGCAGGTCACAAAAAAAGCCCGGCAAGCAAGGCGATAAGCCGAAAAGCGAAGACATGACTTTAGCAATGCCTTCCAAGCTGGCGGCTATCGAAAAAATAACTCAAAGGCTGTTGGTGTCAATTGAAATTTGTTATTCACCAGTTTTTTTTACTTTAAACTCAATTATCTCAAAACAGTGTTTTTTAGTACATAGGTACCATTTTTTCCTTAACCTGACATTATAGAGCGTTGATTTTTTATTCCTACCACCAACATGGGTGTTTAAAAATACTGAACTAGAATTAAAAATATGCACTTAGCAGTTTTTAAGTTATAATTTTTTTTAATACATGAAAAAGACTAAACTTTTAGTACTAGAACAAAGAAAATTGAGGAAAGTCTTTTATTTTAGATTGGTTCAAATAATTTTAGTTCAGTAGATAAAACACAAAATTTCGAACAAAATGATATATACATGACAGGAATACTCCTAATAGTCACCGAGAAAAATGTTCCTCAACATGGCCTCAAATGCATGGGGAGCATAGGACTTACACTGTGCCCTTAAGTGTCTCTTTCTTTTGTGTGTATATTTACTGGAGTGACTTTTTTCCGGGTGCGCTGTTCCCAATGTACATCATGAGCAACCAACTCGCCCGAACCTCTGTGTTAACAAGTTACATTTTAGTACAGCGGGCCCTTTAAGCATCACCCCTTGAGTCCCGACGTTCCGGTCATCTTAATAGCCATCTGCCTATGCCAAGCAAGGAGTTTTGGGTATTGTTTTTGAGTACACATGTTGCCTTCGGAGGTCAAGGTCCCATTCAGAGGCTTCACACCGTCCGTAGGACATGGAAAGAAAATCTGCAAAACCCTTCAAGCGAGTGGCATTATCAGACACGGCACTACCGGAACTACCTAGTTGTCCAGCTGCGTGAAAACCTGACAAGTCTCTTCGGCAGAAGGACTAGGCGACAAATTGCCTCTCTCACAGAGAGAACGACGGACCATCTGTGGAGACTCACTTTGTGGCATCTCCGTAAGAACAGACCAAAGGAAGAACGGGCGTTGAGTAACCCCGTATGCACAACAGGAGACATCCATTTACCAAACTCAGTACAGCAAGTTCTCTGTCTAGGCCCTGAGTTCGCGGTGGAACCTAAGAAGACGGCACCGGAGTTACATTCCCTTTCGAAGCAAGTCTCGAAACGAGCTCCGGAGACCGAAATGGATCGCTGCACCTCTAAAGGTGTAGACATGCTTATGCATTACAAACAACCATCAACTCCTCTGCCCATCAAGAGAGTAGAAACGTACCCAAAAAAGAATTCAATATATGTTCTGCCCGCTAAAAAAGAAGGAGGTTTTGTCCTCGTGCATACGGACACGTTTGGGGAAAAAGCATTACCAGGAGTCGAATCTGTTTTCAACAAGCACTCTGAGATCTCTCTGGAAAAAGGTAAAAGGGAAGCAAAACAATTTTGTCGCTCAAACGATTTAAAACAACTCTGCTCCTACATCAATCGCAGTAAAAATCTGAGTCTAGAATTATTCTTCAGCGCCAAAGCTCACAAAGTAGACTAGCCCCCTCCGGGTTATCATTTCGGAAAAGGGAACATGTCAAAAGTCTGTTGCCTTATTTCTGCAAACATGGCTAAACCTACTTATCATTAATGAACCATACCTGATCCGGAGCTCCTACGAAGTTTTCAACTTCTTAGAAGAACATCGTGACCAAGATCTAAAGGTGTTCTCCATCGACATTAAGGATCTGTACTGTTCCTTGTCCCACGACCGTCTCCTAAGGTACATAGAGGACAGCATAGACACCTACGGTGCTATTACCTTTCAAAATGCTTCTGGCTTATCCCAAAGTAAGTTTGTGACCTTGATCAACATCTACCTCAAGTCAACCTTCGCTACTTGGGATTGCCAACCCCACCTACAGAAGAGAGGTGTCTGCATCGGATCTTGGATTGCCTCTGTGTCCTCAGCGATCTGTATCTAGCGCACCACGACAGAAAGTAAAAATAATCATTAGACACCTCCGACGTTATGAGTGTTCCGGTACGTCGACGATTATTTAATCGTTCTAGCTTCCGACTATCGCAACCTTACCAGCATGGTTGCCGACGTCCTTGACAGTTTTAAAGTCTGCATGAGTCCTTTGGAAATCACTCATGAACTTCCAAACGAGCGCTCTTTAAAATTCCTGGATCTTCGACTCTTCCTGTTACCCCACCATTTATGCTGGTCTAATGAGCCCAGGGGAAAAAACCGCTATTACTATTCAACTCGGCCCATTCAAAACTTGTTAAAAGGGGCATCGTGCGGTTATGCCTCAAAAAGTCACTTACAAAATCCTGCTCGCATTCCATTCCAACGAACTTTGACGGGCAAGTCTCAAGGCTAAAGCGCGCAGGATACCCAATCTCGTTATTAACATCAGTGGCTGAAAAGCTCATCAACGAAAGCAGGCAAGACGTTTGCACTCAAAAAAAAACAGAGACAAAACAAAGAAACCCATCATTGTGCCATATATTCATAATTTGTCTCACGGACTGAAGAAAATAGCTAACCGAGTAAACTTGGAAGTCATCTTCTCAGCTCCTAACAAACTTCGCAGCTTGTGCAAGAAAGTAAATACTCCACCAATTTCAACCGTCGGCTGCAAAAAGAAGCACAAGAACATATTTGTCCCTTGTACAGAGAAGGTGGTGTACTCCTTTAACATATCATGTGGAAAACTCTGCATAGGTCAGACCGGAAGGTGTCTTAACGATCGCCTTGGTGAGCTAAGAACACATTCACCAACAAAAAAACTTTAGACATTTAGGCATTCACTGCCGAGACTGTGGCTGCTCAGTGCAGCAGAGTAACTGCGCCGTGCTTGGCAAGCACCACAACCAGCTCACAAGATAAATTATTGAGGCAGAGAACATTCCGAAACATAACGACAGCTGTGTTAGTACTCCGTCTTTAAACTTATCACAAAAATAATTAGAATACTTAGCCTTACATTAATTTCAATTTAGTTAGCTTTAAATTTAGCTTCATATCGAAAGAAAAGAAAGAAAGACCAGCTACTGTCTCTGGCCCTAGCTTATAATATAAATAGAAGAAGAGGAGAAAGTGTAAATATACCAGAGAGCTGTCAGTCAGTGCTGCGTAAGCGTCTCTTTCTTTTGTCTGTATGTTGACTTGAGTGACTGTTTTCCGGGTGCGCTGTTCCCTCTTTACATCATTCCCGCTCCTAGCGCGGACGAGCGAATTTTGCATGGCCTGGTCTACACTGCGAGAGAAGGGTGGCACAAGGGTGGGGAGGAGGATATTCCAGAAGCCCGAAGCGATGGCACCGACGGGAAGGGGGAGGGGGAAGGGGGGTTACTCCCTGAATCTTTGTTTATTAAAACAAAAGCTCTATTAGCGGCTGAGATCATTTGGTGGCGCTCTCCTATGGTTTCCTCTCGCGACATCATTACCTTACGAACAACAAGTTCGACGGTGTTTATAATTAGTATGGTGGAAGCTTCAGATCATTGCGCTCTGAAACCAACACTGCCAACACCGTCAAAATTGAAGTTCTTACATTACTCTTATTTCTGTCGATGTGAAAACATTTCCTGACGTCATAGTCAGCATTCGGCCAATCGTGGAAGGCCAACCACAGCGACGCTTTCGATCGCCCACGTCGCCAATAGCGCGCCTCGCCGTCAGCCTTCCAGTCCTGCGAACGCCAACGAGCGAACGAACTCAACGCGACGGCCATGAGAAAAGTAAAAGCCTGGCTGCGCTATCGTTTTCCTCCATGGGATGATGTAATTTTTGGTACGGCCCCCTGCAGCAAAGAAAAAAAAAATATATATATATATATATATATATAGGTGAAGCGAGGTAAATATAAAAACAATGAACCGGGAAAAGTTAATAAGTCAAAGATGCGGAGTTACTAATTCAAAGTTTATTACGACGTTTCAAACGGGGACCGCTCTTCATGAGGTAACGACTGTACAGCGATATATATATATATATATATATATATATATATATATATATATATATATATATATATATATATATATATATATATATATATAACTACCGCTGTAAAAAAAAAAGAAAAGCCATAAAGCACAACATTCTAGTACCTCTGCTCTCAAGTATGTAGGTTCGCTGAAATCGATGTTACTTGCACCCACAATATAACTTTTTGGCTTGATGAACATGAGGCTTAGGTAGACGTCAGGTCATAGAGATGGTTTCTGTTTTTGATCGTGTTTTTATTTATTTATTTGTTTTGTACACACTGAGGGCGTATGCATTATAGATGAGGAAGTGGTTACGCACAATTTGAAGCAAAACGTATGAGAAAATATGACAGATGGGAAAGTGTAAACATTGGTTAAATAATAAAACAATCTATAATGCACTTTTAAAAATGCATAATCTGTGATTGAAACAATGGTAGCAGGATTGTGGTTCCAGACAGGATCCGTAGACGGCATGAGGAAGTGGTGAAAGACGTTAGTGTGAGCGCATGGGGTGCCATATTTGTGTTGATGGCCAAGTCAAAACCAAATATTAAGAGGAGATGCGATAAGCGTGCTGCGACACGTGACATTGTGTATTCAATTTTAGGAGAGAAATGTAGTCGGGCTTTTCTTTTCTGCAGGTTAATAAGTTAGGAAGATAGAGAATGCATTTCAGAGTAGTAACACTGTCTGTTCCGCGGACTGATCCAGACAGCATTAAGTTTTCAGACTTTGCCATTTTATCACCATCGCTATAGCATCAAATGATTACAAAATATTTTTATGCATAGTTTTTTTTTTTTTTTTTTATGCGGGCCGAACAACCGGGTTTCAATAGAGAGTTTTTGCAGATCGTTCTAATATCTCCGATTACGGTACGATGCAGGTGCATAGGCGGCGGCAGAGTTTCGGGTATTATATCGGAGTCATCGGGACGATCGACTAAAACTCTCTATTACAGACTTTTAGCAAACCATTGCCGTGTTCCGCGTAGCACTACTGGAGCATTTGAAGCATGCTATCCAGCGCGCGCCTCGCGGTGACGGTATCACTCAGACGCGTGAATAAAAGCACGCATCAAAGGCTCCAGTATACACCGTTCACCCTTCAGCAGAGACTAGAAGCTCCGTCTTCTGCGCGAGCTTTCTGCCCTTGCTAACACAACTGTGAACGCCCAGGCAGGCGCAATCAAAGCACTGCGGAAGTGAGTGAGCTCGCGCTGAAGGCGGAGCTTCTAGTCTCGGCTTAAGGGTGAACGGAGTATAGTGCGGTACGCGGAACACGTTAATGGTTTGCTAACTAGAGGTCCCAATATATCGACCCAACCCGGTACATAGCTCCACTTCGTCTCACCGTAACTCGGCCAACGCCGAAGTTCATTAAGCCAATCAGCGCGTCGGAGGGAGGCACGTGACTATATGCTCCGTCTTGCTTTTTGCGCTCAGCGCTGTCGAGGAAACGGGCGGGAGAGAGACGAAAGCCAATTTTGAGCGAATGTTGGGTGATCGGCTAATATTCTAGGGGAACAAAAGCCACGCCTGGGTCACACAAAAAGAACATCCGCGTAAGAGGGCAGTTCCTCTTTCACCTCTTCTCAAAATGCATGGGTAACGCTCTGGCCACCGTAGTTATGGCAATCCAGGTTTTTATTTCAGTACGCCTCCGCGCATGCGTACATCATCTCCCCTGATCGCTCGTCCCGCTGTCACCATTTTCAAAGAGTACCGTCCCGCGGGACGAACATCTTCAGCATCCATCTTTGCGTGGATTTCAACCTTTTTGACAATACTTCTGGGAGAAGCTATAGTATGGGGCATAAAACCAATTGAAAACCGAAGCAAGGGCACGTACTGTGCACTCTGTTCTGACGTTCGGAGGCATGCTGGGATGCTCGTCGTTTGTTGTTCTCAGACAACTCTTCAGACGGCGCTCGCTAGTTGAGAAAGGTCCGCGCTTGGCCCTTGTCTCTCAGATTAGATCGAATGAAGCCTTAGCGTTTCCTTTTTGCAAAGTTACCGCGAAACAAAGTGAAGTTGCAGGGCGGTTTTCTCGCTCGTGAAAGGACAAGACGCAGATACCTCACCTGAGGTGGTCAAGACGATGGCGACGATGGTGATGGTAACGCCGACAGCGAGAAGGAGTATTAGGAGTACGAGAATCATATGTTTTCCTTTGCCTTCATCGGGGCTTTGAAAGAGAAAGGGGCGAAAGGAAGATGAGTCTCGTGGGCAGTAACAACTTGGAAACCGAAGGAGATAGGCAATGGAAGTTTTACTTACGCTGTCGCTGAAATCAAAGGTAAACAATATAAGCCTTGTTTACGTCATAGGACACCTATCTTATAGCAACTGTACTGTTTCGTCAAAAACCTTTTTAAATTGAAACACGTTTCGTCTACAAGTGTTTTTATAGACGCTTTTCGCTGACATTGCGATATTTTGTGTACATATGTTGCTGCGACGTTTCGTCTACAACGTATTATCTAAACTACAAAGTAGACTGGAATGCTGGAATCATATGCCGGAACTAAAGCTCACTCATCCACGTGGATCCGATCGGTCGAAAAACGATTCGCCGAGACCTAATCCTAACTTTAAAAACATTCCATTCTACGCGAAAATACCCCTCGCTTTGCCAGGCAGAACTTAAAGCTAACCTCTTGCCCGATCTTGCACTAAGCCCCCTCGGAATCGCCAAGGGTTCGGGAAACGAATCCGGATGCTCGCGTCTGATGTGATATGGCGGAAAGACGCTTTCGACAAAACTTCGCAAGGTGTGTCCATGAAACTAACTGTGGATTAAACGTCGCAGTTTAGACTAAAGAATATGATATTGAAACATCGTTCGACGAACTGCCCACCGTCTTGCAACTAGAAAATCTCAGAAGCTTCTAAAAAGTACTTCGAGAAATTCACTCGTAACGCAACCAGAACACCGTCTTGTTTTCCTCATTCTGTACTCTGACAACGGAGAGTGCTATGAGGTTCCAATGAAAAAATTCTACAGTCCTCTTATTTTGCCACTGTGGTGTGTTTTACGCTTCAGATATTTCGATCAGCCTTGCTGAAGGAAGATCCAAATTATTAATGCTTTGGCCTTTCCACCTGAAGTGATTAACTACTTCAGCAAGTAAGACTGAAATGACTTCAATCTTCGTTATTAAATTGGTTAAATGAATGACCAGCGGTGATTGACTCAAAATCTTCATTGTCTAAGTTCCAAGGCTGTTCGCGCTAACCATTTGTGGGTTATTGCTACTATTTTAATATAAACTAGTTGACGTGAACTCGCCATTGTTTCTGGGGCCTTTTTTTTTAATTGCGAATTTTGAATACGTCTCGGTCAACAAACGCTGGCATAAACAAAATTCGTTTTGAATATATGAAAATCGTTCTCGAATTTCAGAAGTGGGAATGCATACGCTTTATTATCTAATCTATTCATGTAAGCGCCTGTGTATATTTTTTTTTTCAAAATTAATCAGCGTGTCGTTGACCCGGGTTCGAAGTGACGCCCTAATGGGGACACAAAACTATAATGGCGTTGCATATTTTTTTCAGTTTGTACAAGCGTATCATACATAACTGGAGTGACAGAGGTAATAGCCTCTTATATAGGGGTAAAACCTGCGACTCACACGCCGAAACCGGCAACCAGAACAGGGAAAGAACGTAAGACACAACATGACTTAGGATAAAAGGGAGATGACGCGTTTCCTAGATCGCACTTTCCAGTAATGTTTTTATTTTTTTTTTTTGCAAACGTATTTTTTTGTTTTGCAACGCACTAAGTTTTGTTTTACAAAGTACCCTTCTTCACGACTCCCTTGCTGCATTCTCGTACTCCCACTAAAATGGGAGGAGGAGCAGGTGAGGTCGTGTTTCTTGTTTTCGTTCCTTTGGGAAAATATAAAACTAAAAAAGTGCTTCGCTCAACGAACTGCGTTTCGCTGCCTTCACGATGTCATTTCGCCTGCTGCTCCTCCTCTACGTTTTACCGCAACTGGCTGTCTCCTAGCGCCGAATGCGCAGGTTTGCCCCTTATAAATGAGGTTGTACAAAGGCCTATTAGCGTGCAACGCTATTGAGTTAGGGGTTTTCTCGCGGTGTAATTTCAAGAATACAGCGCGGCTTCTATCGATCAAACCCACGTAAATCAGTAGTAAAAATCATCCCTGCTTGCCATAATCTTGAAGCTTATCCTTAATATGTCGCTATGCAGCAAATTTCTTTTGTCAAGACATCGAATTAAAAACCTGTTTTAATCGGTAGTTACGGATAAACATTTGAATCTTCTATTGGCTCAATAGAGCCTTCAGCCTGTGTGAAAAAAAGTGAAAGAAAGCGTGTTTTGTAATATAACGTTTTATTTAACGGAAACAGAAAATGTTGAAATAAAAATCTTTCTGACTCTGCTCTCTTTTCTTTTCTCGACCACGCAAAATTAAAAATTGCCCTCAAAAACGTTTTTCCTCACTTTTAACTGAAAAGGCTTAAATAAATATTAAACCAGGAGTAATTGTTTTTTATAAATAACTTTTGATTTTTGCAATTCCTTTCCTCATTATATTGGCCTAGGAAAGACACATCCTATAATCTAATTTTCACATGTGGTAAGACCGAAAAAATAAACAAGATTTTTGCAAATTAGTAAAGGTTTATTCCCCGCGGGTGTAAGAACAAATGGTCGCGGAACTAGTGGTCCCGGAAATAATTCTCCCGGAACAAATGGTCCCGAACCAAATCGTCCCGGAACTAATAGTCCCAAGTCCAAGGTAGGAAAAAATGGTCCCATAAAACGATTGTTTGGAAACTAAGATATACCATGCAATATACCTCATCCGTTATGCAATCAGTGATTTCCTAGGTAGAATGAAGTATCTCGTTTATATTTTGAGGCCGGTTACTTTTATTTATTTATTTATTCAAAATACCTCAAAGGCCCGGTGGGCATTACATGAGGGGGGGTTATTTTCCAACAAAGGCATATAGTACAACGCAAAAACATTGAAACAAAAGAATAACTGAAATTAGAACATATTGGTGTGCGACAAACGACGGCAATAAGCACAGGACAATAACTAAACGTAGTTAAATCAGTCATGGGAAACACTTTGGGACAAAATAACATAATACAATGCTAATAATAACAGAGCACCGAATAATGTCAGCTTGCATACTAGCCTGGGATGAGAAAGAAGTTAGTAAGGGCGCTGCGAAACATTTTTACATCAGATATGGTGACAATGTCGTCGGGAAGACCGTTCCAGTGTTTGATGGCTTGAGGAAGTGCTGAGTTATTAAATGCTAACGTTGAACCAAAAAGGCGTTTAAAGCTTTTGCTGTTATTTTGACGTTGTGACACTCTATTCGGTGGTTCTAAAAGCGATGAGCTGGAAAGATCGGGGTTATAGTGCAACCGATGAAGTAAGCAAAGAAGTGCGATTAGTCGACGAGTCTCGAGGGGATGAATAGAGTTATTTTGCTTAAGAAGGGAGACGCTGGCAAATCGGGAATAAGATGATGATATGAATCGGGCAGCACGGTTTTGGACAGATTCTAACTGGTTAATTAAGTACTTCTGATGAGGATTCCAGATAGGTGAAGCGTATTCTAGTTTTGGGCGTACGTAGGTATTATAGGCTAGATGGCGTAGATGCGCGGGTGCGGCTTTTAGGTTTCGCTTTAGGTACCCGAGAGTACGTGATGATTCAGCAGTTGTAATGTTAATGTGGGTGACCCAAGAAAGATTCGAGGTCAGATGCACGCCGAGGTACTTGTAAGATGAGACAGCAGGTAGAGAAGCGTTATTTAGGGCATAACAGAAAGATGAGACTGAGCGTTTCCTAGTGAATGAAACCAGATTACATTTATTTATGTTTAGTTGCATCTCCCATTTTACACACCAGTCGAAAACCTTGTTAATATCACTTTGTAGGATGTCATGGTCAGTTTGGTTGTTAATTTTTCTATACAACACACAATCGTCAGCAAAAAGCCGGATTGTAGATGACACGGTGTTTGGAAGATCGTTGATGTAAATCAGAAAAAGAAGGGGCCCAAGGACTGTGCCCTGTGGGACACCAGAGGTTACATCGGTAGTCGTAGAGTGAAAGTTGCCAACCACAGTAAATTGCTGTCTAAGAGTTAAAAAGTTGCGTAACCAAGAGAGCGTGAGGGAACTGGTCGAGTATTGAACTTAATTTTATTCAAAATCGTCCAAATATTTTCGAATTGAATACTGCCCAACAGTAATCTCCTGACTGTTAATTTAGTGACCTTTTACGATAATATACGAGTTATTACAATTTTCATATAAGAGGCTTTATAATCTTTATTATATTAGTAGGCTTCTTTGAAACGAAAAATTAGTACCCCTAGTCCATATCACCTGAGCGAATCGACGTTTTAGCGAATAATGGAGTCGCGTGTTAACCCACCCATCTGCGCTGCGCTTACCCCACCTCGTGGCGACAGTCTGCGGCCGGCTCATTACAAAAATGTGAACCCACTTGGTCCGGTAAACGCCGCTTAGTGGGGGCCGACTATTCGCTGAAGTGTCCTTCGGTGAAAAGTGGGCGTTCGGTAAAACGTTATTCGATCAAATGAGTGCCTCCCCCCTTGTCATACTGTTGAAGCCACAAAACTCAAATTACTTCCATCTCGTCATGACGCGTGGTGGTAGCACACATAACGAGCGGAGCTCGATGCCTTTATACGTGCATAAGGTTTCCATACCCCAAAACATTTCTGAGCTTCCTAAAAGAATATAAAAATTGGTCGAGTTCATGCAACCGGCAGCCTCCAGATTCGGCGTGTGTTATTGTATTTTGTCGGAGTTATCCGAAAACGCAAAAGCCACATTTCGGATATTTATCTGGGACCATTTTTTTCTAGTTTGTACTTGGGACCATTAGTTCTGGGACCATTTGTGCCGGGACCATTTATTCCGGGACCATTTATTCTGGGACCATATATTCCGAGACCATTTTGTTTTCGTTTCCTATTCCCCGCAGCTGACACCGTGGAATCAAAGAGCTAATTACTTCCTGCACTTCCTCTTTGGCATAGCATTTCTCATTGCATTTAAATTTTTTTATAACTCTCAAAGGCCCCGCATTAAATGAGGGGGAGGGGGGAAACGTATCATGCAATGAAATCGAGATACCAAACAGTTACAAAATGCGCAACTTAAAAGGAAACAGCTGAATTTATACATGTACTCAATTATAGGTGGACAGCAGAGGATTACAAAACACCGCTGTTTTAGTCACGGCAAGGATGAAGGATGGCCGTTAGTTCTATTCCGCCATGACATGAGGAAAGAATGATTCGTTAAACGCATTAGTTTTAGCGGAGACATTTAATTGAAAGACAGTCATCGGAATCCCTCCCGAAAATCCCAGTATATATATATATATATATTACTATCTGGATTATGGAACCAAAAATCTGCTTTTTGGAAGCCTGAAATCCTAATTTGAGACAAAGGATTAAAAAAAAAACTGTAGGGCAGATAGATTTAAGATAGATATCCGATTCTATAATCCAAACAGCAAAACTTGATTTGTGTTTTTTTTGGGGGGGTAGAAATATTTACTTGCGGAGATTACCACAGGGTAACGATACTTGAACATAACGCATATACTGGGTGCAATGCGCGAGCGCTTGACATCGGAGTGTGGTTACAATTATAACATCCCAGGTAGTACAGTTCTTTGAACCAAAATTGTCTGGGAATTCGGGGCCTTGAAAAGGTCGAAAAATTCAAGGTACAGACAAACTTCACGAGTCAGATTAAAATGTTTTTGGTATGCTTCAATCAACTTACTCGGGGCAGCGGTGCTGTCCATGCCGGACATCTCTGAAGAAAAACAGAAATACAGAAGTTGCGCTGTAGCTGCTCCACACCATTTTTGTGTACAATTAACGTTACCAAAAACACACACACACACACACAAAAGAAAAATTGGGTGTTCATTTTTCTACAGAGCGTGCGGTGTATCACTCGCTCTTAACCCTTTGTTGCGTACTTTAAAACTGCGCATGCAAATCATAAAATTCTGCGTTTTTGCAACCATTGGTATTGAGCTGATACCCAGGTTTTTTTTTTTTCTTAGCTTTCAGAAATGTAGTTTATTAATTACAGAACGTCCACTACGGCGGATAGCTTGCACTGGGGGTACAAGATCCCTTTCGTCCCATGAACAGAACTTTGGCTTTTTCTTTTGAACTCGACGTCTTTTTCTTGTAGACAGAGCTTGGGTTTCCGTGTCGCGATCCTCATCATCACTTTCATCACTTTGGCTGGTATCTTCCGAGCTATCATCACACCTGCCTTGATCATCATTAATGGCATAATCGATGTCATCATCCTCGCTCTCTGAAAAATCTTCATAACTTCCTGACGGCAGACGCGTCTTCAATTAGGACATTGATTCTTGAGTCAGATAGTGGAATATCCAATAAAGCATCGATGTCGACTTCCCTTAAAAGCGAATTGGTAGCAAACCGTTTGCCACTAAAACAAAAAATACAAAATATAGTTGTTGTTTTTCCTTCGAATATGTAGGATGATGGTGCTTTATTCATTATAACAAAAACTGGACCATTTCATTATATCTACAGCGCCACTGACCAAAAACAATTTGTGCATAGCACATGCCTCGTAATGCTGCTGTTCATGGTGTACACCAGAGCAGCCAAGCCAAAAGTACATCACTTAGTGAACAATGAAGACTTATTGAACACTCATATTAATACAGATTACACCTCAAGACTTCCTCGAAGGCATGAAAGTGTTTAACAGAGGGATAATCAGTTTTTTCAACAGTTTACGACGCTTTAGCGAGGATGCACGTGCCTTATCTGGAATTTGTGGAAGCTGCCATCTTAGATGCTGAATATGTCAACACCAGTGGTACGGTGGTGCCATCTATGAGTGGAAATCGAAAACCCATATATCCACTTAAATGGACACCATGCGTACGGGTATTATACGGCCTAGCACTTTATTTAAAAATTAAATAACTTTGCCCACTGTAGTGGCTACTATGCATCAAAGGGTTAATACGGTGTTCACACGTAGAAGAAAACCCCTCCGTGACGTCAGCCGGCGAGGTGTCTCCAACCGTAGCTTGACGAGGTGTGCTTGTAGCTACCGTCTGAGCATTTCCTCCACGCCGCCTACACAGAGCCAGAAAATCTTAAAAACCTCTGCGCGCCACGTCAGAAAGGCGTGACGTCAGCATCACGTGACGCGCACTCCGCGGGGCAAAGTGTTGGATCTTTCCGTCGTGTTTTTACCGCATAATGAATAGCTCCGCAGAAAGTTTTCACGCCACAGATTTTCTTCAAAATTGGTTCACCAAAGGAATGGGCACATCTGAACTACTCACCCAAATTGCTGGTCACAATCATTCTTTTGCCTAGATATTTAAGTTTCCAATTTGTTCTTAGAGTACTGACAACACAAAAAACGTGACTTGAGATGCTGTAATACATGGCATTATGGGGGCTCTAAAGCTCTCTCCCGACGGCTTACAAAAAGTTTGGTGTTGTGTTATGAATGCTGGTAAAGCTCATCCCAGCATCCCAGCAAAACGAGAAAAAAAAACAGCACAAAATGCTTGGATTTTTAGGCTTCCTGCTGCTAGCTACACACCATGTGACATCACTCTGTTAGAAACTGCAGGGAAATTTAAATGTTCCTTTTGGCATCACCTTCATTTGCAGTTTTATCAAAAGTTAATTTAAAGTTAAAAATACTAAATACATAGCAAAATCAAAAAGACTGGGTCTTCCAAAGTCGCCCTTAGTTTGTGTAGCTAAACAAATCGCGCATTTACAAAATGCGTAAGATATCAGAAGAGAAACTTGTCGCACGTTTAAGGTCCGACTTATAAACGCGATCTAAGCAAAATGAATTAAAAAAAAAAAACGAAACGTACGATTTTTTGTGTGTTGTTTTCGCACTGATGGCGTTTTCACGTCTGGTCGTCTAATATTAACGTTATTGAAAATCCGTGTATGCCCCAAACACGGGTTTTCATTAAGGCTACCAGGATTTCTCCAATGATTTGACGTACGAATCAAAAATCCTTCAAAGTTTAATGAGGGGCATGGCGTACTTTTTAAAAATTACGAAAGGGTGTAAGAGACCCGTCAGTGCTTTTTGAGAGAGGCCTGTGGGGTCTGTCTCATTCCTTTG
Organism: Ixodes persulcatus; assembly: GCA_013358835.2. Lineage (NCBI taxonomy): Eukaryota > Metazoa > Arthropoda > Arachnida > Ixodida > Ixodidae > Ixodes > Ixodes persulcatus. The sequence goes on from JABSTQ010010288.1 coordinate 305,983, forward strand.
CATGAAACCACAGCACCCATCAAAATCGTTTAAAGGGGTCTGTAGAAGAGCTCAGGTAAGCATTGAGGATATATTGCCACGGGTAAGCCGCTCGGGCATCTTGCATTGGGTTGCGCGAATGATTTTGGAAATTGAGGAGACGTTCCCCCGTCGCCCATTATTAAATACAGCCTTAGTAAACAAGGACGACGAAGAGGGAACGAACACGACATGACAACGATCCCCCGTCCCTTCCCGTGGTGGCGTGGCCCCTGGGACGTATAAAAGGGAGCGCACGAAAAAAAACATGATGTTGAAAAGACTTCGTTCCTCTCCAGCCCAGATTTCCTAGTTTCCGCTGTTTCTCCCTCGCACTGTTTTTCTTCGCCAAGTCCTCTCTCAGAGGCAGAGAAGGTGCATGGGACAAATGGGAGACGGACGTTTTTCTGTTTGTTTGTAGATAACCTGTGTTTAGGTCAGTCGAGATAAGCCTATGTCAGAAGCTGGTTGCCCTGTTTTTTTCTGCGTGGAGCTGAGCTGGTTGGAACGGCATGCTTCTGTAGGTTCGCAGATGAGCGTAGAGTAAAAAACCAAGGAGGGGAGAAAAAGAGACACCTAATGCTGAACTATCAAGCATTTACTAAAATTATTCTTTTTCATCTACCCTCATGAAGTTTACTATTGACTTCCCAGGGGTAACTTCTTCTTCGTAATGGTATTTGGTGGCTGGCGTTCACATGTTCCTGACTTGGTTTCTCACATGGGGCGCTCCAAGAAGATATAGCTTTTCTTTCGGAAATAGCGTAATGGAGGCGGCACTCACACAGTCGGCCCCGTTTGCCTCAATAGTCAGATACTTCAGCATTTCCTTTGCGAGCTGGTTTTTGTGACTTCCAACGATGGTAACGTTTGCGAAATCAGGAGCACATTGACTTACGCAACCCGCACACTCCAAAGATGACCTTTGCCTGAACGGTGCAGGAACTATGTCGCAAAGACCTAAGGCTATGCCTTTCAGACAAAGAAGGAGGGTTTGTAGTTCTGGATTCGGGGTCATATGGAAAAACAGCCCAACAAGCTTAGCGAAGAACTTCAAACAAGTAGATTCAAAACTAACTTATTCAGCAAAAAAAAAAAAAACACCCTAAAATTAATTGAAAAAGAACAATGCAGAGGTCTCATCGCCAAAATCAGAAAAATCGCAACAAGGTGAATTGTGTGTCTTTTTCTCGGCAAAAACACAAAAACTGATTTCCTTTTCGCACCATTGTATCAGAGAGACACACATGGCCAAGTCATGTGTCACAGGTTTTGGCGAAGATTCTATCAAAAGTTAAAGTAAATGACCCCTTCAAATTACAAAACTCGGAACGCGTAATTTCCTTTCTTTAGAAAAAAGAATCTGAAATTGTTTCGTGTTTCTCCTTAGATATCCAGAACATCCACTATTCGATTCCCCATGCCACTCTCCTGATGATCCTCCGAACAACCATCGAGGAGAAGGGGCTTTAATACTTCCAAATTGCAGCAGGTATGAGCCTGGATAGCTTCTTGGAGCTTCTCGGAATCTACCTCACAGCGACTGTGGTATCACACCAGGAGCAACACTATGTGCAGAAACCTTGCAGCACGCGCTAAGAATATCAAAGAAAATCTAAAGGATCAACGCATCGAGGCCATTTTCCGGTATGTAGATGACTTTCTCACTGTGTAATTCCGATGAAGACGAGCCGAGTAACGGTTGTTTAGATGGTGTCATACGCACATTCAAACACAGCTGGATCGCTAAACTCGTCAAACACAAAGTTAGGGTTGAAGTTAGCGGAGCGTGCTGATTGGACTCTCGTGACGATGGCGTCACGCGGGACGAGATATGTCAATCATCCAAGCTTTCTCGCTGCTCAAATTTCTGCGAGAATGCGAAACAGAAAGTCGTAGCGAGCTTCATCGGAGCGCGCGCGAGCAACACCGTGGGGCCAGGCGATTGAAGGGCTGCACTAATGACGTCGCTCCCGCGTATCCCTACATCCCAACGCCGCGTTAGAATCAATAATACGTAGATTGTACCTAGGAGGGTTCTAAATATCCTGAACCTTCTCGTCGAAAGATCGTCGTTTGTGGAAGGTATTGGTGACGACAAAGTGGCGTTTCACAACTTTGGGAAGGAGTTATTTGAGGCCAAAATCTTCGCTTCAGAATCGAGGCGAAGATTAAACTTTGTGATATTGTGGAGGCGTGCGCGGTGTATGCGGTTTTAGAGCTCATCTTCCGCCACTGTCAACAACGCCACCGGGGTCGCCACAGGCGGTGTGTGTAGAGACGTCGGTAATGCCTGAGAGATGAGGAGGCGACGGGGGATGGCGAAAAAATGCAGGGGAAAGGGAGAAAAAAGAGGTACGACCAACACACACACACACACACACACACACGCACACACGCACACACGCACACACGAACACACGCACGCACGCACGCACGCACGCACGCACACACGCACACACACACACAAACACACACACACATACACACACACACACACACACACACACAGGCAGCACACCATTGTTGGACCCCCGTTGGCCCAATGTTGGCAAAAAATGGTTCCAATATTGGTCTGACGTTGGCATTTTCGAAAACGCCACCATATCCAATGGTGGTCCAACATTGGTGCCAATGTTGGACAACTGGTATGCCAACGTTCTAGCCCACGTTGGACCAACGTGGTTTGCGCTTTTTTATCCAACATTGGCATAGAGGTTTCACCGTTGGCTGAACCAACATTGGCATCCAGTGCTTTACACACTGGCTCTTCCAACATTGGCTTCACTATTGGCTATTCCAATATTGGCATCCAGTCTAATACAGTGGCTATTTTTTGCATCCGTTGTCTATGCCATTATTGGATGCAATTGTTTAGCCAGTTTTCTAAGCAGCGTCACAAAAACAGTGCTAAGAACCGAGCAAGTCCCTTGCCCTTTTTTCTCAAGCACTGTTTTCTTTCTGATACTAAAATCTAATAAATGCAGCAATTTTACCATATTTGGACACATTAATAATCATTAAAGCATGGAAATGAATTGTTCATAACGATTGACAGATCATAATTTATTTAAATCGAATAAAAAGATTTCAAAAATTGCGCAAGCAGTGGGGCCTAGGCAGACTCGGAGGCAGGGTCGGCGGCAGTCTCGGTAGTGTACAGGACAGAGGGCTGGGGGAAGGGCTGGGCAAAGGGCTGGGAAAAGGGTTGGGCAAAGGGATACCACGCAGGGGCCTGGCCACAGGACTCTGAAAGAGACACAAGCGGGGGTTCGGATTCAGGTGAAGGGTTTCAGAGGCTCTCAGTTCTCTCTTACGCTTGTCAAAAAGAATATCAAAATAAAACATAGCTTCATTATTAATCGCCGCCTTTTAATTAACTATTTCATTAATCGGCTCAGTTGCTCTTCAAGTATAAAAGCTCGCAAAGGCCTACCGACTTTTTTATGTTTACTTTTCCATATTATAAACTTCCTTTCCAGTGAAATATTTTTCGTTATTTTGTATGTAAAAAAAACTTAGTAATGCCTTCTAAAATAAAAAGATGCGCAGGTAATATACCATGGCCGGCTTGCTGGAATCAGTGTCTCAGCTGAGACTGGGTGAAAGAAAGTACTGTAAAGGCTGGGACGCGCGAGCGTCTTTAGCAGAGGTTTGAGTCTCGTTCAGCCCGTACGCTAGCTTTGACAGTGCTTTCTTTCCCCCCGTCTCAGCTGAGGCGCTGTTTCTAGCAAGACGGCCCAGGCGTTTATTATTGTTTTGTTCGTCCGACTTGTCCTAACTCAGAGCTCGATCGATCTAGGTTAAAATATTTATACCGATTTAAAAAAATTACCAAATAGTATAAATTTTATATAATAACCCAACCTATATAATAACCCAACATCATGGCGTCCCTCTACCTTTCATCTAGCTTTAAAAAGTCTTAAGAATTACAATCTCGCCATTTAAGTTCACACCGATATTTCTACGTTGATCTGAAAAAACAAAAACGTTTTTAAGATTTACGGTATTTGCGGCACGGAAATATGTATTTTTAAATGTACCCACATTGCCTCCATAATATTAACAATTTATAAATAAAGCCGCTGGCGTCCCTCTTCAGCTCACCAGTGTCAAACGCACTACTAATTTAACAGTTCAATAAATACCCCGTTATACGTAAGAACATGACACTTGAACAGAACTTGATGCTTGAATCAATCAAGAATTTAAAATAAATCACGCACATAAAATAGCTTGTTGTGTAAAGACAATTACTGGCCATTAAACTCGCAGAGCGCGGTGACATAATTGGCACTCACTCGCACCCAACAAGCCGAACCTTGGCAAATAAGGACTACTCAACGCTCTGTGGTATTCGGCTTTGGACATACCGGGATGACTTTTTACTACAGCACACATCTACCGCCAAGAAGACAGCCATATTTTAACAAGAAAAAGTCAATAAAAATGACTTTGAACACAAACAATAACCTATCAGAACGTCTCTCACGGTCTATTAGAATAAAAAGCACTTACAAATAGCGCTGTACAAGGCCTTTCGGGCCGATCGCTGTGGATTACACGCTTAACTCGTCGGAGATTCCTGGCACAGAGTTCGACAGGGTTCAAACTCATCGGATAGTGGCAAAACATACATTGCGTAGCAAGAATACCTATCCCCAATGGTCAGGGGTACCTTTCCTTGTCAATCACATGGAAGAGAAGGCGGCCCGTCGTGTCTTCGGTCCGTCGAAGCTAGTGGTCACATGTATGCCCACAACAGAGGAAGATCACCGGTGTGTAGGCTCTGCCGAAAGAATAACCATGGTCTTGGCAATCCGCATGTTGAAGATAGCACTTGGCACTAAGACGGAATGCGCTGCTGGTTATCGGAGCTCTAGAACCGCCGTTCTTGGTGGCTCCAGTATAGGGTAGCCTGGATGGCGGAGATGCCGAGCCGCTTCGCCCGATAAAAACGGTCTGCCAAGCAATCAAATGCCCTCAGACAACTTAGAAGCGGACACCACGGCGTCCTAATACCCGCATGATTATCTTGTCATTCTTGTTCCTTGGAGAAAAGAGCTATTTCTGCCACAAAAAAAATAAAAAAACATGCATAAATTGCGAAGCCCATCTGCCCATTTGCAGTTCTCGGATGCGCGTGTTGGAACTTGAGGAGACCGTCCCCATTGTCTTCTAGTTTCTACCTTATCGTGTGGCCTTGGTGCACGCGATCCCACTTTCAGCGTGCGTGTGTGTGCATGTGTGCGTGTGTTTCGCGGGCTGGACTACACCCCTAAGCTGAGAGTGTAGAGGAAGCTAAGAAGCTCGGTGAACCAATCGCAGGTCTATTTTAATCACGTGATCACGCTCTCTCCCGTTACCACGCGCAGAGAGCGGTGTAGGTGATCACTGGTTCGGCCGGCGCGTAGCCCATCCGGCACTGTCAGCTTAGGAATGCGCAATGTCCTCCTCCCTCAAGGACGCCGAGTCCTCTTCGCTCTCAAAGCAGAGCTTTGGAGAGATTAGTGACGGCGTGGGGAAAACGGGGGGGGGGGGCAATATTATCTCAATACTTTCTCTCGCCCTTTCCGAAGCCGTTCCGAGGACGTCGGCACCGACAATCTCCTGCACACTTCTTTCTCTCGAATTCTTTCGTTTGTCTTTGCTATCCGGGTTTCCAAAAACCAATGTAGTAGAGATTGCTTAGACATGATAACTCTAGAGCAAGAGGACAAAAAGGGACTGGCAGACACGAAGCTCCGAAATCAGCTCGGAGCCTAATGTCAAAATTAAAAAGAGACAATGATAAATCAAATGCGGAAAAAAGGGGCTAGACTGTAAATCAAGAACAACATCCGGCTAGGCAATCCGGCTAGACTCTAAATTAAGACCAACTTTGTCGTCTGTTATTAGTGCCTTGGCGCCATGTAGGAGGCACTAGGGCTCTTATTGTGGCACCAGTAGTACCGTAAAGTCATAGAGCCGTCACTGGGGAATTGTAGTATACCGTTTCCACAGTCCGCTAAGCACCCGGATAGCGCTCCGTAATCCGCCACAAGACCTTGAACTATGCAGATAAGGCTGGTGGCGCGCATGCGCAGCTGTGGCGTTTTCTTCAGGGATACCGTAGCGGAGGAGAAGAACGGTCTACTACAATTCCCTATTGTATAACCACATTTCAAAATAGTGTCTTGTTCGAGTCAATCGCAAAGAACTTCTTCACCTGACACGAGGTGCAGTTCACAAGCCCGTTCTTAGGGTACGAAGTTTTTCTGTCGAGATCATAGAGTCAACATAATCATCTATTATGTTGACTCTATACGCGAACATCGTTTTTATTTTTTTATTTTTTTTTCAGTTGGCGGTTCTGATGAGCCCATATCGCTGGCGGCTCCTTAATTTGCACAGTGACGGAGCAAAACATCGCCATTAAAGGGACACTGACACCCCCCAAATTTTTTTTTCCTTTTTCGTCAGGCGATTTATTATGGTGTCGGAAGACTACCCAATTAATATTTTTGCTACAGAGTCACGTATTTTTTTAATAAAGCCAAAAACGCAACTGCGCGAAACCGAAACCGAACGGAGAAGTGGAGAGGATAGCGGGAGTGGCGGAAGTCACGTGGCTACACCCGACCGCGCTGTTTTTTTTTTGTTTTTCTCTTTCCGCACGTAGCAGACGAAATGCGTCCGTTCGCCGTGGTATTCCTTTGCAGTTATGTTGTTCCGCTCGCTGTTTTTTTTACATTTAAGTGTTCGCAATTAGTAGTGAGTGCCCGAGTGCCGTGGTGAATTCCCGTGATCAGCTCCGAAACAATACTCCCAACTCCAAGGTGCTGCGTGAAGAGTTGCCTCACATGTCCTGCATCTGAAAGTGGCCAGAGTGCACAAGTTTCCGAAAGATCAACGCGTCGGAATCAATGGCTGGCTGCAATTCCTGTAGAACCATTACGCGAAGCTCGGAAAGCGGACGCTACCCGATTTATAGTCTCCTTGCATTTTGTGGAAAGTGATATACACTGAGTTCGCAGGTGTCAAAAATGGAATCCATACCATTTAGTTCAGCGACGTATCGTCCACAACAATTTTTTTTCCTGTGATAATTGTAAAAAAAAGAAATGTAAACATCGCAGAATGCTTGACAAAAATGAAAGGTACACCCACACCAGGAATCGAACCCGTGCCCTCTTGCGTGTGAACCGGACGTCTTTCCACTGAGCTATTGAAGGAACACTCTCATGCGTAATTATGCAGCTGGTAGACAGTATGTCGGAAGTTTGCTGCCGATTCCCTTCAATACATACACTCCCGGCTTGAAGTCGGGCAGCACCACGCATAGGGCACATTCGCACCTCGTAAAGTAACCGTACGCGTGCGTATTCAACTTGAAGTACGCATTTCGTGCTTGACGTTTGAGCGAGCGATGTCTTCAGCCAGGAGAAGGGACGACGGCTCGGCGACGTCTTCGTGCAATCGGCTTGCTGGTCGGGCATGTCCTATGGGATGAGTATCAGTTCTTTTGATTGTTCCGAAATTTCTCTTTCAAGGAAAGACAGAATTCGCCAGTACCGTGAACGACAGTTCTGAAGTAGAGGTCCAACGCCCGTCGTCCGCTGCCATCCGCTAGTGCTAGTCCCACGATACGCGAAACGACGCCATGTTGAGTGAACGCACAGAAAGCTTCCGGTTGTTTGTGCTACTTTTTTTTTTTCAATCAACCGTATTTGCAGCTTTTTTGAAGCCACAAAAAATGGGTTTCATATTTTTTTCTATTTTTAATATTGACTGTGTGCCTTCAATGACCCACGACTTCGATTAAATTTGGTAATCGCATCGATACCTTAGAAAACGGCCCGTGACCACGGAAAAGAGAGTGAGCGAGACTCGAACCGGCCAGTTCTTGATCGGCGGTTTTCGCGCGGAAAGAAACCGAATTTCGAGCCGCAAATTTTGTTCTGGGTAGTTGGGCTCTCATATGTCACGTACAACTAAAAACCTCGGCGAGCATAAATACCCTGTCAGTGTCCCTTTAAGTTCTGTACATTGTTCTTGTCTTGTTTACTTTGCAGAAAAGCACCTGAATTGCCCTTTGACAAAAAAACATAAAATTGACAAGCGCTTGAGCAATTTCAACTTGTTGTGGTAAAACGAACACGCCTAAACCAGCTTATTTCAACATGCTTCCACTATTAAGCCAATGGTATTGTCAGACTAACACACACTGACCATTATATGCCACTGTGTTCTTGAAATGACGATGAGCCAATGGTAATAACAGGACAACAGTAACCATTATAAGCGTGTGTTTATCCAGCATGGACAAGCCAATGCTGCAGACAAGCCAACAGTGTCCATTTTATGCCAGTCCCCATCAAATATTGGAATGCCAACGGCACGAACAGGCCAACGTTGACCATTTTATTCCAGTGTTCATCCAATGTTAGCAAGCCAAGGGTACTCAAAGGCCAACATTGTCCGGTTTACGCCAGTATTCATCTAATATTCGCAAGCCAATGGAACTGACAGGCCGAGATTGCCCATTTTATACCAGTGTTCATCCCATATTCACAAGCCAATGGAACTGACAGGCAAACATTGTCCGGTTTAAACCAGCATTAATCCAATACTCGCAAGCCAATGGAACTGACAGGACAAGATTGCCCATTTTATACCAGTGTTCATCCAATATTCGCAAGCCAATGGAACTGTCAGGCCAACGTTGTCCATGTTTTGCCAGTGTTCATCCAATATTCGCAAGTGAATGGAAATGACAGGCCAAGATCGCCCATTTTATGCCAATGTGCTTCCAATATTGGTTGGTCATTGGAGAAGCTGGGCCATCACTGAAGGTTCTATATAATGGCATAGACAATATTGGGAGCAGATTGGCTAAAGTGGACCATCATTGGACCTCTTTTTGCCAATGCTCTTCCAATATTGGCCCAACACCTTGTGCTGCCTGGACACACACACACACACACACACACACACACACACACACACGGAGACACACAGACACACACAGACACACACACACACACACACACGCACACACACACACACACACACACACACTCACGCGCACGCACGCACGCACGCACGCACGCACGCACGCGCGCGCACGCACGCACGCACGCACGCACACACACACACACACACACACACAAACACACACACACACACAGACACACACAGACACGCACACACACCGACACACACACAGACACACACACACACACACACACACACACACGCACACAAGCATAAATAGGAGTCGGGAAAGGCCATAGATATTGTTGGGGAGAAGGAGAGAGAGAGGGGTGATGGTAGTGAAAAAGGGGGATATCCCTTCTCCTGAATTTTTAGAACGCAGCTCTCGGACGCCCGTTTCAGGCTTTAGCGGCGTCGGCGTCACAGTCGGCGTCATCGCACGGGTTGCATTTGGGACGTTTGGCGCTAAATTTAGCGGGAAACTTGAAGTCACGTGACCTCAAAACCAATTCAGTTTCCCCGCTAAATGGCAGGGGAGCAGGAGAGGAGGAGGGGAGGCTACGGAGGGGGGTGAAGGGGCAGACCCTCCCTCCCTCCTCCCCAAGAGCTGCGCTCTAATTCGACATTACAGAGAACTGTAAACGTATTTCATTTTTTTTATATACCTCTTTGAAATGCTATGGTCATAGCTGGGGCGATAGCCCTAGCCTCTGGCCATAGCGTTTCAGTTTTTTATTTTACAACAAACAGCACAGCGTGCAATTTTCGAAATAATGGTTCTAGAGATTCTGGAATTAAAACGGTTCGCGTTCCATGAACTCACGAGCGGCCATGACAAACATTCAAAGAGAGACTCGTGCCAGGGCTCGTTGCATACAGGCGCGTTCAGTGACGTCCTTTTATAGTTCATACCTTTGACGTCAGGGTGAGAATTATCAGTTGTGAGCGACAAATTTGATGGTGCGTGTTCAAGTCAACGGTGACAAGTTTGGTGGAGTACGATGAAAGTTTGGTGTCCTCAGGTTCTAAAAACAGCACCATCAATATTGACAACCTGACATTTCTCTTATCTCCGTTGATGAACGCAGCATTAATCCTAGTTTGGCTAATCTCTGAGAGTCTACCATAAAATGATTTATCCCGCGATAGGGGGGGACAACTGCCCGGAAGCGAAATCCGTCCGAAAGGGGACAATGCTACTCGGCTGTGTTTTGACATAGCCACGTCGGGCTACACTTTGATTAAATTGAAAACGCCGAAGTAAATAAAAGGAACGACAGGGACACTATTTGGTAAATTCTGCTTTATCGGCAGATATAAGTACGGTATCAAACTATCAACCTCGACGGTGCTGATTTTAGAATGCCCTTACCAAAGCCTCCATCGTGCTCATCAAACATGTCGGTCGCAGCTGGTAATATATGTCGTGACGTCACATGTATGAACCACCGCTTCCTCTGCGCACTCTCTTGTGCTGCTCTTGTTTGGCGCCTAGGAAGTGGTAGGGATCTTTCGCCCCATCAATGAAAATCGTCATGACGATACACGGATCTGCGTGTTTGTGAGAACAGACAACTTCGCGACAATCTTTCGGCTCCTCCCCCACTATGTCATAGCACAAAGAATATTTTTGTTTGACGAGTTTAGCGACCCTGCCCGGGACTATCTTTCACCCAGGAACTTTCGGTAAACCAGTCCATACGGTTTCTAGATCCCTCCTTGGAGTTCAAAACTACCCACGGGCGCTGGATGTATGAAGCCCGCTCATGTAAAGGATTCCTTCCAAGCAACTCGGAAGGCTAAAAAACGTTAAAACGAGGGTTGGCCACCAAAGCTCTCGTCTCGGCATTACAAAAATCTTGCCCCCATAGAGTCGGGCACAGCTTCCAAAGCCAGCTCTGTAGGCTTCAGGACTCTGGTTACACAAGCACACTTCTAATACCGGTATGCGAGAGCCACTGCAAGCAAGTGCCTCAAAAACAGAACACAAATGCACAACCAACGAAAAAGAAGCCCCCCAAACCTATTGTGGTGTTGCCATACATCCACGGGATAACGAATTGCCTAAAAAGGATCGCCGGCCGACAAGGCGTACAGGTCGTCTGCTCAGCCCCCAACAAGGCGTATGCCATGTGCCGTAACGTGAATTGTAGCAGTGACCAGAATCAGACGTCCCCCTGCAGTATCGCGCACAGAACACCATACGCCCCATGCGAGAAAGGAGTTGTGTACATTTTTCGGTTGTCAGGTGGCAAATGCTACATTGGACAAACTGGGCGATGAATTAATGACCGCACCAGGAAGCATACATCATCCATTGGTGCACTAACATCAGCTGGCCACCTTCCGGCGCATTGTCGAGTATGCCAATGTGCTGCTGAGCTCGCAAAAGTTACCATCGTTGGTAGACACAGAAACCAGCTTGCAAGAGAAATCCTGGAGTCTCTGGCTATTGAGGCGAACGGGGACGACTGTGTGAGTGCCGCCTTCATTACATTATTTCCGAAAGAAAAACTATCTTCTGGGAGCGCCCCATGTGAGAAACCAAGTCAGGAACATGTGAACGCTAGCCACCAAATACCATCCCGAAAAAAGAAGTTACCCCTGGGAGCTCAATAGTATAACTCATGAGGGTAGATGAAAAATAAGAATTTAAGTAAATGCTTGATAGTCCAGCAGTGTGTGCCTCTTTTTCTCCCCTCCTTTGTTTGTTCCCTCTAAGTTAAGCTGGAAACCTTCAGAAGCTGTTTTTCCTCCGTCAACGAGCGCGAACTAAATACAAAACAACGAACGGATGCTCAGTGTCGGCTTCCCGTCCCATGCTTGGGACCGATCTTCTAGAGCAGCTGGATGTGCGGATCAAGAAGGTCTCTTATTGACCTGTTTGTTGTGAATTGTCGTCCGTCCCGCTTCAGAAGCATCTAGCGTGCAAAAAAGACACCGGAGTCGACACCATGATTTTGTTCTGAATTTCTCAACGGCGTGCAATGTTGGTTGCGCGTTCGTGGTTTTCGTTAAACGTTTCGGTAAACGTTAAACGTTAAACGGACACATGTACACTGCCACACGGACAGTGTACATGTGTCCGTGTGGTGCATCTGCCTGGTATTATTAGTAAAACTACCGTATATCTCAGGAAGCTACCTAGCAGCATTGTGAGTACCTTGAAATATATTATTTTTGCGACAAAAAATTAGTTCGAAGGCCTATTCGGTCTTATCGCTTTCGTCTACAGCTGGGTGCGCCTGGGTTTGGGCGATAGTTAGTTTTTTATCGTCTTTTACAGTTACAACCTCGATGTAAAAACTCGATGTGTGAGGCAAATTTTCAATAACGTTTAAAACTGAATTTTTGGTCAAAGGTTCACAGCCATTTGAGCTTCTGAAGGCTTGACGGTCTGTGGGAATCTGAAAGGCTGAAGACTATAACGCGCTGGGAGGTTCGAAGGATTGAAGGGCTGAAGGGGGTTAATGGGCTGTCGGGGTTCGAAGTGCTGAGAGGCTCCCGTTACACATCAGACCTGAAATGTTATTTAAAATAAGGAAACACTCTAAGATATCTTGATCATCTACTTTACTGCAAAGCAGGTATGAAGGTTAATCAGTGCGTTCTACTGCAGCACGCTAAAAGAAAAAGTAGACTGAAGGCACCAAATCATCACGGTGTCTGATGTTGGGTTGCTCCATTCCTTAGAAACGCTGTGAGATGGCGCGGCATAAGAACTCAAGGAACCGTCCTTATTAGTGCACTCTTTTTCTAGCTGACGAGGCGCGCGACCGCGTCCGCGCCCGCGCGCGCAGAGCCCCAACCCGACAACGCCTCTGCCGGAAGATGTACGAAGCCGGCGTAAAATTTCAACCTATTTTCAGACCTTATTTTGACACCTCTCTCTTCTCTCGCCGTGTTATGGAGGAAGTTTGGCGAATAACGTGACTGGAATTACGTCTGCACTCGTAAGGCTCATCCCACACTTGCATCTGAAAGCGGTGCGTTCCGTAGAGGAAAGCGGACGCGTAGCGTTTTGAAGAGCGCTTGCACCAAGCTTGTACACACCGTTGCGTTGACACGCTGTCGACCGCATCCAATAGCCAGTAACGTGTTTGAGTAGATCGTTTGGTCACTCGCGCTAGGCTATTCGCAATCCGCTAGGACTTCCGCTATATGTAGCGTAGCGGAAACGCCATTTCAAAGTTTAGTAGAACGTTCCCAACCCGGTACAGATCACAGCGATACGAGAGCTAACGCAACGCCACAAGCGGCTCCTTCATACACTAAAGCCTGGTTCAGACAGTTGCGTTTGACTGCGTTTGACTGCGTCGCGGCAGAGAGAAACCAGGACATCCCTGCTGCTTATGTCGCGTGCCAAGATGATTCCTTGAATTGGATTCCACGGTTCATACGAAGCACAGATGTGCCGGTGATTCGCTTTCGGTACTCGACGCAACGCAGTCAAACGCGCTCAAACGCAAGTGTCTGAACCGGCCTTAATGCTTTCGCACAACAAAGCTTTGTAAAGTAATTATTTGCATTTTTTTATTAACGTCGCTATCCTAATATAATCTGCTTTCTTTATTCATTGAAGCGCTAGTCTTTCCTTTATTTGTAGTAGGTGATCATTTTGTTTGTAATTGAATACAACTGACGGCTAAGCTGTCCAAGCCAACCCTATATCAGCCACGCCCCAAAGTCGTCGAGATAAATCTTCAAAAATAGGTGGCAACAAGCATAGCTCTTCTGTTATGTCGTTGTGATCGGGCTTTCTTTTCTCTTTCGCACTGTTCCCCGAAAATGAAGGGCCATGGAAATCCCTCAGGTCCGCTGGCCGGCTCCCTTCCCTGGTCGGTTCTGTCCTCACGTCAAAGGCGGCCGAGCAGGAGGCCGCACCTTTCGCTCACAGCGCCACGGATTGCGGAGTAATCCGTGGCGCTGTGAGCGAAACGGGCCGGTGCCTAAATGACCGCCTGAGGGAGCCCTTCCGAAAGGTCGCCGATCCCAGCGAGGATTCGGTGCACCCAATTGCAGCACATCGCCGCACATGCGGAGGATGTGAGCCAAGGTTAAAAAAAATGCGCGTGCTCGGGCGCCATCCTCACAGATTTGGCAGGGAAGTTATCGAATATTTTGCGATAAAAAACTCCGGAGTGAATGTCTCTTCCCCCTCGCTAGCCCTTTCTGATAGAGAGATAGATTATCTGAGCCAAGAGCTGTCCGGGGTGATTATACGACCTCGGTGAGCGGCCCGACCCCAACGGGTCGACGCACCCAGCCGCCTCTCCCACCCGCCCTTCCTTCCTCTTACTTCCCCCCTCTGCATCTGCCCTTTCCCCCTTTCCCTAAGTCTGCGCAGGGGAACATGCGTTCGCACTCCATGGAATAAACTTTGTTGTGAGTTGAAAAAATGTACTTTTCTGTGTTTCGTCCTCTCTATGTTTTACACTTTCTGTTATCTAATTCTTCCCCCCATGGCTGTATTCAGTTTTTGGCCATAAATCGCTACTTGTTACACTCCTGTAGCAGCTTTGTCGCAGCTACTTCTCGCAGCAGCAAGATATATTCCGCCCCTCAGAACCGCGATCGCCAAGCGGACAGGCGCAACGTGGCAGCCATCTTGAATTGCGTCCCTCGCTGGCCCTCCCGAATCTCGCCAAGACTCGTTCTCGCGAGACTCACATTTGGGCCCCGCGCTACGCGCTCTACATTTCTCCCAATTTTGGTAAAATAGCGTGCCTCCGCTAGCTTTGCCAGCTCCGCTAATTCTCTGCTAGCGTCGCACATGCGCAGTAGTGTCATCGCTCTAGCGTATAACAAAGCGGGGGTGCCACAGCAATCTACTAAAACTCTCTAGTAAGAGCCAATAGTAAGCAAACTGCAAGCAAATGGCCGCGCCCGGCGACAGTGTCGAAGTGGTCGATCTTGGAATAATCCCGCTGGCTTCCCCGGCATTCTGTGCGGCTTGACAAACAGTGTTCCCAACATTTGGGATTTTCTTCTAGATTTATGTATTTCTTTCATCGTTTAAGGGCAAATGAACTTTCTTAATATTTTTTTTTAATCTAGGGAACTCTTTATTGCGTTTTAGAGGGTTTTGAAAATAAGTTCCATTCCCTTTCCCTTTTACTGCGGGCCGAGCACACCGGGAAGAAGTCTTTGTATATTTTTGGGGTCAGAGGTAATCTTCAGTGGTAAAAACAGCGATTTTCGGGGAGCTTATAATGGGCCAAAAAACGGCTGCTACGCGCTCGCGGCCAGAGGCATGCTGTCGGTGCACGACTTATGTCTGCTTTCGGCTCGAACGGTTAGCTCTAGCAAGCGCTTTTGAGTCATTTCGCCGTTCCATGTTTACTTAGGTTGGCTTTTGACGCGCGGTTGAACCTCTATGCAGCAATTGATGTCTTCACCTGGAAACAGACTCACATCAAGGAACCCTATATTTGTGTCAAGCTGCTTTTACCGTTTATGTCAAACCGACTATAATGCAATTGATGCAAAGGTGCAAGGGAGCTGGACAAGGATGATAATGATAATTTCTGGAGAAGGGGAACAAGCGGGACAAAGGATAAACAAAAAACTCCAAACACAACTAGGTGACTGGCGTTTGTCCTTTGTCCGCCTTGTTCCCCTTCTACAGGGATTATTATTGTCATGTCGAACCGGCAGTTTAAATCATTAGTTGCTTTTATTGTTACGAACTGGCTTTATATCCTCAATAAGCTTTGTTTTATAAGCTCACTAAGTTTCTTTTAAGATTTTACTGCCCAGTTTAATTATGAAAAAGGGTTCCAAGGAAGCAAATTTAATATTTAAATCGCCCCTCAACTACAGCAATATATTTTTAAGCTATTCCATAACGATAAACACAATAGTCACGCAATTAAACACTTTTTTTAATCTAGAAAAATATTTAAAAATTTTCGGATAACATATGGGGCAGAGACGACCGCGGAGGTTGGCAGCAGTGTTGCGGAGTTGCCACTCCGGATATGGAATAATTCCGGAATCATTCCGTATTTTCGTGACCCCGGAATGGAATGGAAATGGAATGGCGGCAACGTTGAGGGGAATGGAATGGGAATGGAATTACATGCCTTTGACCCGAAATGGAATCGGAATGGAATGAGCCCGAGTCTATATTTTTTTATTTATTTTAGTTAATTAATTACTTTATTTATTCAATTTTTTTTTTTTGGGGGGGGGGAGGGAGGGGGTTACGTTTAGGTGAACCGAGCCGGTCACCGAGTCAATTGCTCAGAAATAAGATGAGCGGGAAGCTGCTAGCCCGCGTGGAGCCCTAACATGCTTATACGTAAAAAAATGTAATACATACAAAAAAACAAGCGTCAAAGCAAAGACCAGAGGGGGGAGGGGGGGGGGGGGCGGTGGCGGTGGCGCCTTTCAAGGACGCGCAGGCCGCAGGCGACGGGCTTGACTGGTGTTGCCCGAGAGCGAAACAACGAACCAAGGACCAAGCGAAAGGAACGAAGGGAGCGGCAAAGCAAGAAGCCGCCATGCACGGATCCTCATAGTGCTTTTTGTCTTGCGTTTTTTTTTTCTTTTTTTGCGACGGCGTCGAAAATGCACGCGCGCGCACAGACTGACGGAGCGGGTGGCGACTCATAACTCGCAGAGCTCTGATAACTCGTTGACTCGCGCGCCACCGAAGATGATCAGTTATTGTTTTCTTATATACTCCGTTTCACCTTATGTTGTACCGCAGACAAGGCTAGAAGCGCGAGCTCATAGCGTTGGGAGCTACTCTTAACGCACGAGAGCTTGTGCCACCGAGATGTGCACTAAAGCAAGGAGCTCGGACTTGTAGTTTTTCCTGCGGTACATCATAAGGTGAAACAGAGTACAGTTCGAGGAGCGTTGTTTATAAGGTTGACAACCCTGCTGCCTTCCACGTTCATTCGCGCGCACTCCTTTGAAGTGCAAAATGTCGGTTCGCTTCGGCATTAAAACAAAGCGAGATTTACTTCTCTCTTCTAATCTTGCGCTTTTCTCCGATGCTTGTTTTTTTTTTTTTTATACTGCATTTTTGCGTGTAAGTGCTCCTTTTACTTTGTTTTTGTACCGATGCTTGTTTTCTGTGGTATATGTTTTAAATTCAAGTGGGTTAACGTTACAAGAAGCTAGCAAATTTCCGCTCATTTCCTTTGACTTTAGTCTCTGCATACTTTGTTTCACCTCGCGATGGACCGCAGCCGACGCTACGAGTCAAACCAGACAATCCAGCACTTAAGACTGAACTCCATGGAACGCATTATGTGACGAATAACTGGCGAACGCCGCCCGACAGCACGCTCGTTTTGCGCGCGACGTAGCAGCCACTGTGTTGATTCCACGCGCAGAGCAAAAGCCGCCGGCCAAAATTCGTCGGTTATTCGCAGCATATTCGTCCCATGGAGTTCAGCCTTTAGGCATTTAGCTTTTTTTTTTCGCAATAGTCTATGCGTTTGATAATGGCAGCTTTATGCTGCTTATGCCGGCAACACATTGCACAATGTAGCTGTCAAGTGCCATTTTTTTACGTTTAAGAATTAGAGGAATGAAATGGAAAGATTGAGGCATTCCAGGAGTGGGAATGGGCCAAGTGTCAACATTCCCAGGAGTTTAAAGGAATTGAATCATCGGAAACTCTAATTCCCCGGAATGCAATAGACCTTTTGCGAAATTCCCAAGCGCCAGGGAGCATGCTCCGAGTGTAGTTACACGCGCTGCACGTGCTGGCGTCAGCAGTAGTAGCTTTCCTAAAGCAAATGTCTAAAACAAATGGCACTTGCACGCGCGCTTGTCAACGCTTTATTTTGGTGTTTTACTTCGAATCTTTTATACGGGGAAGGCGAGCGCGTGTGGCGCGTGTCCATACATTCCCATCATTCTCCTTGATGCTTGGGTAATTTAGCAAAAGGTCTATTGGAATGAAATGGGGGTGCCCATTCCGTGGCATTAACGAACCATCGCAGCCTTTGAAAAACTTTCTCCCGCATTCCCTACCGCTTCCCAATACGAAAAAGCAGGTTCCGCGAACGAAGAGCCAGATGTGTCGCGAGCGACCACGTGACTCTCCTTTCCTTTCTAGGCTTCTGATTGGTCGACCGAACATGCTCTCGCTACTGCCGCGTCCAACGCTGAGCCGGTCTCTACTCATATAAAGGTGCACAAAAGACGTCTTTGAGATCGTCTCTTCTTGGAGATAACCCATTCTACGAAATTTTAGCATCCCACAAATCTAAATATTATACTCGTGCGACGTATATTTCCAAGCTTGAAATGTGATAGAACTGTGTTTCACGCCCCTTTCTGAACGGAAGAAACTAGAGCACAAATTCCAGCGGAGGCGCCACCGGCGCTTCCGCTCGATTCTGTTTCAGATTTTTCTGCTCCAAAAGGGGTGTGGCACAAACTTCTATCAAATTCTTAGTACAAAAATAGACATCCCACGAGCATAATTTATTAATTCCTGGGATGCTAAGACCCCGTAGAATGAGTTACCACCAGGGACAGACGATCTCAGAAACATCTTTAGCGCACCTTCATGCATGGAACACATGAGCGGTGAAATTGGGCGCCACGCACCGTACGCCGCTCGCCGCTAGGCGCGCCAGTCTCACCGCGCGGCTTTATCGGTATCGACCAAATCCGAGCACCGACGCGGCACGCGGAAGTGACGTAGGGACGCCAACTCCGGTTGCTATGATACTGCCCCGCGGCGCCACTTTGCTTCGCGCATGTGTCCCCTGCTTTACGTCGCTCTGCGAGGCGTTGGGCGAAGGTGTGCATCGTACTGCGAGCAAGAATTCTAAAAAAAAGGCCCGCGCGTCTACTTTCCCGCAAGGCACTCGGGGAGCCAATCAGCGAAACTTACGGAGGTAGGTCAGCGAATGACGATGCCGAAACATATCTTTAGACCAAAAGAAACGCAGTCTGAGTCGTGACATGAGCATTGCAAGCGTGACGTTTTGCGTTGCCTATTATCACAACTCAGAGTGCGTTTTTCGGTCTAAACCAGGGTGTAAGATAGACAGGTGGGGAAACGGCCCATAGAGGCCTACAGCAATGCCGTGACCGGATTGTGTACTCGTCTGCTTGCGGGTACCCACGATTTGCGACAGATGGCGCTGCGGCGAGAAGAAAAAAAATCTCCGTCGGTTTAGCCGGTCGCCACCGGTCGCCCACCTGGATTGAGAGTTCGCGGTGCTCCATATAGATGGCGCCACAAAAAAAGAGAAACCCGAAAGGGACACAATCCGGTCGCTCATTTGGCTCTCGTTTCCCCACCTGTCTATCTTACACCCTGGTCTAAACACATGTTTCCCCATCGTCAGTGGCTCAGCTGCATCCGTAAGTTGCGCTGATTGGCTCTCCAAGTGTTGTGCGGGAAAGTAGACGCACAGCGTTTCTAGTCTGCAACTGCTTTCCGCCCCAAGGACGCCGCTCCACACACGAACACGTTAAAACTCGAATGGACGTGTTGGCCTTTGGCAAATAGCTAGTCTGCTATGCGACTGCCCATGACGTTGTACTTCACTCAGTGTGGCAAAGCGAACGATTTATTCTTATTTTTTAGTCTTGGGTCTGCACATTTTTGTTTTCTTGACATTGATATTTTCCGAGTTTTTTCCGTAGTTAGCTGTGACTGGCTCTCCAAGGAGCTTTTCGGAGAAGTAGAGGCTTCAGAAATCTCGGAACACCCAAATAGCATCTCCAATGTGCTCGTTTTTTTTTTGTGGGCATGCCTCGACCGATTAAACCAACCAGGGGAGTGAATGCGCCAGTATCCTGCACTTGTTCCCACGCGTGAATGATATGCATCTGATAGCGTACCCAAAAAAACTGCAAGCGCAGTTATGGTGCAATTTCGCCGCCGCATGATGGGCTTCATACCCCCTGGGCAGTGTACCTAGGGCGCGCCACCGTCGATTGAACGCCAGCGCCACCGTGGCGAAATGCCACATTACTGAGAAGGCTTAAATCGGCGACACTGCCGGTATCACGTGAAGGATGCCACCCGTTATTTTATTTTGCGGATTCAAACCAATTCAAAATATCGGCAACTTTTATCGCGACCAGGCGTTAGAAAAGGGGAAGAGGTTGTTCCAGAATAATCACGTGTATGGCGTGCGGGAAGAGAACGGCACGGACATCGCGGCCAAATGCCATTCCCAGCAGGGGAAGCACGTGTACGACGTAACACTCCAGGTGAGTGCAAGCAATGAGAAGTAGATATATTATCGAGATTTACATGGACGAAACGGTGATTTATTAATGTTTTCCTTGCACAGCTAATCCAAGACTCACGAAAGGTCGTTGCCGGGTCATGCACTTGCCGGTACGGTGTTCTCGGCGAGTGCAAGCACAGCGCCGCTGTAGTGCACTACATCAACAAGCACGAGGTCAGCGCTTGCACTAGCGTACCCCAAGCGTGGGGGAAGCCTTCGAAGAGGCCGAAGTTAAGCGACAAGGCGTCGATCGCGGACCTTTTTGGAGGTAGGAGTGCAGCCATATCGGTTCACGAGCATGCTGCAGCATCGTTATGTGGCGTTGACATTCACGAGTCGCAAAAGCTAGTGTCAAGTCGCACACGTTATCGTGCAAGTTACTGCTGGGTCGGTGATTGGGCCGCGCCTAACGAAATACCAGACACCAGCGATACAATGTATCCACGGAGCACTGTTTGAGCTTATGCATATGTTTTATCCTGGGTGCTGTTCAACAGAAAAAACAAAAAATACAAGTATTGCTCAGGATCCGAGTATCTAGCCTAGTCTCGCACGTCACGTAGAATTACAGCCTTCCTGTTAAGCAAAACTATGAATATCATTGGTTTTACTTTTAGGTTATACCTGTGAAATGATTCCCGAGGTAGATTATGTAAAAATTACAGTGCACAACAGACAAGGAGAGAAACGAAACACAGGTGATGTGTGTCAAGTTTCTTCTGTGCTGCACTTTTCACTATTTCGTCTTACCAACTAGCACTCTTCTGCAAGCTAAACAGTTATGATGGTTTCCAAGCATGGGTAGTAAACATCAACTATCACCCCAAATTGATTAATATCTTGCTGACGCAAACTGCAATTTTCCCACAAAGTCTGCATGCAATCTGGATGTGTTAACTTGTTTTTTTTTTCAAATTATCTACAACCTTGTGTTTATGAGTTGTTAATGGCGTGCAATGTTAATTTCACAGGCAACCGAAGCAACTTCGTAGGAAAACAAGAGTTACGAGAGGTGCCACCACGCTACATCATTGACCATTTCCCAGACATTGACACTCCATTTACGGTACATTCTGCGATTGACAGGACAGAATCAAGTGGAGCTGGAGTGTGTCCAGGTGTTAGAAGACATTGTAAATGATGCGGTCACCATTGTGAAGAAGTCTGAAGTGGAACTGGTGCTACAACATCTAAGACATCAGGCTTCGGACGGAGAGGCACTGAAGAACCGTCTAGGTCAACTCAAAGACACCGAGAAAGCATTCTTTAAAAAAAGAGTGGCTTCTCATGATGTACTCGGAATCTGCATGGCAACGATGGCACAGTCCAAGTGTGCACAGTAAGATCTTTTACCTCCTCAGAGGTCAGGGTGCATGTTGGCACCTATCTGGGGGGCTTTCGAGAGGCCCAGCTTTGTAGTGAGGTTTCATGCGAAACTGTACTCTTGAAGTGAAACCGCAGTATTGATAATGCAATGCCAAAAGGTCCGAAGGATCTGCCCTTTCCACTGGCAAATTATTGCCCAATATCTGTGCCGTCTACGTTTGCTTTGGAGTTTTTTTTTTCTTCTTGACTTTGCCGCCTTGGCCTGCATGTGCCTGGTGTTGAAGATTACTCTCTAACACTACTTTTCACAAGAGCTGCAAAGTCTGTTCCTCAGATTAAATTCATGTTCTCGATACCAACAGGTGGTACCAAGAGCGCAAGGTGCGGATTTCGAGCACAATGGCACATACCATCCTCCGGACCAAAAAGACTCCACAGGATCTCGTCGCAAGCTTGATGAACACCACAAGCTTTTCAAGTGACGCAACGACTTATGGTAATATTTAGGCTTTGAGTGTTCACAATATATGCTAATACCAATTTCAATTACACAGGCTTGCAGACTGAACCAAAAGCACGGCGACGGTTCGAAGAAAAGTTTGGAGCGCGTATCGTGGAGGTGCGTCATTCAAATACCCTAAATAAATTTTTAGTTGCGGTGAAACCGGTCCACAATTCAAAAGACGACAAGACTAATGTTCGACACACCTACACATTCATTGCGTCGTTTTTGATAATAGGAACCAGTATTGCCCTCCACATACACATTTTAAAACACACAAAGTTCTCACTGCAAGGCCAACATAGTGCCTGCAGCATTTTCAAAGCTACTTGCACGAGTGCATGGCATCGCTTGGCAACTCCTTTGCATGTGAGAATGAGACAAGGTAAAGTGAGGTGCTCGCACAACGGTGCAACCCTACAGTACTGTGGAAACCGATTGCTTCGACAGTATCACCCAGAAAAATTGACGCCAAGTGCAGTGGTTGAAGTGGACAGGTGTAGCCATGTCATGAAGTTGTGTCCAAGGAGGTCTACTTTCCACAGCACTATTTCACTTCTTTCATTTCAGGTGGGCCTGCTTGTGCATAAAGAAAGGCCTTGGCTTTGCGGCAGTGCTGACGGGGTGTTCCAGCAAGACGGGGAAACAGTCCTTCTGGAAATCAAGTGCCCCAGCTCGATAAGAGGGCAACCCGTCGTTGACGCCAATGAGAGAAAGACATTCACTAGCTGCCTAGTGTACACTAATGACGAGTTGTGCCTCAAGCCATCGCACAACTACTACACACAAGTGCAAGTGTTGATGTTTGTGCTGGACTTACAATCATGTTATTTTTATGTCTACACATGTGATGAGCATGATGCCACTGTGCTCGTTCCCAAGAACGACAAGTTTTTGAACAAAGAGATCCCTTCTCTGGACCGGTTTTATTTCAGCTGGTACCTGCCAGCCCTTGCACAAAAGTACCAGATCTAAGCACATCAATACAAGTGATGAAAAAGAAAAATAAAGTACTGCATTCAATTCACTGCAGACAGCATGAGTTGCAACAGTGTTCCCAGCTTCTTGTGCGTACTTGCCAGTTCTTTAGGACGTGGTGGCTTAAAATGGGGCTGCAATGTGAAGCCGAGTACACAAAATA
Organism: Ixodes persulcatus; assembly: GCA_013358835.2. Classification (NCBI taxonomy): domain Eukaryota; kingdom Metazoa; phylum Arthropoda; class Arachnida; order Ixodida; family Ixodidae; genus Ixodes; species Ixodes persulcatus. The sequence continues at coordinate 329,168 of JABSTQ010010288.1, forward strand.
TAATCCTGCAATCAGAATGTTTACTTCTGCACTTCAATGTGTTGTTATTTTCATTTGCAGTTGCTTGGTTCTCAGTGACAAACACAAAGGTACTCGTAAAAGTTGCTCAGATTTCACACTTTCATTATACAATAGAACCCCAAGGGCATAGAAAATACACTCAAAGCTATCAACCATCTTTGCATCTAATAAAAAAAGCTGCCAACCATCTTTTACAACAGGACATGACATACAGCAGGGGTGGCCAAGCTGCGGCTCTTCGCGTGTTAAAGTGCGGCTTGCGGCTTCCTCGCCTATCCCCCCCCCCCCTCTCCCAGCATTTCCCCAAAGCGAAATGGAACGTGTTTTAAATCGAAGGACAGGTTGCGGTTTGTTCGTCTTGTGCTACTGCTACCTTACCTACAGTTGGACTGCTTTTAACTTGGATAGATTGGAAGTAGTAGTTTGAGTTCATTTATTTCTGTAAACGAAAGTCCCCCCCCCCCCCCCCTGCAGCTCTTGGAAGTTTCGTAATTTTGTTTGCGGCTCTTAGGCCAGGTCAGCCTGGTCACCCCTGGCATACAGGAACACCTAAAACAGCCACTGGCAGAGAACTCGTCGGCGAATAAGGAGCCTATGCTGGTACCCAGGAGGAGCCAAACCCCATAAGAGAAATCGGAGCCATATACCAAGCCTTGCCATACGTCGGAATGGGCCTACACATACTGCCGCTTATTCCTGTGGCTTGATGATGGCAGGTTGCAAATTTGCCAGCACACAGCACATGTGGAAAACATCATCCATCAGGGGGATCAGAGTAATGGGCACCGTGGTCCTGAGGATATTGTATATCTTAATTCGCTGTATCATTCGCTCTACGTGAATTCGGACCTGGGCAATGTCGTAAGTGTCGCGCACTTCTTGCTCGCTGAACTGGCCATTCCCCGATAAAAAAGGTGGCATCACGAGCACCGCATCAGTGTCTGCCAGACCTGCCCTGATGCCCGGAAAACCTTTGTCAGCCAGTATTATGTCCCCGGGCTGCACAATGTTTAAGAACCCAGAGTCCACCGTAACATGGATGTCTGAGCATCGGCCTCCGTACGCCTTCGAACGGAAACAGATAGCCCCATTAGGGGTCACAGCAACCAGAAACTTAAGAGTGTAGCCACTCTTGTAGCTCGAGTACAGCACGCGCTGCTGGCCTACACTACTTGGCTCCTCAGTTCTCACTTCGGTGCAATCAATGATCATTTTGCATTCAGGGTAGTTGGCTTTAAAACACTCTGGCAACGTAGCCCGAATGATGCTAGATGGAGGCCGAAAAATCCACTTCGCTGTCGCAGCAGTCAACGTTGTAAGCACAGCTCGGAAGTGGCGTGATGCTGTAGTTCTATCGACACTAAAAATTACACCAAGAGCAGTGTAGCTCAACCCGAGCTTCATCTTCATGAGAAAGAGGAGCAGCCGGTTCCCCAGCGTCACATCACAGCTCCGCTCGGTGACAAGGGGCAACATGTTCAAAAACAAAGCAAATACACTCATGCTTACATTGCAAATGCCTTGTAATGCATCCTCCGAATGTCGGATGCTTTCGTAACCTCCGAAGAAACTTGTCCTCTCATTTGGACCCGAGTACTTGGAAGATAACTCTGGCTGGTGCTGCGTCCCAAAGTCGCAGACCTCGCGATGTGTGACTTGTGTGCAAGCATCTCCGCCTTCGAGGGAGCACGTATAGACTGCAAAGCCTTGGCTGCAAGTACCGAGTTCATCGGTCTGGATCTCCTGAAAAATCATTTCCCATTTTGAGCATTCAGAGAGGCCAGCCATAAACATGATTTTGTTGGAATGCTGAAAGACCGGGGCTCTAAAGGAGTTAAGGCACTGCGGCATGCTTTACAATCCCCAGTCTCATTTCTATCAGCCAAAGAATTAGCCTTTCCGCGATTGACAATGTGTAGCTGTAACTAGCATTGCAGATTTCCTGACCCGAACTGCGACTGTGCAGGTCAGTCGGCACATACTTTTTCATTATCAGACTATATATAGCTTGACTTTTGATATGCATATCTGGTGAATGACATGTCAACTGGTTTTCTGATACATTCCAGAGTTTCTTTTTCAAAGTATCACTTCCCAGCAAAGATTCAACAAAAACAACTGGTTCGGTTTTTGGTACGGTTATTGCAAAACTAAGAGATTGATTTGTGGAGAGCTGGTTATCTTAGCTCGCGTCACCAGTTTAGCGTTCTCCTGACTCTGATGTATTCCGGTTTGTGTCAAATACCTCACTTGAACTGCAGTAAACTTATTTACTCTGTTAATATTGGCCAATTTCATTTCGAGTGATCCATTCAACGATGCAGAAAACGGTGACACTTCCCATGATCACAAAAATCATTCAAGCAAAAGCAAAATAAGTGTCAAAAGCACGAGCCAGTTTTTTTTAAAAATGCATGGCGTTCTTTACTTTTCGATTGGCTTACACTCGAGGATATATTTTTATTATTGTTCTATCTTTCGGGATCGGCATAAAATCAATGCAAGCTTAGACTCAAGTAAATACGGTATCAAAATGAAATCAATTTCATAGTACTGCTGTAACCGAAATCAAACTGCTAGTTTTTTGGCTTGAGTCCCTGCTTTTCAGCTTCTGATACACCTCGCTGCAATCAAAATATGGCTGGGAACAAGACAAAATAACTACCAACTCACCACTGAACACTTCTTTCGAAGTTCTACAGCCTCGCACAGCAGCTCCAACCCCCATTGTGGGCTTCCACTGGAATCTGGATCATGCTCGGAAGGCACTGGGCTGGTACCACCTGTAGATGGTAATCCTGAAGATCCTGCAGCTGAGGCAGCTGAACATGTTGATCGCTCCCGCCACCTGCAAACAAGTATGCACAATCAAATACACATCTGCCAATCTTGCGCTTTACACTTCCTATCAGAATACCGAGAATCGCAGGTGTCATGTCATATGTTCAATGTCATAGGAGGACGAAATGAATGTCATTTCGTCCTCCTAGGGCGAAAAAGTTCCCTTTCATTGCATGTGCCTGCGCCACACAAGGTACACATTGAGTCTTTGGTATGTCAATAGAGCGATTTGAGAAGTGGTTTGCAGAGAAGCTGTTGCCGAACATCAAGGCCAGGAGCTTGATAGTAGTGGACAATGCTTCATATCACTCTGTCAAACTTCATGCCCCTTCAAGCAGCTGAAGAAGGATGTACAGGAATGGCTAAAACGCTTGAAATTGCTTGGGACCCGACAATATTAACAGCCGAGCTGCTGAATCTTGTGAATATTGAGAAAGCCGCAAGACCTGAACTTGAGAAACGCAGAGTCGGTGCATTAGCAGAGCAATATGAGCATGCGGTTCTTAGTCTGCCACCATACCACTGTGAGCTGAACCCTATTGGGCTGGTGTGGAGCAAGGTAAAGGGTTACATTGCGAGCCAGAAAATCAGCTTCAAGCTTGCAGAGGTGGAAGCGCTGGCCCCAGCCGCTCTCCAGCAAGTTACTGCTGAAAACTGGTCGAGCTATGTACACAATGCTGTCAGAGTGGAAGAGCGAATGTGGGCAAACAATGGACTCGCAGACATCACCATGGACAGATTCATTATTGAGACTGGCGAAGACTCAAGCACAGACGACTCAGATGATGAGGAGATTGGTTGTGAAGCACTCTAGTGGCAGCTTAACCACGGGGTGAACCAGCACTCAATGACAACCTGTCGTCGCACTTCGTGTCTACTCTCCCTCGTCTGCCGAAGGACCTGCGACTCGAGAAACAGCCACAATGACGTGCTGCCGTCCCGTTCTGTGTCTACTCTCTGTCGTCTGTTGAAGGACCTGCGACTCAAGAAATAGGAACGACAATGTGCTGGCCGTCCCGTTCTGTGTCTACTCTCCCTCGTCTGCCAAAGGACCTGCGACTCGAATAGGAACGACAATGTGCTGGCCGTCCCGTTCTGTGTCTACTCTACCTCGTCTGCCAAAGGACCTGCGACTCGAGAAATGGGAACGACAATGTGCTGCCGTCGCACTCCGTGCCCACTCTCCCTCGTCTGCCAAAGGACCTGCGACTCGAAATAGGAACGACTAAGTGCTGCCGTCCTGTTCTGTGTCTACTCTCCCTCGTCTGCCAAAGGACCTGCGACTCGAGAAATAGGAACGACAATGTGCTGGCCGTCCCGTTCTGTGTCTACTCTCCCTCGTCTGCCAAAGGACCTGCGACTCAAGAAATAGGAACGACAATGTGCTGGCCATCCCGTTCTGTGTCTACTCTACCTCGTCTGTTGCCAAAGGACCTGCGACTCAAGAAATAGGAACGACAATGTGCTGGCCGTCCCGTTCTGTGTCTACTCTACCTCGTCTGCCAAAGGACTTGCGACTCGAGAAATGGGAACGACAATGTGCTGCCGTCCACGTTCTGTGTCCTACTCTACCTCGTCTGCCAAAGGACCTGCGACTCAAGAAATAGGAACGACAATGTGCTGGCCGTCCCGTTCTGTGTCTACTCTACCTCGTCTGCCAAAGGACCTGCGACTCGAGAAATAGGAACGACAATGTGCTGGCCGTCCCGTTCTGTGTCTACTCTCCCTCGTCTGCCAAAGGACCTGCGACTCAGAAATAGGAACGACAATGTGCTGGCCGTCCCGTTCTGTGTCTACTCTACCTCGTCTGCCAAAGGACCTGCGACTCGAGAAATAGGAACGACAATGTGCTGGCCGTCCCGTTCTGTGTCTACTCTCCCTCTGTCTGCCAAGGACCTGCGACTCGAGAAATAGGAACGACAATGTGCTGCCGTCACTCCGTGTCTACTCTCCCTCGTCTGCCAAAGGACCTGCGACTCAAGAAATAGGAACGACAATGTGCTGGCCGTCCCGTTCTGTGTCTACTCTCCCTCGTCTGCCAAAGGACCTGCGACTCGAGAAATAGGAACGACAATGTGCTGCCGTCACACTCCGTGCCCACTCTCCCTCGTCTGCCAAAGGACCTGCGACTCGAGAAATAGGAACGACAATGTGCTGGCCGTCCCGTTCTGTGTCTACTCTCCCTCGTCTGCCAAAGGACCTGCGACTCGAGAAATAGGAACGACAATGTGCTGCCGTCACACTCCGTGTCTACTCTCCCTCGTCTGCCAAAGGACCTGCGACTCGAGAAACGGGAACGACAATGTGCTGCCGTCGCAATCCGTGCCCACTCTCCCTCGTCTGCCAAAGGACCTGCGACTCGAAATAGGAACGACTATGTGCTGCCGTCACACTCCGTGTCTACTCTCCCTCGTCTGCCAAAGGACCTGCGACTCGAGAAATAGGAACGACAATGTGCTGGCCGTCCCGTTCTGTGTCTACTCTCCCTCGTCTGCCAAAGGACCTGCGACTCGAGAAATAGGAACGACAATGTGCTGGCCGTCCCGTTCTGTGTCTACTCTACCTCGTCTGCCAAAGGACCTGCGACTCGAGAAATGGGAACGACTATGTGCTGCCGTCCCGTTCTGTGTCTACTCTCTCTCGTCTGTTGAAGGACCTGCGACTCAAGAAATAGGAACGACAATGTGCTGGCCGTCCCGTTCTGTGTCTACTCTCCCTCGTCTGCCAAAGGACCTGCGACTCGAGAAATAGGAACGACAATGTGCTGGCCGTCCCGTTCTGTGTCTACTCTACCTTCGTCTGCCAAAGGACCTGCGACTCGAGAAATAGGAACGACAATGTGCTGGCCGTCCCGTTCTGTGTCTACTCTCCCTCGTCTGCCAAAGGACCTGCGACTCGAGAAATAGGAACGACAATGTGCTGGCCGTCCCGTTCTGTGTCTACTCTACCTCGTCTGCCAAAGGACCTGCGACTCGAGAAATGGGAACGACAATGTGCTGCCGTCGCACTCCGTGCCCACTCTCCCTCGTCTGCCAAAGGACCTGCGACTCGAAATAGGAACGACAATGTGCTGGCCGTCCCGTTCTGTGTCTACTCTCCCTCGTCTGCCAAAGGACCTGCGACTCGAGAAATAGGAACGACAATGTGCTGCCGTCACACTCCGTGTCTACTCTCCCTCGTCTGCCAAAGGACCTGCGACTCGAGAAATAGGAACGACAATGTGCTGGCCGTCCCGTTCTGTGTCTACTCTCCCTCGTCTGCCAAAGGACCTGCGACTCGAGAAATAGGAACGACAATGTGCTGCCGTCACACTCCGTGCCCACTCTCCCTCGTCTGCCAAAGGACCTGCGACTCGAGAAATAGGAACGACAATGTGCTGGCCGTCCCGTTCTGTGTCTACTCTCCCTCGTCTGCCAAAGGACCTGCGACTCGAGAAATAGGAACGACAAGTGCTGCCGTCACCACTCCGTGTCTACTCTCCCTCGTCTGCCAAAGGACCTGCGACTCGAGAAACGGGAACGACAATGTGCTGCCGTCGCAATCCGTGCCCACTCTCCCTCGTCTGCCAAAGGACCTGCGACTCGAAATAGGAACGACTATGTGCTGCCGTCACACTCCGTGTCTACTCTCCCTCGTCTGCCAAAGGACCTGCGACTCGAGAAATAGGAACGACAATGTGCTGGCCGTCCCGTTCTGTGTCTACTCTCCCTCGTCTGCCAAAGGACCTGCGACTCGAGAAATAGGAACGACAATGTGCTGCCGTCACACTCCGTGCCCACTCTCCCTCGTCTGCCAAAGGACCTGCGACTCGAGAAATAGGAACGACTATGTGCTGCCGTCACACTCCGTGTCTACTCTCCCTCGTCTGCCAAAGGACCTGCGACTCGAGAAATAGGAACGACAATGTGCTGGCCGTCCCGTCTGTGTCTACTCTCCCTCGTCTGCCAAAGGACCTGCGACTCGAGAAATAGGAACGACAATGTGCTGCCGTCACACTCCGTGCCCACTCTCCCTCGTCTGCCAAAGGACCTGCGACTCGAGAAATAGGAACGACAATGTGCTGGCCGTCCCGTTCTGTGTCTACTCTCCCTCGTCTGCCAAAGGACCTGCGACTCGAGAAATAGGAACGACAATGTGCTGCCGTCACACTCCGTGTCTACTCTCCCTCGTCTGCCAAAGGACCTGCGACTCGAGAAACGGGAACGACAATGTGCTGCCGTCGCAATCCGTGCCCACTCTCCCTCGTCTGCCAAAGGACCTGCGACTCGAAATAGGAACGACTATGTGCTGCCGTCCCGTTCTGTGTCTACTCTACCTCGTCTGCCAAAGGACCTGCGACTCGAGAAATAGGAACGACAATGTGCTGGCCGTCCCGTTCTGTGTCTACTCTCCCTCGTCTGCCAAAGGACCTGCGACTCGAGAAATGGGAACGACAATGTGCTGCCGTCCCGTTCTGTGTCTACTCTACCTCGTCTGCCAAAGGACCTGCGACTCGAGAAATGGGAACGACTATGTGCTGCCGTCCCGTTCTGTGTCTACTCTACCTCGTCTGCCAAAGGACCTGCGACTTGAGAAAAAGGAACAACAATGTGCTGCCGTCGCACTCCGTGTCTACTCTCTGTTGTCTGTTGAAGGACCTGCGACTCAAGAAATAGGAACGACAATGTGCTGGCCGTCCGTTCTGGTTACTCTCCCTCGTCTGCAAAGGACCTGCGACTCGAGAATAGGAACGACAATGTGCTGGCCGTCCCGTTCTGTGTCTACTCTACCTCGTCATGCCAAAGGACCTGCGACTCGAGAAATGGAACGACTATGTGCTGCCGGTACACGTTCTGGTGTCTACTCTCTGTCGTCTGTTGCAAGGACCTGCGACTCACGAAATAGGACACGGCCACTGTGCCTCACCTAGCCGTACCCGTTCCGATGATTACTCCTCCCTCTGTCTGACCAAAGGACCTGCGACTCGAGAAATAGAGAACGACACTGTGCATCGGCCGTAACGTTCACTGTGTCTACTCTACCTTGTCCTGGCAAAAGGACCTGCGAACTCAAGAATTAGGGCACGACAATGTGCTGGCCGTCCCGGTCCTGGTGTCTACTTCTACCTCGTTGCCAAGGACCTGCGACTCGAACATAGGAACGACAATGTGCTGGCCGTCCCGTTCTGTGTCTACTACCTCGTTATTGTTGCACACGGACCTGCGACTCGAAGAAATAGGAACGACAATGTGCTGGCAGTCGCACTCCGTGCCCACTCTCCCTCGTCTGCCAAAGGACCGCGACCGAGAATAGGAACGACAATGTGCTGGCTCGTACCGTTGGTGTCTACCTTACTCTCGTTGCCAAAGGAATGCGACTGAGAAATGGGAAACGAAAATGTG